>OZ005744.1:59577383-59892432 GCA_963930735.1 Dioctria linearis
TAGCAAAAACTTGTTCCTCCAAATTGACTTGTTTTATAAATTAAATTATTTTGAAACTGAACTCAGTTGTCATTGGGAAGCAGGTTTCAATAATTCATGACGTTCCATGTTATAATTACTTAAGACGATCTTATGTCGGCAAAGCCATAACACCGGAATGCTTAAAGTCGAATCAAACTGTTTTTCTTTGAATAGAACGTGGACGAAATGAAAAGAGCATCCTCCAATTAGTATTGAGGTATTTTGCAGCATGGAATTTAAAGATGCAATATGAAAATTCAAATTGATTGCAACCAACCAATTATACACAAAAAAGATAATACCTTGATCATATTGACTAGTGTAATATTAATTTCAGCAATGTTTGACTTTTTAATGTGATATATAACATTCTACATTAGAAGGCAATTATATAAAGCATGTGTAGGTACTTTGATAGGGTTCTGATTCTGTTTTGACGGTAACATAATATAATAATGCAAATAATTTCTAAAAACGCTATTTATTTATTGTATTATAGGTAGTACTTTATACATATCTGGCGATATATTTACTTCATTAATTTTTATATACTCAACACGGGATATTTATAATATCATTGATAAAATTGTTTTGTTTAGGTGGGCACCACTTTAATTTCATTGGGTTCTTCTCAGATTCCCTTTTAATATCCGTTTTAATTAAGCTTCTGCCTCTTTTTGACTATCCTACATATAAATGCTTTTTTGGATGATTGCTTTAGGAAATATCTCATATTGGGCAGTATTATATATCCTAAATACCGGGTATGCCGAGTTTCTATCCTCTATTATTTAGAAACATTTATTATTTGTCATTTTTCAATGAATGCCACTCTCAATTTACAGAAATATGCAATACCATATACATGTTCATATCAAAGTAATGAGACAATTACGGTTTAAGTAGTTTCGTAACTGCAACTTTGATTGTTGAAGTGGTTTTTTGCTTATATTTCTAGAATGGTCTGTCGGACAGTAATATAGATTATAACCAACGCGTCCTCAATCAGAGTCCAAATATAATGAAAAAATAAATTTTTGTACCGCAACTCCACGAAGGAGGTACCCGATTTGTCCCATTTTCAACATAATTTTGAAATTTTATTAAAGGTCGTGTCCAAAATTTGAGCTCTCTAAGTATACACGTTTTCGAGTTATCGTGAGGATGGATGGACGGACGGGTGGCCGACATGCAAAAACCAAAATAACTTTTAATATCATTGTTATTATTATTATTATTCATTATTTCTATGTATTACAAACGGAACGACCAAACTTGAGAAGCAGAGACAGAACAAATCCCCATTTAATTTATGTAGCAACCGCAGCTTCAATTGATCTGCGCCATATCCGAATATGGGTGAGTTTATTATCCTGGAATTTTTAAATATCCGGATAAGTAATTTTTGATAATTGTTAATACTTTCTCGGAGAAAATTCGTTAATGCTAAAATTAGCCCTATTCCCTCCCTTGGTTAGGTTTGAATTCTTAAATTGCAGATTTGGATAGTAGCTACATAAAAAAATATGAAAATTTTATCCGAAACAATTTTTTCCATCCACATTAAATTCTAAAATACATTTGCAAAAAAATTCACTTTTTGTTCTAAACCCTTGAAATTTTTGTTTGGTCTTGAAGTTATATTGGCACTTTATTTTCCACAAGGGCTCTGTATAGTTGATCGTTCAAGTTACCTTCAATGATTTAGGAGCCGATGAGTTAGTCACTAATTTTTGAACACCACAAGCTGTTATGCATGTTATGCCGATTAACAGTACCATGGCTTGTGAAAATCGACTCGCAGAGAAGAATTCCATAGACAAACTAATAACATACAAAGACTGGTATTGTAGAAGAATAGCCAGTAAAACCTCCTCGAATATAAAATCAACGACGCCTAGTCGAGTGATAGGGATGGATTTCTCCCTTTTTCCAGGGGATTTATGAAATAAAATTTAAAAAAGAGATAAAGAGAAAATAACAGAAAAACTACAAATATTAAGGGAGGGGATTCCAAGTTGTCCTTCAACGCGGTTGGACGTTTCATTTAATCTCCTCATTTGGACTAATGGACCAGAGTAGGGGTTTCCTTGAGACTCCTCTTCCTCTAGTGATGCTTTCCATGCATCATTGACCTTGCAGTCTCTCGGATACATTATGGTGTGCAGCGTTTAGTCAAAGTTAACTTAAGAACAAGTTAAGAAGCAGGCGAGATTTCCGAGTGTTTTACATTTAAGCTGCACACGGCAAGAAAAGGAAGAAAGAAAGAAAAAAAAACCAAACTCTCTCTAAAACTTTTATGAATAAAGATAAAAATGTGAAAGCGCAAATTGCATGCAACGAAACAGACTCAAAGTTACCTAATTACAAGTTAAGAAGATGTAGAGCAAAATTGGAAAATTTCTGGTGTTTTTTAGAATGAAACAAGTAATTTCATACACTTTCGTCTTTTGCATGAATGGAGGAAAAGGTCTTGCCTTTACATTATTGTAGTGCAACTGAGACAACGAGTTAAAAACAAAAATCGAGGGAACGTCGGATTACCCGACCGACATAATCTTATTAAATCCCTCAAAATCCTTTCAACCTATTTATAATAATGTACATCAGGTCACACTATCTCTCATTTTTAAGAAAAAGATAAATTTCGCTTTGGCCCAGATGGTGAAAGCAGGATGATGAAAGCATGAGTTCTCCCACTTAATCTCTCCATAGCAAAACGAAAATAAACAGAAACACGTGCTGTTCAAATATCATAGGATTACAGCAATAACATGTTTCCATTTACAGCAACAACACGTTTCCAAAACATTGTCAATATTTCATGAAAACCGATTTTACAAAAGCGCGGGAACATTTTAATAGAGTAAAACGTGAAAACTCCGACCCTTCTCATTTATTTACGAAAATGAAACATTTGCCATTATTCCGTTGCATGCAACTTGCGCTTTCACATTGTTTATCTTTACTCATAAAAATTTTAAAGTGGGTTTGATTTTTTTTCGATTTTTTTTCTTTCTTTCTTCCTTTTCTTGCCGTGTGCATTTTAAATGTAAAACACTAGGAAATCTCGCCTGCTTCTTAACTTGTCATTAGATGATTTTGACACAGCCCAGCTTAGAACAAACTACTGAAAAGTGATTTTTAGAATTTTAATTACAAAACAAAAAAACTCAAAATTTCTCCCACCACTATTAAGTATGATACGGAAGTAAATGAACGAACAGTAGCTAGTTGCACAATGGTTGGGAGAAGTATTAGTTTTATGTAAGTACACATCTCAGCAGCAGTCTGCAAATGTATTGTTTCATTACCAAACAGCTGTATGATTGCAAAGCGGTGTTCGTTCCATGGACAGTGTAACAGGAGAAATGGCTATTATAATGTTTGTGACAGTTTGACAGTTCTACCGTTCTATCAAGCTGAATGGCACGAAGTGGAAATTCAGGTAATGTAAATTATTTTAATGTTTATTAGCATAGATTTAAATTTAATTTGTTGATATTTCACTGTTTTTTTTTTCTTAGATTGAAGTCACAAAGAAAGATGATTATTGTTTATTTTGCCACAATGTTAACTTCCTATGATGTGCCCAGCGCTATGCGTGCCTTTTGAACGGTTACTCAATTAAATTGATGTTTATGTTTATTTAAATATGTCGAATTAAAAGACATCAATGAGAATGCAAATGAAAGTTTACATGATTCTCTAGAATCAAAATATCATTAGATGTTATATAAGCAGGTAACGCAGCCCCTGTTTATGACAATAAAATTGGTGAACCAGTTATTTCAGGCTTGGCTATCTTTCACGGAACTGAAAATGCTGCTAAAGAATGAGATGAATATGTGATACCGATTATGTTTAGCGGAGGTGTAGGAACTATGGATGCAATTATGAGGAACAAAGTGGATCCATCGAAAGGTAGGTATTGAAATGCTTCTAAAAAATTTACCTTTACCAAAACAAAAATTCTTTTTAGGTATGCTCTTAGCAAAAATTGTAGATTCTGGAGGAGTAGCAAGCTATGTTGAAGTGCAAGGAGATTCCAGCACCGAATTAGGTTTTAATACATTTTGTCTACGAGGGAATTGCATCATCCATAGGAGCACAACCGATAAAAGGACTACAATACTTAATGCAAAATCTGGATCATCTCTTTCTGTTGCAGAAGCAATCTCAAACCTTGTTTTTGCTGGCATTACAGAGCTCGCTGATGTAAAATGTTCGAGAAATTGGATATGGGCTACAAAATTATCTGAAGAAGGAGCTAAGCTCTGACAATTGTCCGGAAATGTGCAGAAATATGTCAGAATTGAATATCGCAGTCGATGGTGGTAAAGTTCACTTTCAATAGCAGCTAGACTTCGCAGTGGGGCAATCAAATCTGTAGGGACTTTAGTTTAGTTATTTCAACTCTCTTGTTCTGATGTTACAGTTAAAGTGACTCCGGATTTAAAAGCTTTCGCTAATGGATGTGAAGGAGAGCTTGTTTGGAATATTGAAATAAGACGATAATAATAAAATTTTATAATACTTACTGTTTTTATCCTTCCTTTATATTTGACACTTCAATTATAATTGAACCAAAATATAAAGCGTGGCAATACACCCACCAAAGTTCCAGTTATGCCACAAGAATCAAAAAGTACCTATAAATATTTAAAGCAAAACTTAAAATTTGCTTGGCATATATATATTATTACCCAATGTTTTTGATTTGTTATTAATATACACGCTACAAATAGATTTTCACCTAACCACCAATCAACATTTTAATTTTAAAAATGCATTTATTACATTAATACTGTATCCCGAACACGACTGAGCTTTTGTTTCACAGTTTGACCTTATTTTATTGAGATTAAAAACAGCACTTCCTAAAGAATAACTATTATTAGAATTAAAACCGAAAGAAAGAAAATATTTTTATACCTACAGCACTAAATTTTAACTAAATATTTTAATAAAACATTTGTTACACAGCATCAAATTAGAATTAAATATTACATATCATAATTGTTTCCTTAACGTTAAACGTTTTGTATTTTATTTGGACATATGTCGAAATTTCATTGTATTGGTTTTTTCTTCCGAAAGGTGGCATCTGGGCCAAAGCACAATTTATCTTTTCTTAAAAATGGGAAGTAGTGTCACCCGAAGTACATTATTATGAATAGTTTGATAGGATTTTGAGGGATTTAATAAGATTTTGTCATTCGGGTAATCCTACATTTTCTCGGTTTTTGTGTTTAACTCGTTCTCTCAGTTGCACTACAATAATGCATAGCCACGATCTTTTCCCCCATTTATGCAAAGAAAGAAAGTATATAAAATTACTTGTTTCATTTAAAAAAACACCATAAATTATCCAATTTTGCTTTACGTCTACTGCTTCTTAAGTTGTTAATAAGTTAACTTTTGTTTAGTACTCGTTTATCTTTATTAAAATCAAAGTTTACTCTTCAGTATGGAGCGTGGCGTCGATTAAAGGTAGGTTAATTATCATGAAACATACTTGTTTTCTATCGACCTGAATAAAGTTACAATACACAACAGCTATCATATTATAAAATAACTACGTATCTGCATTATAAATATCGAATTATGCGCTACACCCGTATCACATAATTGGCCGCAATACAGTTAATTCTAATGCGGCATTCACAATTCAGAGTGGAGTAGAGTAGCGTAGAGTGCCAACTGGCATCCTTTTTCTCACGCAGTAGTACCTACAAATGACTATGCATCTGTGTTTTGCTCAGAGTAGCGCAGAATGCAGCTACATGAAAATAGGTTCTATTCTATTTTCATGCTGGCATTTCCGAAAGCGTACAAACTGGAATTTAGAACCACTAGTATGCAGATAGCGTGGAAAAAGCTCCATATTTCTTTTGACTATAACTTACATGTTTTAACGTTATTTTCTGACTTACTATTTTTTATGAATGCTAATAAAAACTAAGAGGTATTTTTTGCAAACTTCATGATTTAAGAACCAAAATATTTAGTTAATTTTTATCTATGTAGTTGCGAAGCAATCTGATGGTGCTGGAGGTGTCTCCTTTTTCGAATTTATTATTTTGACAACGACAAGCATGTTTATTTGGCTTCGCTATTGCAATTTGTTATATATAGTATATATATACATATCTATATATATATATATATATATATATATATATACTAATTTCAAAGTTCGTTGTTGATTTGGCGTTGTTATGGTGTTTTTTACGTTTAATTTCAAAGCTGGAACATCGTCTGCCATCTGCCCAGTAAGTTATTGAACCGTACATATATCTGTCCAGTTTACCCGTTAAAAAAATACTTTTGGGCGCGTAGTGATAGGAGTATAGAACATACAGCAGGAGATAAGTTCATACAAAGTTTGTATAATATCTATCAGAAGTGAACAGTATATAAATATTGCTACGAGCGTGGCCTTAGTTCGTTATTAAAACATAATATTTCAGATCTCATTAACAAGTTCTTGTATTATTTAACTTCATTGTTTACTTTTATAACATTTACAAACAATTATCAAATCAACTCTTATAGTTATCGCTAGTACTGCACTTCTAATTTTCTTAGTCCAAATAGTTTACTTCGGTCACTTCACTGTCTGAAATAAGGCTTGCCTCCGGGATGTGAGAAGCGCCGTATTCATACTCTACAATTTATCCTAGAACCTTCCCATAAATTCTATTCTCCGAACGCAAAGTTTACTAAGATGTCACTAACCTAAAGATGTTTCATTTCCAACAGATGTCGCTCGTGTCACTTAGTTCCGTCTAACCATATATATATCATTAACAGAATGGCAGACGAATGCAGGCGAAGTGGAGAAGGTAACGAGAGTCAACATGGACCAGTGGTGAAACAATGCGCTTGATCACCGAAGTCGAGCAACATCCACATTAGTGGAACGAAACCTTGGAGCAATATATAGACAGAAGTAAAAGGAGAAAGGGGAAGCAATAAAAACGTTACCTGAAGAAATATCGATGAAGTTTCAAAATTTTGAGGGTTACTTTTAAAAGTAAACTTAGGCAAAATACACAAAGAAAAAGTGGCCAAAATGCAGATGAAAGTTTCACCCTACAATGGGAATATTTTAAATGCATGCTGTTCTCAGGAAAACGATCAGCTTCAACACCATTTACTTGTAATCTCGTAAATGATTTTTATACCCTAGATGAAATCTATAAGGTATACTAAGTTTGTCATTCCGTTTGTAACACCTCGAAATAATGATCGTAGAGCAAAATGGATTGGACACCAACGCATAATATTAAAAGTTATTTTGATTTTTGTATGTCCGTCCGTCTGTCAGTCTGTCCGTCCGTTCGTCTGTGCGCACCGTAACTCGAGAACGCGTATACTTAGAGAGCTGAAATTTTGTACACGGACTTAAAAAAAAAGTAAAATTAACTTCAAAAATGAGACCAATCAGGCAACTCCTTCGTGGGGTTGTCATACAAAAATTTACTTTTCCACTAAATATTTTACACTGCCTGAGCACGCGTCAACGTACAGAGCTGAAACTTGGTGTATAGTATTTTCATTGTACTAGCAAATAAAATTTCAAAATGGGCTAAATCGGGCAACTCCTGCTTGGTGTTGCCATATAAAAATTTAGGTTCTTTACATCTACTGTGAAAAAGATCACTCCAAGACATTTTTTTTGTACCAAAAACTTCTTCAGAATACGAAATCCTATAAAATTGGTTATAATCATTTTTCTGTCCGACAAACCGTTCCAGAAATATATGCGAAAAACCACTTCAAAAATCAAACTTGCACACAAGGGTGACAACACGAAATTTCATAAGTGCATTCATCTGGTCTTAGACCAATTGTAGGTTTTTTATTTATTTTATATATTTTCAAGCGGAAACATTTTCATAATTTAATTTTAAATGTGCCTATATTCCCACTCCAATTCACCTTCTTCCATGAAGTAGTTGGTGAATGGCTGTCTGACTGCTTCAGCAATTATTGTGCACTTGCTAACTGGAAAAAAGTTTCTAAATGAAAATAATCTGCGCCAGTTTCCTAGTATAATTCTGCCATCAACATCGATCCTGTCATAGTCTGATGACATTGTCTCGATTCTGGTTTACAAATAATAAAATTGTGTAAAGCACAAGTTGCTTGCACAATTTTTTTTGGTTTTTTCTACTTCCAATTCAATGGGCTTTCGCAATACTCGAAATCGTGAAGGTAGTATACCGAATACGTTTTCAATAATCCTCCTGGCCACAGAATTTGTAGTTAAATACACGTTCATGTCCACATAAATGTTTTTTACCATACGGTTTTATTAATTTTTTTGATTGCGCACGATTACATAAGGCGCAGTAACCGTTTAATTATGTAGCAAATATTGTTTTGGGATTTGCAATGAGTTATCTTAGCGGGCTTTGCATAGGATACAACGATTAAAAACGCCTCGATCTATATTTCTCCCTTTCACTCCAATCTAAAGGAAGTTACAATCGGCACCCGCAGGAGCCATCAGAATTATGCTATGTGTTTCTTTGTGTTGAAGAATACGCTACTGCTATGAACTGGTGGTTTCATAGTTACAAGCTTACCATCTAGGGCGCCTAAACCATATGCAAAAAGGACTTTTGCATGATATTTCTATTCCCCTTCTCTTTCAGGAATCTAGAAAGAAAACCATGTTTGTTACCTTTATTGCATTTTAACCAACACCAACAATTATCTTACTTCCAGGAATTTGTTATGGTCGACGATATACGAGGCTTCAACCCTAGGGCGATCCCACACGGCAACGGTACGGCCACGTTGGGACAGCTTGAGTAAAAAGTGGCTAAAAAGAAGAATAAGAGTTTGTTCTGGAAAACAAAGTGAACAGAAGCGAGAGGGTAAAGGTAGTGAAAATCACAAAATCTGAGTGTCATTAAGTACATGTAAGTATTCCCTTTTCATCAAAAGTAAAGGGTGAAATGGCACTACAATATTCTTTCGGAATTTAAGTAACTTTATGGTGAATAAAGACTTGGAAACATCGGCTTTTTACAATATGGGAGATATCGATGGTGTTCAACACAATATAGTATTAAATCATCCCTGGCTTTTTGCTAACGGATATCCTACTTTCATGGAAAAATTAACAGAAACACAATTGGGAAATTTCATTCCTGTTATAGTGCAATGTTCGCTAGGACGCAGAGACCTTCAAGTGAGCCTGAAAGAAAATATTCGTTTTTCAATTCCAGTAGTAAGATCTAAAAGATTCGATGGGAATATGTTGGAAAAAGTGAAAAAGATTGTTTCGATTTGTTATGAGTCTGACGAAAGTACACCCCTCCTGAGATTTTGTAAAGAACTACCCGCTTATGGGCATGCAATATTACGATTTATCAACAACTATTATTCAATAACTTCACTTTATGATGAAGTAATAAACTACTGGTAACCTCCCGTAATGAGAATATGACATATGATCAGACACACAAAAATCGAAAATGTTTACTGATACAGAAATCACGGTCTCAATCGACAGAACCACAGCACATGAATGAGCCGGCATTTTATATATATATATCTTTGCGATAACTGTGACGCTGAACTTTACTTTTATGAGGCGATCACGGAAAACTTGTACAGCTGACGATGATGTTACTATATGTGAATCTTCAATTCCATCACTTACTCCACCACCACCACCCCCACCATTAAAGCCTGAACCTGCTTAAAAAAGCAGAGAATCGAAAGTAAGCCAGATGATGATGACGAAAAAGATGAGGCTACTAGCTCATCACAATGACCTGGAGATGACAATAGATTCTCTTCTCCGACAACTGAAGCACGTCCCTCACATCAGCAATATTCCCCAGGTCATGAATCTTTGACAATAATTAGGCTTTCTTCATCATGAAGTAAGCAGGATCATTCCGACAGTGATAGCGATGACTTGAGAGAGGACAAAATAAACCGTGCTAAGACTACAACAGAGACCCTTATCTCAGCTCTTAAGAACTCAACTGGTTACAGCAATATTCGTTGTATTAATAGTAGTAATCTGCCAGGATACAACCCAGTGTGCAAAAGTTCTCGTTTTCGTTACGAAAATGAGAAGATTTTATCGGTTTAGCGATGAAATGATATCGCAATGATATCTTCAGCGCTAAGTTATCGGACCGCCTAACGTATGAAAAGGTTTACAAGTTGACGATATTTCCCCTCACATCGCATCGCAGAAGCGATAAGAAAGTGATACGTTTACATGCCAATAAAAACCTCGGAAACTTATCGTTTTTTGATCTCTTTCTTAACGAAAAATTTATCGAGTTCGGATCCAAAATATTATCCATTTCGTATCGTTAATGTTCGCAAAAACCTCGGAAACTTATCGTTTTTTGATCTCTTTCTTAATGAAAAATTTATCGAGTTCGTATCCAAAATATTATCCATTTCGTATCGTTAATGTTAGTAAAAACCTCGGAAACTTATCGTTTTTTGATCTCTTTATTAACGAAAAATTTATCGAGTTCGGATCCAAAATCTTATCCATTTCGTATCGTTAATGTTACTGACATACGGATTTTAATTAATTAGCGTTGCTTTTTAAAATCTATCTGAATAAGGATTAGACATATCTGTTTATTTTTGTACGTTTTTTATGTAATGACATTATATTATTATTATAATTTAAGTTGAGCTCAGATCTGATTCCTCCATATTTGGTGGTGATTTGCTTGTTCCAGATTTGTTTATTGACGTCAAAGTATCCTTTTTATTTTGTTTTGCAAACCTGTCCTTGGCGTAATTAAAATATTTTTTTAAGGTGCCGTCTATATCCACGTCGGATGTATGAAATCTGCTGTAACATACTCCTGCAAGTCAATACAAAATATATTTTTTAAGCGCCGTTACTTGCGAGACTGAAGGTACCTTTCAATAGTTTTATAATTGTGAATAATTTTATTCTTATAGTGTTATGGTATCCAAACCATGAAAAGTGGATGGCTACTTCATCTACTATTAAGTTCCTCAGGTTGCTTTTAAGGAAATGAGTAGCATCTTTTCCCCCAGTTTTTCGGAAAAAGTCATTCTGAAATATACATATGCTCCCATTATGGCTGAATCAAAATATAGCTTAGGCGATTAAAATTGTTCTTACCAATTGATTTGCAGCACTCTCTTCATTATTTACTCGTTCTTCTAATTGAAGAAATAGTTGCTTATCCTTAATTGGAAATTGTGGTAGTAGCTCAAAATCATGTGACGTATCTAAATTTGATACTACGACAATTTTTTTATTTAGACGTAGTAATTCTTTGGTCAGAACTTTGATATCATTACGTACTTTTTCAAAGTAAGAGCTGCACGAGCACGATGGCAAATTTGTTATTTTGTTCTCAAGATTACCAATTCTTTGCAAAATTTCGGTTAACACTTTTGTATTATCTGAAAAAGAAAAATTAATAAATATGTGACTCCTAAATAAACTTTTGATATTACCAGGAGCGGCAGATGTCACAGTTTGCAACTCTGCATAAGTTTTAGTATTTGACGGTTGAGTTTCGCTGCCGACACCGCCCTGAACACGTTGGGTGCTTTCTCCATCGGAGGAGTTGAAGAGTTGTTCCTCAGTAATGTAGACGAACTTTTCAGGGTTTGCTTCTGGTGCAATTGGGGTAAGTTGGCTCTGTTTTGTTTCATACAGAGGCGTTGATGTTACTGGAACCTTGCAGCCTATATAAGATTAATAACCAAAGTAAGGCTTTTACCTGTTTAATATCTTAGGAGAAAAAGTGCCCTTACCTGGACCAATTTTAGCAAATTTTCTAAACCCGCCAGAAGTCATTTTTTTAAATTTTATTTATCTTCGTACATCCAAGGAATATACTATACAGTTGATAGTTGTTTTATATATTGATGATGTATAGATTTTTGTATTTAATACGTACTAGTTTAACAATTATGTATTTTAATTCATTTAATGACATGTTTAAATGTTTATTTATATTAGTTTATTTTTGAATTATTAACTAATCTTTATTTTTGTGTATCAAAGGGAACAAGACTTTGCAACTATTCAAAGAAAAGCTTATATATTTACATTCTATATTTTTAACGTTAAAAGTAGTTAATTTGGCACAAAGCTTTTGATTCTTTGTTATAAATATTTTTAAAGATTTTGAACAAATTGGTACTTCAAAGAAAACCATTAGGTCTTCAAATTGCTTTCCAGATATTAAGAAATCGTTTCCATCTCTCTCTATACTTGTAATTTTGAAAATTTTATTTTTATAAGAGCAAATGTTATTTGGTGGTGAGATTGAGAGCAACAAATTTGATGAAAATAAATTAACAATAATATTTCGCTTCATGTGATATTTATATGGCAATTCTTTAACTTTACCATGTGTTATCCGAATGATTCTCTCTATAATTCTATTGAAAATTTGGGCAAGAGGATATCTTCCACTACGTACCAAGTGCTTTATTTCTTGTAACTTTTTTTCAAATTTAAATGCATTTATATTCTCCAGACTTCCAAATTTTAGCGCCTCATTTGCTAAATGGACTAAATTGTGGCAATTGTACGTAATGCTATGCTCACCGTAAATGGATTTAAATGTTTTGACGAAGCTGTGTAGGAGTAAAGAAGCGCACTCATTATTTCTTTGGCAATCTTCAGAATGCAATAAAATACGAATAGCACACGATAATTTCAAAAAGTTCTCATATCCGTCTTCATCCAATACGCCTTTAAGAACTACTGGTCCAACGTATAATAAAAATTGCCTTAGCTCTGTCGCTTTCCAAAAGTCTAAATGATCTAGAGTTCGTGGTTTGCGGTTGAATTCCCGAGGCACTTCAGATTTTATTGACAGCAACCGATGATTAATAATTTCTTTTTGTTCTTTTGACAATGTTATAATCTTTTCACTACTTTTGTTTCTCGGTTTTACCCAAAGGTGAAGCAATTGCCGAACAACACCTAAGCAAACTAAATGCATGTAATCCAATGGAAACATTGATACACAGCCAATTTCTAATTTTTCGATCTCTAATGGTTCGATTGATTTATGATTCTCTGGCTGTGACCTTTTCTTAAATGACTCATCAGTTCGTAGAGTGGCATTAGTTTCAGGTAAAATTAATCGATTGTTAATATGTAAACCCTATTGTTCACATTTTGTACAGCAATAATAGCCAGTATGACCTTTTATTTGTAGAACGAAAGAACGTGCTGGAGCATCACAAATGAAAGAATGAATGCGTACATTATAATATTTGTTAGGAAAAGTAAATCCTTCCAAAGTCATTTGTTGGTAGTCTTCAACAAATTGCTTTAAAAAGTTGTTACTACTTTCAGGTTTGGTTTCCCCGTGAAAGCATCCAACTACATATATGTTTGAAAATCCAGCAATGTTAACCAAAATGGGCCAAAACTCATTTTTGCTGCTTTTGGGAGTAAGAGGGAGTCCATCAATTCCAAACTGAAGTTGAATTGTGTCACAAAATACTTCATTTTCTCTACAGAAATCCGTCAAACAGTTCTGTAAACCATAATGAAAGTAAGCTCCATTTAACAAAGTGATAATAGGATTTATTTGAGGTGTATATCTTAATGTTCTGATGTCATCAGGAGTAGCGGACAAATGTCTTTAAGTATTTTAAGCAACTTATTGCAAGTATGATACGAAAAATTGCACTCAACTGACCATTCAGTAAATTTTTTTATAAAAGAGGATTTTGTGTTATTATGATCAATGGAAAAATTTGAAAAGATTGAATCTTCGCTTTTGGCACTTCTTCCCGAAACTGGCGATTCCGATTGTACACATTCAAAGCTCATTTCACTTCCCCATTCATCTCTTATTTTTGGATGGTCATCTACTATTTCGGTACCTTTATGTCTTGCAAGATCCTCATTAAATAATTTTTTTGTTCATTTTTAAACTCAAAACTGTTATATTGCAGGTGTAAAGGAATAAGAAAGTAGTTCAGTGAAATAGCGAAGAAAACTATCTGTAAATTACACTAAATTCCCTTATGTACTTTTGGTTATAGAGCAGGGCTTTAAATAACGTTTCTACTATAAATATTTTTTTTATTTACTTTTGTGTTCTCAATGTATACAATACAACCCTCTGAAAATAAATTTTTCTTTTATATTAAAAAAAAAGCAATGCTACATTCTTGATTTTGTTTATCTAATGCACCTCATAATATTACAAAGCAAAGTTTACTCACCTGTCTTATAATATTTTCAACTCGCAAATTTTGTTTTTTCTGTACAATTCCTTGCAAAAATTACTGCTTCTTCACTCACGCACGACCAAATACAAAATGCAACACTACATCAGAAATCGACAAAACCTCAATCCCGTTTTTTTCCAAGAATATACCACGCGCGGAGATTCGATGCCATTTTATCGCTCAAACGATAAAATTTTCTCACTTTCGGAAAGTTTTCGGAACGAAAACGAGAACTTTTGCTGTTTTTACTCGTATTCCTTATTTTTATTTAAAAGTCCGTTTTTTTGTCATCAAGCGTTAAGAAAACGGATTTAGGTAACGATAAATGAGATTTCTTGCACACTGGGAACATACAACATACAACAACATACTCTGCATCTCGGTATACACCAATTATATGTAGTATATACAAAGTTACCTAATGACAAGTTAGGAAGCAGGCGAGATTCCGAGTGTTTTACATTTAAAATGCACACGACAAGAAAAGGAAGAAAGAAAGAAAAAAAATCGAAAAAAACCAAACTCTCTTTAAAACTTTTCTGAATAAAGGTAAAAAATGTGAAATGCAAGTTTTACTTTCATAAAATGTTCCCGCGCTTTTGTAAAACCGGTTTTCATGAAATATTGACAATGTTTTGGTCACATGTTGTTGTTGTAAATGGAAACATATTGTTCCTGTAATCTTATGATATTTGAACAGCACGTGTTTCTGTTTACTTTCGTTTTGCTTTGAAGGGATTAATTGGGAGAAATTTTATTGTTCGGGTAATCCTATGTCCTCTCGATTTTTGTTTTTAACTCGTTGTCTCAGTTGCACTAAATAGTGCATAACCAAGTTCTTTCTCCCATTAATGCAAAAGACGAAAGTATATGATATTACTTGTTTCATTCTAAAAAACACCAGAAATTTTCCAATTTTGCTCTACAGCTTCTTAACTTGTCATTAGGTGACTTTGGCGGTGTCACCAGCTCAGCTATCATAAATAATTTAAATAAATCAACAACGAATAATGTTCACCCAAGACTGCTGAATGACGCATCCGTGGTAGGAATTACAGTGAGAGTTAGTTTTTAGGCTAGTGCAGACATTAGTAGTTATCAAAAAGGAAAAACTTTCCTTTCAAGATTTCAACAGTGGCATCGTGGAGGATCCTCGGAGGCGCCTCTGCAGTGGATCTTCAACAATCCATTTTTTTTAACTTTTACTTGCTAAAGTTGTTTTGTTATGGTATATGTATTACATTTTTGTATGGCTCTTGATATTACCACCTAAAATGGAAAATTTTTAATAATAGCGTAAACCAAATAATGCCATTACTTGAGGCATTCCGTCTAGTTCCTTTTTAGTATTATTATTTTATTTACAAATTTCATTTAAACTATCCATCATATATAAAATGGGATCCAAAAAAAATTTTTATTAATACAAACCACATATAGAATGAGAACAGTGTTTAGTAAAATGTGATATTCTGAGAGGACAAAATTTTAGTTTTTATACAAGAACAAAGCCCATGAATAGTGAAAATTATATTCTCAAAACTAAAAACAAATATGTATACAATTAGTAAATAGGAAAGCATCTTTTTCACACATACATAATTATGCAGTTTAGAAAGATGAAGCGAATGTGATCACTTCCAAACGCTTAACTGATTTCCATCTTGGTTATAGAGGATACTTTTGTTTATATACCTATTTAATATATATATATATATTTCTTTTTTACATAATAGAATATTCCCATCCAAAATCTTAAAAATTTTCCTTTTTCATCCTTCTCTCTCTCTCTGAGCCCTCTAATGGCAAGGTCGATTAAGGTCCGCTACTCCGCTCTCGTACAGGTCATCGATAAGGACACTGGAAAAATTTTCTGCCCTCAGTGTCATTGGGCGGATAGGCATGGCAGTAAGAAGGCAGAACATCTGCGCCTTTGTTATGGCTCAATATAAGGAAGATTCTTCCAGCAGCCAAGGGCGCATTTTAGTGAAATAATTAGCAACTGCTAAACAGTATAACCTCGCATGGTATTGTTCTGCAACTGTCGCAACTATTTTGCTGCTTAGCTCAACTGCTGTCTGCGATGAACATTTAGTAGAGCAATCGACGATTATAATAATAACTAACCTCGCATGGTAATTGTTATGTTAAGCGATTGTTTACTACTAAGCGACTCAGGTGCTGCAACCAGTAGAGCAAACGACAAGATTGTGTCATTTGTTTACAAATCCACGTTGTGAGCAAAGCTCACTTCCGAATACTATGGGGGCATAAAAGACTAACTGGTCTGGTGAGTGCCCATTAAGTGATCAGTTATAATAGCATCAAGTTTCCTTTCGGTTCGGAGTACTTTTAGAATTATTACTATAGGTCAGTTCTCGCGTAATAAAGAATTGAATTGTACTAAAGATATTTAAGCGGTTTTCTTTAAAGAAGATGGTTTTGGGTTGAAAATAGTTCCATAGTTTTCGTTTTATTGGTGTGATTGCTTTTGGGACACGACACCTTAATAGCGAAGAAGTGTAAGTGGTGTAAGTGTCCCTTGAGGGCTGGATGTGGTGCTCGTCGTTTGATTACGCCATTGCCGTCTTTATGTTCCAGGCCGTGACACAAAACGATTTTGGTACTTGCAAAAGTATTAGAGAGGTACTATTTCGTACTTCTCTTAGCATTTGTTGTTATGGAAAAATTCATTACTTTCAACTTCAACCTTCTGTAGAATGTAAATAATCCTCCGTACTAAAAGTTTTATTCAGGAATTTTGTTATATAATTCCTTGTGCATTTACCAGCATGAAAATCTAAGTAATTTCTTAAAGAAAATTGTTTATATTTTATTACTCAAACATAACACTACACATAAAAATAAGAAAATGCGTTGAATTCTGTTGCCATCATACCAGCTTTAATTTCTCTGTGTGTTTTATCACAGAGAAATGAAAGCTCACTTCAAAGTGGGAGCAAATAGTCCTTAAATCAGATCTAATTTTGTTTGAAACTGATTTTCTTTTGAAAATGTTTAAAAACCTGAAGTATAAATTATACTCCTATAAAGGCAACAAATTTGCCTATAAAATAGGCTAATATTTGAATTACCATTGAGTTATAATTTAAAAGTTATGAAGATTTAAGCCCAGAATACCGTTGCCGTCCGTTCGATTCAGAGTGAAGTGAGCAAGCACAGTTTGTGAAAATATGAGGCTAATGTGTGGCTCTGCCGATTCATTGATTCAAAAATACTCTGAGTCATGTTTGAAATGAAAAAAACTGAATTATTTGATATGTAATGTGGGAAATATTTTTAAATTTATAGAAGCATTACTGGATAATATGAAAAAACAACAAAACAAAATTCCTGAATAAAATTTCTAGTACGGAGGCTTATTTACATTGTGCAGAAGGTTGAAGTTGAAAGTAATGCATTTTTCCATAAGAACAAATGCTAAGAGAAGTAAGAAATCGTACCACTCTAATAAAAAGATGGTGCTGTCGAATTTCATATGATCTCACTGATTTCTAATTGTTTTCAATATCAATAAATGCTTTCATTTAGGATATATAATAAAATAAATATGTAAATATATAATAAGTGCTTTTCATTTACTTCCCTTCAAATATTCACTTTTCAAAACAGAATATAAAGCCGTACACACTTGAACTATTGTCGAAATTGTACATTCGGAGTCACAAAATAAATGCGTTAATTACTGATGAGCGAAGACCCTGATAGCTGCATTAACCTTTTCCTATACGTTCAATCCCATGTCAGCTTCGAGTCAAGGAAGACTCCGTCACATTTTTTGTAATACGTAGTGATTCTACGTGAAACCTTAACTCCGCTCCCAAGAGACCACAGAAACTAGATCTGCACTTTAATCTACTGCAAATACACGTATGTACGTGTGCACATTCGGGGTGATTTTAATAAGAAAAGCTTTTGAGATATTGCAGCCTTTTTCGAGGTTGCGATGTTAAGGTCAGAAAAACAATGAACAGTTTTCAGTTGCTTCTCATTCTTTATTATAATTCTCGTTGAATGTTATTGAGCACTCGGAGCTGAGATGCATGGTACGTCGCTTGTAAGTTAGTCAGCTGACACCTCATTCAATTTCAATTTTTAGATAACTATTCAGTCAACATTCGGATCGGGTGATATTTATTGCTTATCGAGACCAACGGCGTCGAGTATTTACGAAATTGTTTTAGTCGGACATTTAAATTATTGTCAAAATAGATTAGTGAATAATATAATTGGCGGATTGAGTAAAAGAGCAATCTTTTCTTTAATCCCAATCAACTCAAGCGACACTCATCTACCCCTATAGCCCACTCCAAACATCCAGCCCGATTTAATTTTTCTTAATTCATATGAAGTAGTTTTTATTCGAAAAACTAAATTAAATTTGCACGATTTTAAAAGAAAAATAAAAGAAGGTGGTGCCGTTTAATTAACACAGATCTTTGTTTTTTTCCTCCCGTTCTTTCCTTCTCTCACGTATTAAGGAAAATAAATCAGAATCCTCAAGTTCTATACACGAAACATAATTCCCAATATTTATACCAAGTGCAAGTACCAAAACCAGACGTGGACTCAAAACCTTTTAAGTACAAGTCCCGGTAGTGGTACTTACAAATTTAGTACAAGTCCTGATATTGATACAGGTATTTATTAGTCCCACATAACAGCTTTTAAGTACCTAATAAGTATCTAAGTACCGCCAAGTAAATATTTGAGTTTGGCATTAGCAAAACAAGCTTTTCAAATGACACATCAAATAATTATTGCTTATGTGGAGCATTTACAAAACCAGCATATGAAAGTGAACGCTCCATAGCATGCACTTGATTGTTAACCTTCTCAATAAAGGATATCGATTAAACTTGTCAATTTCTGTCCAACTGTCACTCATATATATCGCGAGTTCTTTTTCCATATTTCTGAAGTCAGTAAGATTTCTTAACGTACTGTCAAGATGCATATAATCTCTAATATTAGAAGAAGCATTAAAATAATTTAGAAGAATTGAAGTACTTCGCTTTATTACAGCATTTGAAGTAACTGCGTATTTTGGTACTTATAGGGTACTTAAGCTTATATATGGGACTTATGAGTATCAGTACCAGTACCTAGACTTGTACTTGAAAATTGTTAAATACCAGTATCGGGACATGTACTTGACATTTTTTTTTAGTACAACTAACGCATGTTTTTCAAAAAATAAAGTTAAATACACATTTTAGAACAATTATTATTCAGGTTCTTATTAGCTACGTTCTTTTGTGTACCTTGTTATAGTATACTCAAATATACTGGAGGGAACAGCTTGTTCTGTCGATTGAAGCGAACTATTTGTTATGTTCGCTTCATTTAAATCTTCAATGAAAATTTATGGGCACTGTTTTCCTTTTTTAGTTGTCGAAAATTGTAAAACTCGACGACTACACTTTTCTGTTTTTAAATGTGTGACATTTGTGACCTGTCACTTGAAATTTTATAGTATATTTGCTTAGTTACTGAAAATTATAACAGTCCGAATTTACAATGAGAGACAACTACTGGCGGAATAGTCGGGACTTTTTCGAGAATTAAAACTACGATAGAAGAGAGAATGAAGATGAATTTGATTGCTCATATCAGAAACCTACTTCTAGTAGATCTGATAGTCTATCTCGTATAAATACTCCATATCTATATCTAGTGTTGATGATAAAAGCAATACAAATTTGTCTCAACGAGAAAAATTGAGGCTCTTAACTCAACTGTCTAATGTGTATCGAACAATTCAAAGCATCTGTTCCTGTTGTAATTAATTGCATTGATATTGTGCACTTAAATTGTGTCATCAAATTGGTGTCCAGTTCAAAATCTGTGCCAAAATATGATGCAATCTATACCACGAGACTATTATTGCTTTTCCGCAAATGTGAAAAATCCTCAATATAATCGAAGTGATTAGGTGCAGGGAGCAATATGCACGAAAAGAAATCTGACAGCATTCGAAAAAGGAAAAAAGTGCTCCAAATATGAGGCAAAGTAAATTTACTACGCCAGCCGATCGGTGAACAGTATCAGAACAGACCAAGTTTCTAGGCGGCAGCAGCACAGAAACAGAGCTCAGCATTTTCGTCTACCACACGCGTTGGTTAATGCCCTAAATATAGCCTCGTCAGAAAGACTACTACAGAAGAAGTGCCCGTCACTGAGACAGGACAAGCACCTAAAGAACAAAGACCGAAAACAATAAACCAGTCCAAACCAATAATTAATCCACCCTCCCTAGCAACCGCACAATCCAACACAGCAAATTAAAAACAAGTGAAAAAGCTAGAATTGGTCTAAGACCAATTCTTATGATACCCTAGATGAATGCACGTATGAAATTTCGTATGTTCACCCATTTGAGCAATATTGATTTTTGCATTGGTTTCTCGCATATATTTCTAGAACGACTCGTCGGACAGAAAAAATGATTATAACAAATTTTATAGGATTTCTTATTCTGAAGAAATTTTTGGTACAATAAAAATGTCTCGGCCTAATCGTTTTCAAGGTATATGTAAAAAACCAAAATTGTTATATGGCAACACCAAGAAGGGGTTGCCCGATTTAGTCCATTTTTGAAATTTTATTTTCTATTACTATGAAAACACAATGTACTAAATTTCAGCTTTCTATGCCGACGTATTCTCAGGTAGTGTCCAAATATATCGTGGAAAACGAAATTTTTGTATGGCAACCCCACGAAGGTGTTGCCCGATTGGTCTCATTTTCGAACTTAGTTTTACTTTTTTTTTTAATGTCCGTGTACAAAATTTCAGATTTCTAAGTGAACGCGTTCTCGAGTTATCGTGCGCACGGACAGACGGACGGACAGACGGACATGCAAAAATCAAAATAACCTTTAATTTTATGCGGGGGTGTCCAATCCATTTTGCTCTACCATCATTATTTCTGTGCGTTACAAACGGAATGACAAACTTAGTATATCCTATAGATTTCATCTAGGGTATAAAAATCATCAATGGTCATCACAGAAATGGCCAGAACTAACTCAAAATGCACAGCCCATCAATAGAACCACACGAACCCATCGATTTAAACACGTGCAATTCTATAACAGCAATGACAGATCAACTGCAAAAACTTCACTGCATCGTACAGTAAATATGGAACAAGCCGCCTACTACCGCAGACAACACACTCAACATCAAAAAGACAAATCTTTTTAGCAAAACCAAAACCCTCGAGAATACTTCACAAGCCATGAAACAGATTCCCTCCCTACCACATGCGAGGCCCAACGTAGTTCTTACATTCTAAAATATTTGCAGTGTTCTTATGTAAAAGTGACAAAAGTTTGATTTGAATAGCTTCTCCGCCCTAAACTCCTATTCATACAGAAAAATGGCGTTCTGTGAATCTTAAGCTTGCTTTCTTATCTTCCGAACCATAATAAAATTTTCATACCTTTCCTAACAAAATTATTTAAAAAAAATTATCTTACCAAATGACAACGATTCCTCGAACAAAAATTCTCAGCTGAGTAATCGTTGTAATGTCGCTGTGCCGTCATGACATGCCGTGGGCTGATGATATCGAATGTAGCTGCCTACAGATTCGGACTCCGGCTGCACATACACTCATGCAATTATTACTCAGCTGAGAGGTATTGAGCGTAGAATGGTAAGGTTACTTTGTAATCAAAACTATTTTATTATTTTGTTAAGTAAGTTATATCGAAAATTTAGCCTTTGGGAAGGTAAGGAACCAAGCTTTAAATTACTGGAAGACTATTTTCCTGTATGGATAGTAGTTGAGGTTCTATGTCATATCTAAAGCCAATGTTTGGAACTTTTCCATAAGTATCAATATAGAACATTTTAGAAAACGGACTCCGAACGCACACATGTAGATTTCTGTTTCATGCCTTGGGAAGTATTCTCGAGGGTTTTGGCAAAACCCAAAAACCACTTGCAACTCACACCAACATCTCACCAATTTGTAGAAAAAATATTTCATGACATAGTTCTCCCGACTACAGACAAAGACACAAGCGTAGACTTTTGTGGATCAGACTCCACACAAAAACGACTGAATCAGACACAGACAGTAATGACTCTGAGTCCGAAAAGATCAATCGAATGGACGCAGACTAGGTGAAATGGCAACCGCCCTTGGAACTTTACGGTCGAATCATAGATCCCCATTTATCTGATATCAGCCACATCATCCGCCCTTGAACAGCTCCACTCGGGGATTCACAATTGAAGTGAAAACAACTTGAGCCGAGTACTATGACAGAGTAAGAGAGATTTATTCATTTGACGTTTTAACATTAAGTTAGCTACAATTAGGGTATTTACTGGCTGTACTAAGTATAATCCAAATAATAAAAGACTGCAATAACTAGTTATGATAATTGATAATTTCAACACGCCTCCTCAATTATATTTTCGTCTTAGTGTACTGCAACGCCTTTAAGCCTATAGCGTCCATGCACTACAGATGATTGTTGGTGGGTAAACTCTACGTCAACATGTATGCAGGCGTCTTATTTGTGTCTTCAGGTACGCGAAATGTAATATCATATCCTGAACAGATTCCCTTAAGAAGTGGTATCGTATATCGATGTGTTTACTACGAGCGTGTAGTACTGGGTTCTTCGCCATAAGTTGCGCACTCTTGCTGTCTTTGCATATAGGTATCGCCTTTTAAGTTATGAAAACTGTTTCCTTTAGAAAAGCCCTTAAAGGTTTCTCCTCCTTAACTGCGTCGGACATAGCCATGCACTCTGCTTCTCCGCTTGATAACGCTACAGTACGTTGCTTCCTAGATTTGCATGAAATACAACCGTTAGCAAACTTGAAAATATAACCTGTATATGATCGCCTGTCATCAATACTGGAACCCCAATCTGCGTCTACATAACCCACAGGATCTACGCCATTTCCTTTGAGATACTTTAAAACACGTCTCGCAGCTATCCAATGTTGCTAACCAAAATTTGTATTAAACTGACTAAATAGGCTTACGCTATATGCGATATCAGGACGTGTAGTTATGGCTAAATACAGAAGTGATCCTATTAAATTTTGATATGGTATCTTTGCAATCTCTCACGCTCCATATAATTTTCGGGCACATTTCTTTTGCAAATTGGTATTTATATCCAAGGGAGTTGAAATATTATTAGCTTCCTACATATTGAAACGTTTCAAAATTTCAATGATATAACGTTCTTGTTTCTTGATGATATCTCCATTAGATTTTTGCTCGAAATCAATTCCACGAAAGTGACGTAATTTACCTAGATCGTGAACGTATTTCACATTATTAGATCCAACAACAATATCATCTACATATATAGCTGTAATCAAAATATTTTTACCCTCACGTAGGGCATATATGCAGGAATCTGAGTTCAAAGCTTTTAGTCCCATTTCGCAAAATTCATCATCCGAAACCATTGTCTATCAGACTGTTTGAGTCCACATATTGACTTTTGAAGACGACACACTTCATTTCGTTCGTTTCCTTTCTCGAATAACTCATAATATTGCTCGGGTAATTCCACAAATATTGTCTCATCAAGATCGCCATTTAAATATGCGGTTACTGTATCGAACTGATATAAGACTAGCTTCCACTCTACAGCTAAAGCCATTGAAATTCGAATGGAACACTGGCAGGTAACTGGTGAAATTATTTCACCATAATCAATTCCTGGCCTCTGTGAGCTGCCTGACATTCGAATCTTCGAATCATTGGGCCGATTCACTACCTCCCAAGTTTTATTCTTTTCGTGAGCAAGAAGTTCATCCCTCATAGCGGTTATCCATTTGTCACGTTCTGCACTGAACAAAATTTCCGATATTGTTTCTTCTCCTAAACTTGCTAAATTGGTAGGTTCATAAACTTCATCTTCTATTTTCTTCCATTTTATCATCACTAAGTTCATCAACTTTACCATCTTAACAAACTCTAGATAGATATGGCCTTCTTCGCCCCCTTCAGAAGTAGCACTGACAGTGGCAGGTTGTGGATAACCACCCCTATAGCTCTCCCGCACTAGTCGAGGTGCAAGCGGGCCGTCCTGTGTCCTGTGCCATCCATGTTCATTGAGTGAGGTATCAGCTTATGCTGACAGAATAGCCTTCTCTTCCAACTCTACTCACTCGCTCAAGTAGAACCATAACAAATTAAATTCAGAACATAATTCAGAAAATGAAGTGGATTTCACAACCCGAAAAAATAGGAAATTCAGAAGATTTGCAAAGACAACCGATCTTAAAAACGCAATGCAAATTTTAAATAGGCCACTGGAAACTTTCCAAAGCTTTGGGGATTATACAGCATATCAGCTGAGAAAACTGCTAAAAGAAAAGAAATCGATGAGAGCTTACGACTCAGCAAGCAATGATTACTGTTCAGTTGGAACCAGAAGATATCAGTACATAAGCAACTCCAACTCCATAAATTTCATGGTCTCCAACTGAACATGGTGCTGTCGAATTTTAATATTATCTCACTGATTTCTAATTGTTTTCAATATCAATAAATGCTTTCATTTAGGATATATAATAAAATAAATATGTACATATATAATAAGTGCTTTTCATTTACTTCCATTCAATTATTCACTTTTCAAAACAAAATATAAAGCCGTACACACTTGAACTATTGTCGAAATTGTACATTCGGAGACACAAAATAAATGCATTAATGAGTGATAGCTATTAAAAAAAATATTCCTTGAAAAATCATTTTTGTATTATAGAAGATGAAAATGTATGGAAGTCCGTTTTTAATGTATAAATATTTTTTGTTTCGATGATTGTTCGATAGTCAAATCATCCTCATCTTCCTCGTTGAGCAGAATGTCCAAAGTCGACGCCGTTGCATGTTTGTACTCCTGTGGAAGTCTGAACCTCCATATCGAATTTTTCTTGTTTGAATAATTCCAACGATTATCCTAGCTCCGTATGCTTTTCAAGAGTGTTGATGAATTTTGATTTGCCAATATTGAAAAAAGACGATGTGATATCGTAACCGCTAAAAGTATAAAGGAAGAGTATGTTGTCGAGAAAGAACTTATCTGAGAACTTATCTGAGAGCTCTGTGCCAGATGAATAACCAGTAGGACAGATATTTGGCATTTTGCCAGATCGTTTAGTAACGACTTATGGCTGGCAAAATGGCGTCTATTCATGTTATATGCTGACGAGCTGGTCATTACAATTAGGGGCAAGCATGATCAGATAATCTCTGCTATTTTTTAATGTAATCAACAGATTTTTATGTTGGCACTTGTTGAAACCTCATTTTCAATTAAGGAAAACTAAAACACTTGTTGAGTTTCACAGAAAATATATAAAAAATGGTTTATTTAAATTTAATTTAATTTAATTTATGCCTAACGCGTTTCGATCTCAAAAATCATCATCAGAGGACTAATTAATACATAAGCTTTTGAAGCCATCGAACCAATCATCATTACCAATACATACCAATATCAAAATTACATAAAAGACTAACGTGGAACTCTCACTTAAAAAGAATACTATGGATAAGGCTACAGTGGCAACATGGACATGCCGCAGGCTTTTTGGCAAAACTTGAGGTCTTAAACCAAAAATGACTCTGCGGTCATACACATTTATAAGACCCATGGTCACATACGCCTTACTCGGTCGGTGGCCAACAACAAAACAAAAGACAGCTCAAGCTAGTTTAGAAAAACTACAACGGCTCGTATGTGTAGGAGTAACCGGTGCCTTGCGTACCTGCCCAACTGCGGCCTTAGAGGCTTTGTTGGAACTGCTACCATTACATTTGCAAAGTACAAATAATTTGGTTGGCCTCCAGGATTTCATAGAGGGCCCGATGGCTAACCCAATTTCAGACGTTATGGCGAAACGCCATAACTTTGAAACACCATTTAAGGTGATCTTGAGGGACCGTCAACAGTGGCATACTGGGGCTTGCCCTTTGAAAAAGGATCTCTTAAATGGTACATGGATGGGTTCAAAATGGAAAATAAAGCAGGCGTGGGCATATATGGCCCAAGGTGCCATCTCGTAAGGGCACTGGGGGCCTCATCAACCATTTTTCAGGCAGAAATACGCGCCATGGCTCGTAAAATAATCTACAAGAATATGCGTGGAGCTAAAAGAAACATAATATCAGACAGCTAAGTAGCACATTAAAGCGTTAAACTGGTGTACCTATGAGTCCAAGCTGGTTTGGGACTGTCACTGGGACTGCAACTGGTCGAGACAAATAGGGTGATTCTTATCTGGGTACTAGGACATGAAGACATTAAGGGAAACGAGATTGCGGACCGCCTTGCAAAGGAACGAGCCAAATCTCCATTTATTGTCCCTGAGCCTGTCCTTGGACACCCAAAGAGTCACATCTCAGGTCAGGTCAGGCTTTGGGATGTTCTGTTACGCTTTTGTATGTTTGGGGTCGTAATAAAGACCGCGATGTACTTTCCGGAAAGTGGAGAGCCCTGCTTGTTTAATATGGTTTACTTCTAGCAGTGCCTTACCTCTGGTAGTGGGTCACTGTCTAGCTATCTTTTATTTGTTCTTTAATTAACCTTTTTATTTTAACAGTTTTTCACTTAGATATATTTTTTATGATCCCACTACTTGTTAACGGACTGATCGACTGCCTCGTCGATTCACAAAACTTACTCATTGATAGAATGAAAAAATACTGCGTCTATGGGCTTAGAAAGCACCCATTTATATTTTGGGGTTGCAGTCTAAAGTGAAACAACACCAAGGTTGCGAGATTTTACCAAGATTTCCCAAGGGTCTGCATCATCAATAATAATAAAATTACCTCTCCTAGAGTTGCGACACTTTTGGAAAATTTAATGGTGCCGCGACTCATAAGGTAAGTGTCATAACAAAGAAAAGGTGTCATAACCCGAAAGTATATTGCTTCTTCTCGTGACTAGTAAGAAAAACAACTGCAATAGGTGTACGCAATGGTTCTTGTATATACTTCCGTGTATACATAAAAGAACATCAACATATCGCACCGCTAAAGTTGTTCAGAAGGTGAGCAGTTGGATTTCCTAACATATGTACTGTAGGCGCCACCTGTGGTTGCTTAAGCGAATTTGTACATATGTAGGTACGCTGCCATTGCATGGGTGAGGCGCAACAATTTTGCTTGCCGGTATAGGGTAGGTCAGTACATTATGTGTACGAAATCGTCATGACGGAATTCCATGGGGATTTCCTAATTTTGTATTTTATATAGCCGTAGCTAAGGAGTATTCCGGCGGTGAAATATTGAGAATTAATAATTGCTGACTGAAAGAAAACTTTGAAGGTGGAAATTTGTCTTTATGACTGTAAATTAAGGTTGAAGGTTTTTTTTGGGTAGTAAGTAATTCTGCATATGATGCGAAATGAATGGATGATGCATTATTATGATGATGTGAAATGATGCGTTGATGCGTTTGATTGCATGAGGAATATGGGTAATGAGTGTGAACTGATTACATGAGTAATATGGGTATTGAGTGTGAACTCATTGGAATGATTGGAACTTTCGTTGGTAAGTCTAAGCTAGACTTCGCAGTGATACAATTTGTAATAAGTAGTATATATTATATGTATATATATAGTATATACGGTCGCCATGTGATAGTAAATGATGATGAAGAAAGGTCGTTGTTATGTATCACTAAGATGACCGTAGAGAAGTTAGGAGAAGCTTTGTAAAAATCAGACCTCCGCTACTAAGGCGGGCGCAGTTGTAAACAGCAGATGTCCGTCAGTACGAACGATGGGCGCAGCTGAAAACAGAAGATGCCAAGTGAAATAAAAGACTACTTGTTGTTTGTGATTAACTAAATCAATTGATTGTTTATTGGAGTATCGCTACTTAATTTATATAAACGTGATTTTGCTAGCCTAAACTAAATTAATATTAATGTACATTAAACACGTTAAAACTAAATCGCTTATTTGCACTTATGTGCTTAACTCCGGCAGAAAGATGTGACGCAATATAATTGACCCGTATTACGCTGGTTGCAAAAATGTAAACAAACGCATGTAAACAATTTCAGTCACTTCTTAAGGTTGTGACATATATTTTGTTTAGCGTATGTTTTGCTTAATTGCAATTAATCAATCGATCGCTTTTATTGTGATTGATTAGTTGAGCGATGGGTTTTGGGTCAATTGAATAATGCAAGAATGCAGAATGTGCATTTTTTTTCAATTGATTAGGAAATTGTTGTGCAAATTCACATCAATCAAATCTGTGGGGACTTTAGTTTAGTTACTTCTCCTCTCTTGTTCTGATGTTACAGTTAAAGTGACTCCGGATTTAAAAGGTTTCGCTAATGGATATGAAGGAGAGCCTGTTTGGATCAATATTGAAATAAGACAATAATAATAAAATTTTATAATACTTACTGTTTTTATCCTTCCTTTATATTTGACACTTGTTCAATTATAATTGCGCCAAATTATAAAGGGTGGCAATACACCCACCAAAATTCCAGTTATGCCACAAGAATCAAAAAGTACCTATAAATATTTATAGGAAAACTTAAAATTTGCTTGGCATATACATATTATTACCCAATGTTTTTGATTTGCATCGATGGTAGAGATTAGCAAGTAAATAAAAACCTAAGGCAACTTTATTATTAATATACACGCTACCAATAGATTTTCACCTAACCACCAATCAAAACCTTAATTTTAAAAATTTATTTATTACATTAGTACTGTATCCCGAACATGACTGAGCTTTTGTTTCATAGTTTGACCTTATTTTATTGAGATTAAAAACAACACTCCCTAAAGAATAACTATTATTAGAATTAAAACCGAAAGAAAGAAAATATTTATATACCTACAGCACTAAATTTTAATTAAATATTTTAATAAAACATTTGTTACACTGCATCAAATTAGAATTAAATATTACATATCATAATAGTTTCCTTAACGTTAAACGTTTTGTATTTTATTGGACATATGTCGAAATGTCATTGCATTGGTTTTTTCTTTCGAAAGGACGCATCTGGGCCAAAGCTAAATTTATCTTTTTAAAAAATGGGAGGTAGTGTGACCCGAAGTACAATATTATGAATAGTTTGATAGGATTTTGAGGGATTTTGTCGTTCGGGTAATCCCACGTTTTCTCGATTTTTGTGTTTAACTCGTTCTCTCAGTTGCACTACAATAATGCACAGCCACGATCTTTTCCCCCCATTTATGCAAAGAAAGAAAGTATATGAAATTACTTGTTTCATTTAAAAAAACACCATAAATTATCCAATTTTGCTATACGTCTTTGCTTCTTAAGTTGTAATTAAGTTAACTTTTGTTTAGTGCTCGTTTATCTTTATTAAAATCAAAGTTTACTCTTCAGTATGGAGCGTGGCGTCGATTAGAGGTAGGTTAATTATCATGAAACATACTTGTTTTCTATCGACCTGAATAAAGTTACAATACACAACAGCTATCATATTATAAAATAACTACATATCTGCATTATAAATATCGAATTATGCGCTACATCCGTATCACATAATGGCCGCAATACAGTTAATTCTAATGCGGCATTCACAATTCAGAGTGGAGTAGAGTAGCGTAGAGTGCCAACTGGCATCCTTTTTCTCACGCAGTAGTACCTACAAATGACTATGCATCTGTGTTTTGCTCAGAGTAGCGCAGAATGCAGCTACATATAGGTTCTATTCTATTTTCATGCTGGCATTTCCGAAAGCTCACAAACTGGAATTTAGAACTACTAGTATGCAGATAGCGTGGAAAAAGCTCCATATTTCTTTTTACTATAACTTACATGTTTTAATGTTATTTTCTGACGTACTATTTTTTATGAATGCTAATAAAAACTAAGAGGTATTTTTTGCAAACTTCATGATTTAAGAACCAAAATATTTAGTTAATTTTTATCTAGTTTCGAAGCAATCTGATGGTGCTGCAAGTGTCCCCCTTTTTCGAATTTATTATTTTGGCAACGACATGCATGTTTATTTGGCGTCGCTATTGCATTTTGTTATATAGTATATATATATAAGTTAATAAAATTTATAATATTTTTCTAGGCAGGCAGGTTACCTGCACCTTTATTTTTCGGATATAAAATTAAGACTAAAAATTACAAGTTTCTCTAAACGTAAATTATCTCTAACTTAAAATTACCAGACGCGTGGTCAGCAGAAATTTCCTGGGAACCGAAATGTATTTTCCAGGTTGACGGAGAAGTTGTTGTCGCATCAAATTACGGCGACTGTTGCTTTTGGTGTTAACTTATATACTAATTTCCAAGTTCCTTGTTGAATTGGCGTTGTTATGGCATTTTTTACGTTTAATTTCAAAGCTGGAACATCGTCTGCCATCTGCCCAGTAAGTTTTTGAGCCGTACATATATCTGTCCAGTTTACCCGTTTAAAAAATACTTTTGGGCGCGTAGTGATAGGAGTATAGAAGATACTGCAGGAGATAAGTTCATACACAGTTTGTATTATATCTATCAGAAGTGAACAGTATATAAATAATATAAATATTGCTACGAGCGTGGCCTTAGTTGGTTATTTAAAACATAATATTTCAGATCTCATTAACAAGTTCTTCTATTATTTAACTTCATTGTTTACTTTTATAACATTTACAAACAATTATCAAATCAACTCTTATAGTTATCGCTAGTACTGCACTTCTAATATACTTAGTCCAAATAGTTTACTTCGGTCACTTCACTGTCTGAAATAAGACTTGCATCCAGGATGTGAGAAGCGCCGTATTCATACTCTACAATTTATCCTAGAACCTTCCCATAAATTCTATTCTTCGAACCGCAAAGTTTACTAAGATGTCACTAACCTAAAGATGTTTCATTTCCAACAGATGTCGCTCGGGTCACACAGTTCCGTCTAACCATATATATATAATTAACAGAATGGCAGACGAATGCAGGCGAAGTGGAAAAGGTAACGATAGTCAACATGGACCAGTGGTGAAACAATGCGCTTGATCACCGAAGTCGAGCGACATCCACAATAGTGGAACGAAACCTTGGAGCAATATATAGACAGAAATAAAAGGAGAAAGGGGAAGCAATAAAAACGTTACCTGAAGAAATATCGATGAAGTGGCAAAATTTTGAGGGTCACTTGTAAAAGTAAACTTAGGCAAAAGACACAAAGAAAAAGCTGCCAAAATGCAGATGAAAGTTTCACCCTACAATGGGAATATTTTAATTGCATGCTGTTCTTAGGAAAACGATCAGCTTCAACACCATTTACTTGTAATCTCGTCAAAGATTTTTATACCCTAGATGAAATCTATAAGGTATACTAAGTTTGTCATTCCGTTTGTAACACCTCGAAATAATGATCGTAGAGCAAACTGGATTGGACACCAATGCATAATATTAAAAGTTATTTTGATTTTTGTATGTCCGTCCGTCTGTCAGTCTGTCCGTCCGTTCGTCTGTGCGCACCGTAACTCGAGAACGCGTATACTTAGAGAGCTGAAATTTTGTACACGGACTTAAAAAAAAAGTAAAATTAACTTCAAAAATGAGACCAATCAGGCAACTCCTTCGTGGGGTTGTCATACAAAAATTTACTTTTCCACTAAATATTTTACACTGCCTGAGCACGCGTCAACGTACAGAGCTGAAATTCGGTGCATAGTGTTTTCATTGTACTAGCAAATAAAATTTCAAAATGTACTAAATCGGGCAACTCCTGATTGGTGTTGCCATATAAAAATTTAGGTTTTTTACATCTACTGTGAAAACGATCACTCTAAGACATTTGTTTTGTACCAACAACTTCTTCAGAATACGAAATCCTATAAAATTGGTTGTAATCATTTTTCTGTCCGACAAACCGTTCCAGAAATATATGCGAAAAACCACTTCAAAAATCAAACTTGCACACAAGGGTGACAATACGAAATTTCATAAGTGCATTCATCTAGGGTATCATAAGAATTGGTCTTAGACCAATTCAGGTTTTTTACTTATTTTATATATTTTCAAGCGGAAACATTTTCATAATTTAAGTTTAAATGTACCTATATTCCCACTCCATTTTCCATGAAGTAGTTGGTGAATGGCTGTCTGACTGCTTCAGCATTTGCTGTGCACTTGCTATCTGGAAAAAAGTTTGTAAACGAAAATTTTCTGCGCCAGTTTCCTGGTATAATTCTGCCATGACATTGTCTCGATTCTGGGTTACTAATAATAAAATTGTGTAAAGCACAAGTTGCTTGCACAATTTTTTTGGTTTTTTCTACTTCCAATTCAATGGGCTTTCGCAATACTCGAAATCGTGAAGGTAGTATACCGAATACGTTTTCATTAATCCTCCTGGCCACAGAATTTGAAATTGAATACACGCCTCATGTCCACATAAATGTTTTTTAGCATACGGTTTTATTAAATTTTTTGATTGCGCACGATTACATAAGGCGAAGTATCCGTTTAATTATGTATCAAACATTGTTTGGGGATTTGCAATGAGTAATCTTAGCGGGCTTTGCATAGGATACAACGATTAAAAAACGCCTCGATCTATATTTCTCCCTTTCGCTCCAATCTAAAGGAAGTTAAAATCGGCACCCGCAAGAGCCATCTGAATTATGCTATGTGTTTCTTTGTGTTGAAGAATACGCTAACTGCTATGAACTGGTGGTTTCATAGTTACAATTATAAGCTTACCATCTAGGGCGCCTAAACCATATGCAAAAAGGACTTTTGCATGATATTTCTATTCCCCTTCTCTTTCAGGAATCTAGAAAGAAAACCATGTTTGTTACCTTTATTGCATTTTAACCAACACCAACAATTATCTTACTTCCAGGAATTTGTTATGGTCGACGATATACGAGGCTTCAACCCTAGGGCGATCCCACACGGCGACGGTACGGCCACGTTGGGACAGCTTGAGTAAAAAGTGGCTAAAAAGAAGAATAAGAGTTTGTTCTGGAAAACAAAGTGAACAGAAGCGAGAGGGCCGTAGTAAAAAAGTAAAGGGTGAAATGGCACTACAATATTCTTTCGGAATTTAAGTAACTTTATGGTGAATAAAGACTTGGAAACATCGGCTTTTTACAATATGGGAGATATCGATGGTGTTTAACAAAATATAGTATTAAATCATCCCTGGCTTTTTGCTAACGGATATCCTACTTTCATGGAAAAATTAACAGAACCACTATTGGGAAATTTCATTCCTGTTATAGTGCAATGTTCGCCAGGACGCAGAGACCTTCAAGTCGAGCCTGAATGATGGCCAGAAAATATTCGTTTTTTCAATTCCAGTAGTAAGATCTAAAAGATTCGATGGGAATTGGTTGGAGAAAGGTAAATAAGATTGTTTCGATTTGTTATGAGTCTGACAAAAGTACACCCCTCCTGAGATTTTGTTAAGAACTAGCCGCTTATGGGCATGCAATATTACGAATTATCAACAACTATTATTCAATAACTTCACTTTATGATGAAGTAATAAACTACTTTTAACCTCCCGTAATAAGAATATGACATATGATCAGACACACAAAATCGAAAATATTTACTGATACAGAAATCACGGTCTCAATCGACAGAACCACAGCACATGAATGAGCCGGCATTTTTTTATATATCTTCATTCCATCACTTACTCCACCACCACCCCCACCATAAAAGCCTGAACCTGCTTATAATAGCAGAAATATCTTACAAATTGAAAAGATCCTACAACTGAAAGTAAGCCAGATGATGATGATGACGATAAATATGAGCCTACTACTTCATAACAATGACCCGGAGATAACAATAGACTATCTTCTCCGACAACTGAAGCACGTCTCTCACGTCAGCAATATTCCCCGGGTCATAAGTCTTTGACAAGAATTAGGCTTTCTTCATCATCAAGTAAGCAGTGCTAAGACTACAACAGAGACCCTTATCTCAGCTCTTGAAAACTCAACTGGTTACAGCAATATTCGTTGTATTAATAGTAGTAATCTTCCAACAACATACTCTACATCTCGGTATACACCAATTATTTGTAGTATAGACAAAGTTACCTAATGACAAGTTAGGAAGCAGGCGAGATTTCCGAGTGTTTTTACATTTAAAATAAGCACGACAATTCGAAAAAAACCAAACTCTCTTTAAAACTTTTCTGAATAAAGATTAAAAAATGTGAAAGTGCAAGTTTTATTCTCACAAAATGTTCCCGCGCTTTTGTAAAACCGGTTTTCATATTGTTCCTGTAATCCTATGATATTTGAACAGCACGTGTTTCTGTTTACTTTCATTTTGCTACGAAGAGATTAAGTGGGAGAACTTTTATCGTTCGGGTAATCCTTTGTTTATTGCAAGGTATCATGGTTCCTGGATGGAACCACTAAATTGTTTATGCAAGTAGCTTGGTTGCTGTAGGAACATCAAACAATTTGAATTGCAATAATTAGTTCCTGAAAACTATAAAAACGATATGGGGAAAGGCACACATATGCCCGTATACAAGGCTTGTAAAATTCCCGTATTATTTATTAATGCTGCAATTTCGGCACATGTGTAACGGAACAGTTGCTGTAGAACCGTTCCCAAGCCACATGTGATGATGCTAAATTGGTGGATTATGTTAGTGTAGCGGTATATTAAAATCAGAACGAATATAATTAGAGATACATTCGATTTAATTTATCTTCCATTTGAAGTTCACTTAAGCACTCTAAATTAAGGCGAAACACCTACCTATGATAAATCTATGATAGTTCAATGAATATATTACTAAATTTAAGCTTACAAATTTCAACCTAAACAAAAACGATTCCGCATATACATTCCAACTTGACTCAACTGAGAAGTGTAGGAATACTGTCTTTATATGTATTTTAAACAAGATAATTTTAATTTATTTCTGATAAAATATTGATGCAATTACAAATTAGGCAAACAAGAGAACATTCGCAGGTATATTCTAGCTTGACTCAAAATGAGAAGTGTAGGAATAACTGTCTTGGATTGTTCTGTACAAGGTAATTTACGTTATTACTACAAAACTATTATCACTAAACTCTAATGAAAGAGAAGAAAAATGTCCAAATAACCTTCTTAGCAAATGTTGTTTGTTAAAGCATAATAAATTTAACACAATTTATCAACTATATAATTGTTTTCTTTCACCAAAAATCGCATGAGAGCTTATGCTTACCATAGGCAGATTTTAAGCTAAATTCACGATTTGCACAAGTGAGAGAAAAAAAAACTCAAACTAAAACTGGAACACTATACACGATCTGAACTGGTTGACTTTGGAAAATATAAGAGAGTGATCCATGCAAATGCTCGGCTTTATATAGGGTTTGAACCGCCATTTTTGTGCGTGGAACCCGCAACCATAATGCTAATTACTCAGAATGCCTTGGTTTTCATCAACATCAATTAGTCCCATTCGATGCGGAATTCGCTCATCTATATTTCCTCATTAACAAACCTCCTTCAATTGTCATATTTATCGAATAAAGATAAAAATTCCAAATTGTGCCATAACATGGCGTAACTAAATTCTTGTCGTCCATATTGAGTAATTTCGATGTGGAACGTAATTTCTCTTTTTTGTTCATTGGCTATATGAACAAGTGAAAAAGCTAGAATTGGTCTAAGACCAATTCTTATGATACCCTAGATGAATGCACGTATGAAATTTCGTATGGTCAACCATTTGAGCAATTTTGATTTTTTTGCATTGGTTTCTCGCATATATATCTAGAACGGCTCGTCGGACAGAAAAAATGATTATACCCAATTTTATAGGATTTTTTATTCTGAAGATGTTTTTAGTACAATAAAAATATCTAGGACTGATCGTATTCAAAGTATATGTAAAAAACCAAAAATTATTATATGGCAACACAAGAAGGGGTTCCCGATTTAGCCCATTTTTGAAATTTTATTTGCTATTAGTATGAAAGCATAATGCACCTAATTACAGCTTTCTACGTCAACGTGTTCTCAGGTAGTGTCCAAATATATCGTGGAAAACGAAATTTTTGTATGGCAACCCCACGAACAACTCCGATTTGTCTCATTTTCGAACTTAATTTTACTTTTTTTTTAATGTTCGTGTACACAATTTCAGCTTTCTAAATGAACGCGTTCTCGAGTTATCGTGCGCACGGACGGACGGACATGCAAAAATCAAAATAACTTTTAATATTATGCGTGGGTGTCCAATTCATTTTGCTCTACCATCATTATTTGGAGGTGTTACAAAAGGAATGACAAACTTAGTATACCCCTATAGATTTCATCTAGGGTATAAAAATCACAAATTGGTAAATATCTTTTTATTAAGATATTTTAGAACCTTTTAACGCCGCGATCGTCTTTCTCGTTAAAAAAACACCCCGATATTATGTGCCATATTTTGACAACAAATAAAATTTTACAGTCCCGCGACTTAATAATTTTCATTTCGCGGTTCCGCGGGCGCGAGTTTTTCGTGTGTTTTTCTTATATGTAGTGCTGCTTAAGACGCAGGTAAGTTGTGCTAATTGTGTTGTGCTCAATAATTAGTGTTCGCGTGTGTTTATTTCGTAAGAAAATTCCCTTGTTTACATAATTAGCAATGTTAACCTATATTCAGGTGAGATTTTCATTCATTGTTTTTCCGCGGAAAAACCTGGCGGGAAGTTAGTTTTATGTGAAAAATCTATTTAATGTCTCGTGAACTTCGGTTCTATTGAGTTATTACAATTTAAAATCTTGTGAAAATTCGATATTTAAGCAAGTTACTTTCCCTTGCGACAACTGTCAAAGGTGAAAATTTGCGTGTAATTTTCCTTGAAATAGTTCGCGGGAAAGTGTTTTGTTATTGCTATTGTGTTCTATGACTCTTTTTCAATGATTAGTATAAATTTCGAGTGATAGAAATTGAAATTTATCTAATTATTACATAAATTCCATGTCCCACAGTGTTGTTGTTGTGTTTGCGTACATCTGTTTACATTTCATATGTATGGGGAAAATTGGAAATTTTTGTGCTATTCTTTGTAAATTCAATTCATATTTCTTATTTCTAAATAATTCATGGTTTATTACATTAATTAATTCATGTTTCTTTTTTTTATTGCAGCTAATTATAAATTGTACGTATGTACGTGTACCTGGTTTGCGTGGGAGGAATTTGGATACCAGTCGATTTCCCTGGGTTATACTAAGTTAAGTATTATAAATTAGGCTTGTTTTTATTTAGCATCTTTCTTTTCTTTCCAGCTGTTTTCATCGCTGAACATTCTCCCCCTCGTTGAATGCCTGCATTCAAACTATTTTTTAGCTTGGTTATGCCGCGTTTGTGATAGCGATTGAACTTGATCTCATCGTCAGCTCGCACATGCAAAAAAAACTTGGTACCGATCGGGAAGATTGATTGTCTTGGTCTTGCGTTTCGCTTTGCTAATGGCTTGGAAATCTATGCGTTCAAGAACGTGTCGCTGCAAATAGATGTCAATCCCCTCTCGAGTGATGAACCGTTGATGAGTGTTTTCTGCACGCGTTCTTAGCTCGTCAATGGTTGTTGTGGGCTTCAAGTGTAGTTGAGCGAGTTCAATTGTTTTCCAATGATGATTGCTGGTTGACCTGGAGTGGATTTTGTATGTTTTGTGGTGACATACTTTGCCGAATGCTGCTGCTTGAACCCCTGGCCATTGGAATGAGCGCATTGTACAACTGCAGATGCGGATGGAGCATTGTAGTGGGATGATATTGGAAGTCCAGTCAACACATCACAACCGGGATCTAAAAATAGATTCTCCAGAGGGCTCCTTGGAGGAGAAAAGCGGATGTCCTCGAGGATGTTTAAGATATCTTCGTCGTAACTCTCGATATTATACATCTGGAAGGGTACTGTATTTATACCTTGAGTGCAAATGGGGACAGTCACCAAACGACATAACAAACAAATAACATTCCGACACAAATATGCTCTTAATGGTCATCTTGTGGTATCACCGATTTGTTCTGTAGACTCTTCTATGGGCAGTCGACATAAATCTTTGATATAGGTCGCTGTAACGTGCTGTCTCGAGTTCGTACCTGAACGACTCGTACCAATCCCTCAGCTCCAGGATAAACTTGGTCGATGATGGCTAATGGCCAATTGGTTGGTGGCATATTTTCATTTTTACTAAAACGACATCTCCCTGTTTTATGTTTGGTTGTTTTGTTAACCATTGTGGCCTGTTTTGTATTGATTCAGATAATCCTTCCACCATTTGTTTCGTCATTTGCTGTAAGAGCTTCCGCCTTTGTGATGGCAGCATCTTGGCCATAGAGTAATCAGGTGCAACAATCGCATTTAATGGTTGACCGATTAAGAAATGGCCTGGTGTGAGTACAACTAAGTCATCAGGGTCGTTTCCGACATAGCATAACGGCCGTGAATTTACACAGGCTTCTATCTGAGCGAGCACTGTTGCATACTCTTCGAAGGTACCGATCAGATTTCCTAATGTTCTGCGCAGATGATGTTGAATTGACTTCTATCATATACTGTGTGCCGTACTCGGGGAAGAGAGCACACAGCTCTTTTTAGAGACACAACAAAAAAAAGACGGAGCTCTTCAAATTTTGTTTATTGAAAGCTCGAAATACACTTCTTTTTCTATTGAACTAATTGGTTTTCAAATTTTTAAGTACACTTTTCTGGAAAAATTTGGTTTATTAAAAGTTCAAAATACACTTCATCTTCTATTGAACTTATTTTTTTTTCTTCAATAAATTTCTAAATACACTTTTTCTATTGAACTACCTTTTTTTTATACATTTTTTTAATACACTTTTCCGAAAAATTTGGTTTATTAAAAGTTCAAAATACACTTCTTCTTCTATTGAACTTATTCTTTTTGAGGCCATTCCCTTTAACTCGTATACGATTTTGTCTATTTATATATATCTTTTTTACTATTTTCGACACTCTCGTAGACCCACTTCTCGTCATCACAGCGAGCTGAAATATGGCACACAGGTTCATGTCGCGTGACAATTGAATCTATCAAAATTTGAACAGGAAATTTCCATGGAAAACCCGGAAAATCGGGAAATATCGTGTGAAAATTTGGTACACATTTGATTAGTGATAAATCCGTTTCAGGAAAAATGCAGAGTTTTCCGATTTTTCCGAAAAAAATTTCCGGAATTTTCCGACTTTTCCGGAAAATTATCCGGTAAAAAAGTTTTCTAAATTATGCAGGATCAAGTTCCCTATCAATTGGCATCTATCAAAATTTGAGCTGGAAATTTCCATGGAAAACCCGGAAAATCGGGAAAAATCATGTGAAAATTTGGTACAAATTTGATTAGTGATAAATCCGTTTCAGGAAAAATGCAGAGTTTTCCGATCTTTCCAAAAAAACTTTCCGGAATTTTCCGACTTTTCCGGAAAATTATCCGGTAAAAAAGTTTTCTAAATTATGCAGGATCAAAATTCCCTATCAACTGGCATCATTACTTTCTCTCCGACAATGGTGAAAACTTGCAGAAAAAATCGAGGAAGGTTCATGTAAAACGCTTTTCCGGATTTTTCAGACCAAGGAAGCGTTTGAGCGTATTGCAACCTAAGACAAAGTTGTAGAGCGAAATGAGTTGCATAAAGTTGCTTTTGTGGAAAACCCGGGAAAGTGGAAAAATCATCAGACAAATTTTCATCGATATGATTAGTGATAAATCTGTTTCAGGAAAAATGCAGAATTTTCCAATTTTTCTGGAAAATTTTCCGACTTTTCCGAAAAATCTTCCGACAAAAAAGTTTTATAAGCTATGCGGAATCATTTTTTTTCCATCCTACTGGCATCAATACTTTCTCTTCAACAATCATGAAAACTGGCATGGAAAATCGGGGAAAATTCATGTAAATTTTTAAAAAAATTTCATAGTAATAGGAAAAGTCTGTGGAAAACATGGAAAATCGGGAAAATTCATGTTATATGGGATCAAGTTGGAATACAGCTAAAAGCGCTGTTTAAAACATAATTTGAATTTCAGAAAACCGTTGCAGTTGATACTCGACAAATTTTTGTTTTCGGATCGGCACCAAACATTACTTAAAAATTGTTTTAAAATACATATCTCCATGCAGCACGTAATAACAATTTAGTTAACGTGAAAAAGGCAGAAAATAAAATAAGTAAAAAACGGGTTTTCAAACAAAACTGAGGCCAAGCCGCATGAAAAATTAAAAAATAAACTTTTCTTCACACACAGAGGTGGACTCAGATTTTATTCGTTGACAATCACCGATATATTTCAGCATGATCAATTAGAGGTAATAAGTGATTTGATTCATGAAGAGAAAGAATATTCAGGAGAAATGTCCCAATCAAAAAATCTGAGTCCACCTCTGTGTGTGAAGAAAAGTTTATTTTCTACTTTTTCATGCGGCTTGGCCTCATTTTTGTTTGCAAACCCGTTTTTTACTTATTTTATTCTTTATAAATTTTTTAAATACACTTTCTATTGAACTACCTTTTCTTTATAAACTTTAAACTATACTTTTCCGAACTACGCACGGCAAGGTTGAAAAAACGACTCCCCGAGGTTTGGTGATCTTGCACCCAGGTACCCATGAAAAACTTCAAAGCTCTTTTTATACCCTAGATGAAATCTTTAGGGGTATACTAAGTTTGTCATTCCGTTTGTAATACCTCGAAATAATGATGGTAGAGCAAAATGGATTGGACACCCACGCATAATATTAAAAGTTATTTTGATTTTTGCATGTCCGTCCGTCCGTCCGTCTGTCTGTGCGCACGACAACTCGAGAACGCCTACACTTAGGGAGCTGAAATTTTGTGCACGGACTTTGAAAAAAAAAGTAAAATTAGGTTCGAAAATGAGACAAATCGGGCAATTCCTTCGTGGGGTTGCCATACAAAAATTTCGTTTTCCGCTATATATTTCAAAACTGCCTGAGAACGCGTCGATGTAGAGAGCTGAAATTTAGCACATGGCGTTTTCATTGTACTGGCAAATAACATTTTAAAAATTGACTAAATCGGGCAACTCCTTCTTGGTGCTGCCATATAAATATTTAGGTTTTTTTACGTATACTGTGAAAACGATCAGTCCAAGACATTTTTATTGTACCAAAAACTTCTTCAGAATATGAAATCCTATAAAATTGTTTATAATCATTTTTTTCTGTCCGACGAACCGTTATAGAAATATATGCGAAAAACCACTGCAAAAATCAAAATTGCTCAAATGGGTGCCCATATGAAATTTCATACGGACATTCATCTAGGGTATCATAAGAAGTGGTCTTAGACCAATATTAGCTTTTTTACTTGTTTTTATTCTTGTTACTTTACCACGACTTTGAAAACTGTACGTGAGAAAGTACAAAATGTTTAGATACAGTCCATATGCATGAAATCTGATATGCACTTGTGTCTTGAAAAAGTAATATTTTTAGGTGATAAGAATAATTATGTGTACATACGATTAAGTTTTATGAATTTAGGAAGAGCAAACTGTATGTATGTATAGCACATGCAGATAATTTAGCAGAAAAGCTGTATGTAGGTATGTACATAGTACTGCATGTAGGTAAGTATACGTGCCGTGTGAACGGAATGTGCATCTGATAACAAAATGCAATTTATGCTAAATTGCATTTTGTTGCAGTATGGAAATGCAAATTTAAATGCATTTGAAATTTTAAATGAGATTTTGAATGAATTAAATTAAAATTAATTTGCAAGGTCAACTTTGCAATTCATCGATATATTGAATAAGGCAATATATTGGTGCATGGACCTTATATGGTTGTGATTCGGGGCATTCGGTACCTGAGCCACATCATCCCTCCCCCTGGGGAAAAGAAAGTTTTATTCCTCCTTGGAAGAAAAACTTTCTTTCCAATTAAGTAAACTAGAATTTGTACAAATATTTGTATATATAAGGGGAATGGTATATAACTAGATAACTGTAAATAAATACAAAATTATAGAATACAGTAAGAACTAATACATGTTACATTTTAATTTCTAATAGAGAAGGTTTATTTATTTCCGTTACTAATTATCCGTAATTAATTAATTATTTTGTTATAGATTTTATTTATATGTAGATACATATTTTCCTGTGAATTATTTGTTATTGTCGATTTAATTAGTATTATCATTTCGCAATGAATGATTTAATATACATATTGATATATACATATTTGATAGTTAGGGTAAAACTAGAGAGAAAAAACATTATTGTATTAAGTACAACATTAATTTTAATATACATTATGATTAGTTTATTCCTTCTGCTTTTTTATTTATTTATTTTTATTGAAATTAATGCTCATTACATTCTCTGGCAAAGTTTTTTCCCTTTTTATTAATATTTTTAGTATTGTTTTTCATATATATATACATATTTCATTTGATATTTAGTGATTTGTATATTTTTTTTTCTTATCCCCTCTATATTGTACATTATTTTAGAAATTGTGGGAAAAAAATTTTCTAATCCGAATTCTTGAAAATTGTGTTGCTTTTTTGAGAAGGTGAGGGAGTTATCAGAGTGATGAAATGTAAGGAAAGGGAGAGGTATTACTTTGTATATTTGTTTGCGGCTTGTGTTTTTTTTTTTTTGGGGTCATGCAATATTCATACGTGGTGATGGTTACCGGAATTTTTGTTGAGCAGGTCTGGTCAGGTTGGTGAGCGCCGATAAGGTTTGTTTTCCGGTGCCCCGGCCGAACCACTCAAGCAATTTGGGGCGCTCCTGCCGAGGTTGGACGATACCACATCGTAAACTTTCACCTTTGGTCGGACTACAACATGTCTATCTCCGTCGCTGGTAAGTTACCTTTTTCAACATTTTTCTTACTTTTACCCCTCTTTTCTGGAGTAGCAGAAATAAAAAAAAATCTTTATTTCAGGCGGGTCTTTGGTGCTGACAGGGCTATCCTCCCTTCATGGTTTACCAGTTGCGGATCGTGAAAGGAATGGTCATTTTCCCATCAGCCTGATCGAACAACCTGTAGGAGAGCTGCCTCGAGATGTATATGAAGGCTGGTAGCTGCCCAGCTGGACCTACCGATGAACATCATCTATTTTTTCTTTAAGCAATTATTTCGGTGAAGTGCTTCTTTTTTTCATTTATATAAAAAAAATATAATAAATTTTTTTTTGAAATTTTAATAAAATCGTGTATTTTTTTCCTTTCTCTTGTTTTTTGGAAGTTTGTTGTTTGCACTGTTTTTTGGGTTTCTCGATGGTGTTTATTTGGGGTGAGTGGCTGAGTAAAAAACTCTGGACATGTTTTCTAGCTCGGGTTCGAGGGTTATGTTTTGGGATTTTCGTTCTAGTTTGTAATTACTGCAGTTTTACTCCTGTATCTTAAAATTTTGATATTATGTTGATTGGAAGCATATATGTTGGGAGCAGGAGTTATGTTAAAGTTAAGCTTTCTTTGTGCAGGGGTAGGAATATCTCTCAATGATGTTTGAAGATGATGAAGTTTTTACTCTGAGAACAGTTTTAGGTCATTTTTATGGACTCTTTTGTTTAGTCGTTGACCTTGTGGTGGAATTTTCGGGGTGTTGTATTTCTTTTTATATTTACAGTATGTGTACTCACTGACAAACTCCCACTGTTAGGCCGCCACCCGGATATAATCCTTTTAAGATTTTTCCTTTAAACAAACACTCTCTTTTTTTTTGTACACTTTATTTGTATCCTGGGATTTTTTCTCTTAGGTTCACACCTCAATGCAAATCTGTTTAACACCGAACTTATATTTTATTTCCACAAAACTTATGTTTTATTTCCACAAAAACTTATATTTTATTTCCACAAAACTTATGTTTTATTTTCCACAAAAACTTATATTTTATTTCCACAAAAACTTATTACAACGCGCCAATACCAAAACCTCTTTTTTTCTTTTACGGACTGCTTTTTTGCTTTTTTCTCGACTTTTAAAAACCGACTTAACTCTTGATCACATTCATCGTGATCAAGAGCCGTTGTTCAGGATCGAAAATGCTAAATTGCATTTTCTTATCCTGAGAAAATTTTACGATTTTAATTCTGGACTTGTTCAAACATGTCCAGAATTATTCGCGTTGGACAAATGGCCTCAAAAATGTAGTCTTACACTTTTGAAAACATCAGCCACCGTCCCGTCGTTTGACAATCGCGACGCGCATATACATGCAATGCATTTGTGTGGCGTGCTTTTCTTATTACGAAAGTTTTTTTGTCGTAATATGTATGTACGTATGTATATGCATGTTGAATTTTTTCGCGGCAAATTGTACTGAAGGTACGATTTGCTTTTTGATTTATTTTGTAATTAAATTATTGAAATGACAAATTTTGCTGAATGCAAAATTTGTCGTGGAAATTTTTAAGTAAAACGACTTGGGTTGTAAACTAAAACTTTTGTTTTTCCCAAGTTGTTTTATGAGAAAAATTTTATAAATTATGTGGAATGTGAAGAAAATTGCTGATGCAATTTTTTTCATAAGTTTAAGAAATAAGCCAACCATGTTTTAAGCATGGTTAGCTTAGGTGAAAAAATTAATGAATATGATTTTCATTTTCTTCCCCCTTTTCAGGTTTTTTATGGAAATTTTCCTTATTTTAGGTATATAACAATCCTTCCCCCTGAGAAAAAGAGAATTATTCTTTGAAGAGGAATAATTCTCAGGGAAGTTGATGTGGGTGCGTTTTTGCTGGCTAGGTCTTTGGAGGTTTTCGGTTGCGTTTTACATCTTTGTGTTTGTTACAAAATTACATAAGTTATTCTAGTCTTAGCTTGTATCGTATATATTTAACTTATTCTATTTTCTATTTTCTATAGTCCTTATGGATTATCTTATTGTATGTAAATATATAAAAAAAATTGTTTTTAGCGATATTGATTATTCTATCCCAAGAAATTCTTTGCCGGCCCCAATTAAAAAAAAAACTCTGTTTGATAATAAAAAGATGTCATTGCATTTGGATATTGCTCGTAATTTAATATCTCGTGCCGCTGATAAGCGAACGAACTTATTTTTCTACCGTAGAGAGAGTGTTTGCACATTGTATTTATTTTTTTTCTCCTTTTTTTTTTGAAGGGTCGCTCGGTGTGAGATTGAGTTGAATTAAAATGAATTTGATATCTGCCTCAGTAAAATAAAAGATAAAAAAAATTCTTGGTGCACGTAGAGTTGGTATGAGATATTGGAATGCATCTTGTACCGGCTTGGAAAAGAGAAAAAAAAAATTTTGTGAGGTTTGTGTACTTGTAGCTGCCTACATACATAATGCACGAATTGCAACTTGTGGAGCTTATTTGTGTGTTAGGAAAGGATAAAAAAACTACCATTGCTATTGTAGTTGCGTGGGATTTGTGTTTTTAACCAAGATAAGTACCCGATACATTCTAACTGCATCTTGCTAATTTTTTGCTAACGTTTGGGGTTTTGCCCTTCAGTCTTGTTCAGTCCATAGTTTGTTTCGACATGGAATTTTGCGTAGTTGTGTCACCGCGTACTCCTTACGCCAGCCCCGTACCCAATTGCATGAGGGTGCTGGCCATTTTTGTGCAAAGTGTGGCCCCCCGGTGGCGTGGGCTAATCAGGCTGCTGCTGCGGAGGGATGGTCGTCCAGATGTGTGCACCTGGGGTGCTCCAGCGGAGGCTGATGTATTCCATCGGGTGGAGCTATGCTTGTGGCCCCACGGTGGGAGTTCATGGGTGGTCATGGGTGAGTTTTGTTTTTTTTTTGATTTTGTTAATGAATTCTATCGATAACTTCCTCAATATTCTTTTCTAGGAGCAACTTTGGTACTATCTGGGGAGGTAGGGTGGTGTGCCTGCCCTGGTTGTCGGATGCATTCCAACTACCTGGTGCATGACGTGACCGCCTGGGTTGGATCTTCAGAATCCGAACTAGGGTTACCTGGTGCACCGCCGAGTTTTGCGTCTGAGGGGGACTGGGATCTTCTTGAAGAGGCTTCTGGTCATATCCAGGAGGACTGGGATCTCCCTAAAGGGGCTTCTGGTCCTGCCCAGGGTTAGGCCGTGGACGCTCCCTCGTTTCATGGTAAGTGATTTTCACTTTCTATTCGAGCCCTTTTTCTAATTATATTTGTTTTTATTTCAGAATTTTTTGTTATTTTGGTTCGTGTACCACCACCGTTCTTTAGTTTTATTTTCTATTAACTTTTAATCTTTTCAAAAAAAATTGTGCTTTTAGTTTTATACAAATTTTAGTTTTACTTTTATTCTCCTGTTTTGTATAAAAAAAATAATAATAAAAAATTCTTGGCTAAATGGTGAAATATCGTCTTTCGTTTTTTGGTAAAAAATTTGTTTTTTTGTTTTTTCATTTATAGATTTTAGGTAACACAAAAATGGACTAGACAGATTTTGAGTTCGGTCATCAATTTCTCTCTGACGCTGGTTTTTGTTTAGGTTTGGGCGGCTCTAAGTGTTGTTAAGCGGCTTTAAGCTTGACTGGATGTTATTAGTGCATCCAGTACTCATACTATTTTCTTGGGTAGTGATATGCACAGTTTGATGCAATTATAGAATAGTGTCAACTTATAGTCCCTGATTATGAGGGTAGTTGCTATCTCGAATAAGCTATCCTACGAGAGTATTTGGGGTTACTGATAGTCGAAATCTTGTAACTCCGAAAGCTTAATTAGGCGGGTTATCAAAGAGATTTTTGCATCTCTTTTTCTTTTTGGGCCGACCTTTCGTTGTTTTGTGGTCTTGGAGAAGAATGGTTTACTGTCTTGGTTTGACGGGAATATGCCTATATATAGAATATATTTCTTATGGGAATACATATAACTTCTACTATATCTAATATCGTAAAAAAATCTTTTCTTATTTATTCTACTAATTTAAGTCACTATTTCCTATTTATGATCTTTAGATATTTATGTCTATATCTAAGTTAATTGTTATGTATTATTTAACGTTGCTAAATATCATTTATTTATTATTTTTGTGTAAATAAACTTCGGTTATGTTTTTATTTTTTAATTCTATTATCTTATGCCTTTTCTTTCTTCTATTTATTACCTTATTATTTAGCTTATTTAATTTATTATTTCCACTTTGCTAAGTACTACTTATGTTTATTAATTTTGGGTTCTTAGGTACTACTAAATAAAGTTTATGCTTATGTAATATTTATTTTACCTGGTCGCTTTATTTCTTATTTGCTATAAATTATTTCAAATTATCTTCTAATACCAGTGTAGTGGAAGGACAGTGGTTCCGCCAGTAATAAAAGCATGAGACGGGGCCAACCAACGAGTATAGATCTTTTTGATTATACTACTTGTATAGATCTCACTCTGTGGAGACTTTGAGTACGTTTTAATTTTTCTTGGGGTGTTGCGTAAACCGGTTCCATGGGAACGTTTTCAGCTGTGGGCTGTTGTCTGCGTTTAGCAATCCATGCCATGAATGCCGGGACGATATATTTTACTAATGCCACCACTGATATAAGTAGCAACAAGAGTCCTGTCATTGATAGGGATGTAATAGAGAGTATATGAGGAATCTTGGCCTTTGGTCCAAAGTGAATGCTGTTCACTTTGGTACGGATTTCGTCTAGAGATTTTGTATCTAGGTGGATACGTTGGTTTGTATCATCTCCGAGGAGTAACGTTGGTTGTTTATCAAGGTTTTTAGGAGCGGATATCTTGGACATATATTCTGCCAATTCCTCTTGCGTTTCGTTTTTGCCTGGGAAGTAGGTTGGTTGGAAAACTTTTAGCGGATGTAGATTTTCTGCTTCGTAATATAGAGTGTGAGACCCTATTTGCAAGGAACATGGTTCGTTGATTGTCATGATTCCTTGTCCTGCGAGACGATGAGTGAGTAACTGTTGAGTACAAGTTATATGTACTATAGTAGTTTCGGTTAAGGAGTACAGCCACGAATTTGGTCTATTGAGCTTAATTATTGTATCTCTTGGGGGAATTTGAGCTCTGATGCTGTGGGCGTTCGCCCAGTGGGTTGAATAAAAGTTTAATAACACATTCATCTGTTTTTGTAGCCTTGGTGAGTGGTGTATTTAGCTTACCAACCCACGTATCCTCATCGATTCCCTTTGAAATTTTTTTGAAAGATCTCAGGTTTTCTGGCATCAGCAGCAGAAATTCCTGGGTCTGTATTTGACTTGCCACATGGGAAAATTCGATATCAGGTATTAATGAGTGGTCTGAATCTAGCCGTATGGGAAAACATCTAATCTGTTGGATTTTCATCTTGGGAATATTAAATATGGCAAGTTTGACTCGGATAACTAATTTGTCCTGCAACAAATGTGTCTTAACATCTGCTGTTTGATACAGCATTGACAAACAGTCCTGTAGATTGGGACAAGTGGAGTGAGATTTGTGATAAATTTCTAGCAAATGGTTTGGGGAAATTAAAAGCGGATGAATTTGATTATTTCTACTGGACACTATTATGTCCAGTAGAGCTTGTTGTCTAAATTCCAACTCTATCTTTTGTAGTGTCAGACTAGAAACGATTTCTTGTCTTATTTGGTGGGCTGTCAACTCGTCTGTTGTGTTCCGCAGATTGTTAATCTGGTTGGTTATCTGACGCTGTCGTTCAGACAGGGAAGATAGGGGTTTCTGAATTTGTTCAAACGTGGTTTTTATTACGCTGATCTGTTGTTTTTCCAGATCAGCTAAGGTTTGAGTATTTACCTCTAATTCGCTTAGTCGGCTATACACCTCTTGTTCGTTTCCACTATCCATGGTACCGAAAAGATAATGCATCGCATTTCCAATTCCATCGAAGATGGATCGGGGCTTGCGCGATTTGGGCACAGCTTCCCTAATAACACTGGTACGCCTATTGATATTTTCCATCAGGGCGTGTATATGTTTTGTCTGTAGCGTACAAAGGTCCTGTATAGAAGACCCATTTCCACACAATTGGTCTATGTAGTGTTCCGCTCGTTCTGCTAGTCGCGTCTGATTTTCCAACTCGGCCAGATCTAACTCAGTGATGATGCTCCAAGTGTCGTGGTAAACTGATAGGCTTCCAAGATCCTCAAATAGTACTCCCGTATTATTTAGGGGCGTTATAGAGTAAGGTTCCTCTGCGAGGGCTCCTATTATGAGCAGGAATAGTCCGTGGAAAATGATGGACTGCATTGTTATCTAGGAGAGGATAAGATAGGGTATTAAAATGGGTTTCTTGTTGATTTGGTAGCTTACATTCTATTATATATGTATCTTAGAATTACTTAGATTATATTGACACCATGTTATTCGTAGAAAGGTTTTAGGCGGTTGTTATGTACCGTCACCTCTCGTTTACGAATTTTAATTGTTGTGTTAACTGAGCTGGGGATGCTGGTTACCGTATAGAGTCCTACCCAAATCTGGGAGAGCTTATGTTTACGACTCTCGCTCTTGAGTAGAACCTTGTCTCCTCTGTGAAATGTCAGGGGACGTACAGCTTTGTCATAGTAATTTTTCGAGCGTTGTTTACTCATCAGAAGGTTTTTCCGTGCCATGGCGTAAGACTTTTGAAGCTTATACCTGAGAATATGGTAGTAGCTCTAGTGGTTATACACGGGTTCGGGGGTCTCGACTTAAGTTGGACGGAACGTTCGCTGTAAAGCCGTCCCTTCGCGTACACTGTTGTTGTACACGAAAGCAGCGGTTCGCAGATAACTATCCCATGACCTGGGATTTTCGTCCACTATAGTTCGTAGATATTCATTCAATGGTCTATGTGCACGTTCGAGCGCTCCATTTGATTGGGGATGATAAGCTGAAGTCTGCAGCTTATTTATCCTAAGGAGTTTGCATACCTTTTTGAATAGGTCACTCAGGAAATTACTTCCCTGATCGGTGACTATTCTTTTGGGGATGCGGTAGCGCGTGACGATTTCGTCGAAGAAAATATGCGCTACCGTTATAGCTTCCCCATTTGGTATGGCATACCAATCTACGAACTTCGTGAGGTTATCCTGAAACGTTAATATATATTTGTTTCCAGATTCAGTTTCCTCTAGTGGGCCGACTATATCTAGATAGATTTTGTCGAATGGTTGTTCCGCTATGTCTGTAATCACCATTGGCATTTTATACTGTGGTGAAGCCTTCATGGTTTGACATTTGGCACACCGCTTAATGTGCTTTTTATTTCACTAAGCATGTGCCTCCACCAGTACTTTCTTCGAATCCGTTTGAAGGTTTTTATCACTCCCTGATGGCCGCCAAAGAGAGAATTATGATAATCTTTTAAGATTAATTGAATCTCCTCTGGGCTTGTGATTACTTCAGGGGGACGAGTTTCGTCTATAATTGGTGGATTGGTACTAGGTGGACTGTCACGATCTCCGGCCTCTTCTGGATGATGAGTTTGTTCTTTATGTTCTTTTGCTTTGGCCTGGCTGTCTGGATTTATTCCACTTCCCTGAATGTTTCGTGTCTGGGCTCTGCTTACTGCTTTGCATTGCAGACACTCCTTTTGGACCGATGAGTGTTTTTCCCCCTCTATATCCGAGTCCATTTGGTGGTGGACTATAGCTTCTACCGTGAAGGTTGCAGTTTCCTTGTCTTTGCTATTATCCCGTGCGATGCGGCTTAAAGCGTCGGCATTCGTGTTGTACTTTCCGGGCTTATACTCAATTTTATAATTGAACTCGGAAAGTTTATGGTGAAATCTCACCAGACGGGATGTGGGGTCCTTAACATTGAAGACTCCCTTGAGTGGTTTGTGACCTGTATAGACCGTGAACTCTCGGCCTTGCAGATAACACCTGAAATTTTTAGTCGCCCAAACTATAGCCAGTAACTCTTTCTCAATAGTGGAATAGTTACGTTCGGCTTTGTTCAGGGTACGGCTGGCGTAGGCAATGGGCTGGTCACTTCCTACCTCTCCTTGAGATAGGACTGCCCCAAGAGCCTCGCTGCTAGCGTCTGTGGTAAGGTCAAAGGGTTTTGAAAAGTCGGGATATATTAAGAGGGGAGGAGAAATTAAAGCGTTCTTAATGCTTTGAAATGCCTCTTGGCATTTCTCAGTCCACTTAAACTTTACATCTTTTCGGAGTAAGTTTGTTAGAGGACGTACTGTTTTTGAAAATTCGGGTATGAATTTTCTGTAGTAATACGCAAGGCCCAAAAATGATTGCACTTGCCTTACTGTCTTAGGAGTGGGGAAAGTTTGGACGCATGCCGTTTTGCTAGGGTCAGGTAGTGCTCCTTGGTTAGAACATTTGTGTCCTAAATACACTACCTCGCGCCTGAGAAATTGACATTTCTCAGGTTGAAGTTTCAGGTTATTTTCTCTTAACCTGTCAAAGACTTTGCGAAGCTTTTCATTGTGGTTTGCCAGACTTTTTCCATAGATGACGATGTCATCTAAGTAGACGAGACATTCTAGGCCTGTAGGCCAGTTAATATGAAATTCATTAAACGCTGAAATGTGGCCGGGGCTCCTTTGAGCCCGAACGGCATGCGTTTGAATTCATAATGCCCGTAGTTGGTACTAAAAGCCGTTTTTGCTCGATCTTTCGGATCGACGAGTACCTGATGATAGCCATTGGCTAGGTCTAGGGTGGTGAAATATCTTGAATGGCCCAGTTGATCGAGGATATCCTCAATCCGAGGTAGCGGGAAGGCGTCATTAATCGTTTTTTCGTTCAACTTACGGAAATCAACGACGACGCGCCACCTTTTCTCACCATCTGGACCCGCTTTTTTGTTGTCTTAGATCTTAGATCTAATTATATTTTGATGCTCACCATTGCCGTCATTTCGACTCATGGGATTCAAAGGATGGGCTGTTGTAATATTTTTGTCTGGCTCTCGTTTGATGGGGACGACAGTGTAGTCTTTAATGGGGACCAGATTTAGGTTCACCCTGTTTAGAACTACTTGTGAACTGCGTGTGTTGAGGATTCCTATACGGACTGCCTTTAACCCAGCTGAGAGTAAGCTGTTTGCTAAGAAGACTCCGTCGTCTATTTCTTTCGACAGACTGATCATTACTTCCTGCAACTGCAACGGAACTTTGACTACGATCTGAGACCTTGCTGGGACGCACACAGGTTCATTTAAATTCACCTGATGCTGGCCAGTCTTACAGACCGGATCTTTTGTAATCAAGTCACCCTTATCGCGTTCTTGTAAGTCACAGCCCACTTCTTCTGACTGAGAAGCTTTGAGAACACTTCGGGTAGAAGGTGTATCCCCGTCGGGTTTAATATCTTCTACCAGTGTATCTTAGTTGACTGTGTTTTGTGAACACGGGTTGTCCGATGCCGTCTCTAATGGAACAGCAAACTCTTCTGGATTGGTTTCCGTGCGAGGAAATCGCAGAACCTTGTTTGGTCCCTCAACATTACAGTTTTTGGCTAGGAAGTCATTTCCTAGTAAGCCGTCGTCAGAAATACCTGGGATGTTTTTTACACCTGAAAGTTGCAAGATAAGTTACTTTTTAGCATGAAGTTTCCTTGGCAACTTCCTAAGGTTTTTCCGGTGCCAAAGGGGCTTTGAAGCGTTAGTTTTTTGTTGGGGTTTATTAGCTCGCGAGATTTGAGAGCTTTTTTTCTTAATTATACTGATCTCAGCGCCGGTTTCCACTATTAGCTGGGCCTGACCATTCAGACCTATGTTTAGAGGAAGTCTGGCGGTGGGCACACTGAAATCGGGCGGCTGAGAAGACCCTTGTTTATTGCTGGTAGGGTTTATAGTCAAGCCGGGGAGTTTTGGGTCGACTCTTTGTCGTTTCCCTGTTTTTTATCCTTCCATTTTTGCTTTTGTCGACATTCGTCGATCTTGTGTCCACGGCGCCCACAAAAATCACATGTTTGTCTTATATTAAAGACTCTGGGGCCTTTTATATTGCTTGGGTCTGACTGTGGTGGATTGCTAGGCGATCCTCGTGTGAAACGATTTGCAGACTGTGTTTGGTTGTTTCGACAGTCGCGAATGTCATGCCCGTAACTTCTACAGTTAGTGCAGAAGGGGGTGTTTTTGCGTTTTAGACACTCCGTGTAGGTGTGTTCCGCTTCTGGCAGAAATTACAGGTGATGATTTGTACCAGATTTTGTGTATCCGGTTGTCTAGAATCCCTTCGTGGAAATGGCGGGCGTAGCGGTTGAGCATGTACGTATGGGGGATTAAACTGTCGGGGCTCTTGTACTCGTGGTGATGCATACATGGGTGGCTGTGGTGCTTGATTGTAACGAGTTGGGCTGAGAGCTCGAACTCAAAGACTAGGGTCTATTGGTGCCATTGGATATGGCTGTTGCGTTAGTGGCATTTGAACGAAAACTGTGCCTGCTTGTAGCTTTTCCATGTCTAGAGCCTTTTGTATCAGCTGCTCTAGATCATTTTCTACCAGAGTGAGGAGGTACTGGCATAGGTGGGGATTGTTCACTCCACTTTTGAGGGCATTCTTGGCGAAGTCCGCCAACTGTGTGTTCACAGCTGGGGCTGCCGTTGCTGCGTACTTCAGTACCGCTGCCTCGTTGCAAAGCATCAGCAACTGCTTCACTCTTGTTGTGAAGGCAGTGAGAGTTTCCAACGGGTTTTGCCTCATTGTGATCAATTTGTTGACCAACTCTTGGTACGATTCTCGTGGTAAATAGGTTCTGTTCAGACGTTCCTCCACCTCACTAAAAGTAGTTGGAACGTCCGAAGCAAACAGCTGATAAGCTTCGCCACGAAGTCTTGTGGGCAAGATATGTAGGAAGGCTGGTTTTTCTTCCTCACTTAAATAGTGTAAGGCCTGTTTGCAACAGCCAATAAATGTTTGTAGCTCACGACCTAGCTGTGGGGTATTTTCACTCGAAAATAGAGGAACTAGTTGTGCCGTGAGCTTGGCCACCGTTGCATAATCTACCATTGTGATTATCTTTTTATTTAAGCTTTTGTAGGGTAGTCTACTGGTGCTTTGACGAGTTTCAGGGCTGGTTTCTGGACTAGAATCCGCGAATGATACTTCTAGCCAGCCACTAAGGAGATTTTCGGCGGTTGTTTGGTCACAGGCGTCACCACTAATATCACTGACACTTTCCTCTCCTTCAGCACTTACAAGTACACTGGCTGTGGTCTTATCTATACCTAATGAACGTGAAAGCCCGGCGAATTCGATAAGCTTCTGTTTGAATCGCTCTGTATCTTTTTTGAATTTTTCGATTTGTGTCAACCTCTGCTCTCTGCCTTGACTTAATCTGTGGTCAAGAGCGTCGCAGTGCGTGACAGTGAGCTTATCGGATTCACGTGCCTTCTCTAATAACTTATCTAAAAATTTATCTAGACTTACTTTAGATACAACTGTGGGCCCAGTTAAAACGGTGCAGCTTCGAAGGCGAACTCCTGTTGCTTCTTGCTGTGCTGGGTTGTCTTCTTGGGCGTTGTCTGTACCTTCCCGGAGGTGTTGGAGATTTTCACCTGGGGATTTCTCCGCGTCGGATGAAGGTATGTAGTCTAATCTCGTGCCTGTCTCAGGTGCCGGGGTCGAGTTTCCTTCTGACATATGCGTCCCGCGTTGTCCAAAAGGGGGGCTTCCAGCCTTCTTGGAGTATTCCCTTCTGGAATATTTTTTGCTACTAGGGGGGCTCCTGCCGTCTTAATTCCCTTGGCTGAAATTGAAAGGGGGGCTTTTGCCGACTTCGAGATCCCTTTCAATCCTGGAACGAAGTTATAATTTTCCGGTGCTTCTGTTTGCTGCTGGGGGGGCCCTAGGCCTACTTACTTCCCCTGGATATGGTTGAAAGGGGGGCTTAAAGCCTTCTTCGAAATCCCCTTCAAAACAGGAACGATGTAATCTTCCTTCTGGAGTTGGTTGTAAATGGGTGTCCGTTGTCCTGACTTCTTTTCGGCTGGGAAAGAGCTTCTATTAGTGAGTCCAGATCCCCTGATGATTTCGTTTCTTTTTTTTCACTCACTGGGGTGAACGCTTGCTCGCCTGGAGCAGAGGCGCCTATAGATGAGATCTACCCCGAGCGTTGGGGGTGACGTGGCCGTACAGTGTGGCTTAGTTAAAGGTTACCCGTAGATTCGTGTAGGACCAAGGCTTTTCAAGCGTTTACGATCGTTTAACCTGACCAAGCTTCCTTGATCCTACCGGCTGCGCCAATTTGTTGGATTTCTTTTTATATTTACAGTATGGGTACGCACTGATAAACTCCCACTGTTAGGCCGCCACCTGGATATAATCCTTTTAAGATTTTTCCTTTAAACAAACACTCTCTTTTTTTTTGTACACTTTATTTGTATCCTGGGATTTTTTCTCTTAGGTTCACACCTCAATGCAAATCTGTTTAACACCGAACTTATATTTTATTTCCACAAAACTTATGTTTTATTTCCACAAAAACTTATATTTTATTTCCACAAAACTTATGTTTTATTTTCCACAAAAACTTATATTTTATTTCCACAAAAACTTATTCCAACGCGCCAATACCAAAACTTTTTTCTTTCTTTTACGGACTGCTTTTGTGCTTTTTTCTCGACTTTTAAAAACCGACTCAACTCTTGATCACATTCATCGTGATCAAGAGCCGTTGTTCAGGATCGAAAATGCTAAATTGCATTTTCTTATCCTGAGAAAATTTTACGATTTTAATTCTGGACTTGTTCAAACATGTCCAGAATTATTCGCGTTGGACAAATGGCCTCAAAAATGTAATCTTACACTTTTGAAAACATCAGCCACCGTCCCGTCGTTTGACAATCGCGACGCGCATATACATTACGAAAGTTTTTTTTGTCGTAATATGTATGTACGTATGTATATGCATGTTGAATTTTTTCGCGGCAAATTGTACTGAGGTACGATTTGCTTTTTGATTTATTTTGTAATTAAATTATTGAAATGACAAATTTTGCTGAATGCAAAATTTGTCGTGGAAATTTTTAAGTAAAACGACTTGGGTTGAAAACTGAAACTTTTGTTTTTCCCAAGTTGTTTTATGAGAAAAATTTTATAAATTATGTGGAATGTGAATAAAATTGCTGATGCAATTTTCTTCATAAGTTTAAGAGATAAGCCAACCATGTTTTAAGCATGGTTAGCTTAGGTGAAAAAATTAATGAATATGATTTTCATTTTCTTGCCCCCTTTTCAGGTTTTTTATGGAAATTTTCCTTATTTTAGGTATATAACAGGGGAATTAATCTCCATTATCTCATACGGACCTGACCATAGTGGTGAGAACTTATTCTCTCGAACTCTGCTCTTAAGTAGGACCTTATCGCCTACCATAAAAGATTTTTTGATGGAGCTTTTGTCGTATTGCAATTTTGATTTTTCTTTATTGGCCATGGCTATGTCTTTAGCTATTTTGAAGCTGTGCTGTAGACGCGCTTTTAATTCGTTTGCATAATTGTCATAATTATAGCAAACGGTTGGAGAAGATTTCAAATTGTTTGGAATTTCGGCTGGTAATCCGTAAAGGAGTTCGCAAAGAGTTTAATTAGTACTCGAATGAGGGGTAGTATTGTATACAAACATGGCGTAAGAAATCCGTGTATCCCAGTCTTGTGGATCTTTTGCTACATAAGATCGGAGATATTCTGCTAAGGTTCTGTGACTTCTTTTCAATGAGGGTGATATGGAGTAGTTTTAAGTCGTTTTATTCTCAAAAATTTAGATACCTCGGCGAACATGCCACTTATGAGGTTAGAACCTTGATCTGTGAGGATACTTTCTGGAATACCATGGCGACAAACTATTGTGTTCGTGAAGGCTTCCGCTAGTGTCTTAGACTCAGTGTCGACTATGGGATAGCCTCAGAAAATTTTGAAAGGTCGTCTTGGAATGTATAGAGATATTTATTTCCAGAATGTGAAACTGGGAGAGGTCCTACAACATCTAGGTACACTCTTTCGAAAGCTTTGGAGCTAATGCTCGAGATTTTCATTGGAATTTTAGGGTTTCTGGATACTTTATTCACCTGATAAAGTTTACATTTCCTTACATATTTGACTACGTCGTCTGACATGCCAGGCCAGTAGAATTGCTTTTTGATTCTTTTAATTGTACGGCAAACGCTTTCTTGGCCTCCCGTCGGTAATGAATGAAAATCCTTCACAACTTGTTCGATGTCATTAATGTTGGATAAATATTTAATAGGATCTTGATGGAGCTTTATGTTTATTTGTTTAGTAGAATCCAACACTCTGTCAAGTTCTGTATCTTGCATTGGCAAGATGAAAAATTTAGGATTCGAATTTTTAGTCAGTAAAAGAGGAAAATTAGTCTCAGTTATTATGACTGAGGAATTGTTTGATGACGATGGAGCTGGGTTTGGAGTAATAATACACGTCTCGGGAATGTTCAGAATTGCCTGAGCTCTAGCCTGATTCCTTGTTACCACATTTACGCAGGTGGTAGGTTCTGCGAAATTTTCGCTACTATCTGGAATAGCTCTACTGAGAGCGTCTGCATTTGTGTTGAGCTTGCCTGATTTGTGAACTATTTTGTAGTCATTTTCCTCAAGACGTGTTCTAAATCTCGTCAGTCTTGAGGAGTGATCTTTCAGATTCATGAGCCATACTAATGGTTTATGGTCAGTTATAATTGTAAACTGTCTGCCATAAACGTATGGTCTGAATTGCTCAACTGCGAAAACGATAGCTAAGAGCTCTTTCTCTATAGTTGAGTAACGAGTCTCCGCACCATTGAGAACTCGACTCACATAGGCGATTGGATAATCTCCTTGATCATAAACTTGTGAAAGAACAGCTCCGATGGCGTAGTCAGTAGCATTGGAGGTGACAAAAAATTCTTTGTCGAAATCAGGATAAGATAGAATTGGTGCTGAAATTAATTTATTTCGTAATTCGCAAAATGCCTCGTCGCAGATTGCGTCGAACTTGAAAGGCCTATATTTTTTCAAAAGATTTGTGAGTGGTTTGGCTATCTTCGAAAAATTTGGTATAAAGCGGCGATAGTAGCCGACGAGTCCAAGGAAGGCCTTAATATCTCTCTCTTTTTTTGGCCTGGGATAGGACTGAAATGACTTTATCTTTGATGGATCTGGTTTGACTTCATTTTCAGTTATAATGTGCCCTAAATACATAATTTCCTTTCTTAGGAAATGGCGCTTGTCGGATTGCAGTTTTAGGTTGACTTCACGAAGACGACAACATACTGCTGTGAGTCTTGAGTTATGGTCTTTAAGGTTGTATCCTTGGACTACGATATCGCCCATGTATACGAAGCAATAAATACCTTGAAGTCCAGATAGAACATTGTTCATGGCTGGTTGAAAAGTAGCAGGGGCTCGTTTTAAACCAAATGGCATACGATTGTATTCGTAGTGGCCATAAAGTATGCTAAAAGCAGCTTTCTCCCTGTCCTTCGAGTCCATTTTTATCTGGTGAAATCCACTGGCTAAGTCGAGTGTGGTAAAATATTTCGACTTCCCCAACAGTGGGTACTCATCGCCAATAGTAATGTCGTTAATACAACGAAAGTCTACCACTACTCGCCATTTAATTTGCATTCTCATCTGTTTTTTTTGGAACCAGGAAAAGTGGAGAATTCCAGGAATTATATGAAGGTCTGATGATGTCTGACTCAAGCATTTCTTGTATTTGCCGGTTTATTTCTGTTCGGCTTGCTTCAGGAAGTCTATAAGGCTTGGTATAAATTGGCGGTTTGTCTTGGAGTGTCTCGATTTTGTGGGTAGAAAGGGAAATCCCCTTCTATGAAGAAGAGATCGTTGAATTCCTTACAGATATTGCGAATACTCTCAGACTCCTCTGAATTGCAGTGATCCGATTTGATAAGGTTTTGCAGTTTATTTATTCTGCCCGTAATTGGATCTCTTTCAGAGTCTGTGGAGATAACCATAAAGTCGTCCAAGTCTTGGTAAACTGGGTTCACCTTGTAAGGGCTCAGATCGGCGTCCTCCTCATTTGTATTGAGGATTAGGACTTTTGCCATACCGTTGACTGGTTCGACGATCGAGTTTCCGAGAAATAAACCTGGCCTTATTTCCTTCTTAAAACAGACCGATTGTTGTTGTATAGAAGGAATTGTAATTTAAATAATGAGCTCTGATCGAGGCGGAATTTTGACTTTTTGTAAGTGATCCGATTCTTTCGGATGATTAGTAGGAAGGAGATATGATTACAACTTTTGTGGAATTTGGAAGGAGTGATACGATGATTCCGACTCGATAGAATTTGAAGGAGATAAAACTTTACTGAAATTCTTTGAATTCTTTGATTTTATCTTGGAATTTAGTTTTTGTGAATCTATTGATGAAAGAGATAGAACTTTACTAGCTGCAGCCTTTTGTGCGGCTGTAGATGGAGATATACTTTTATGTTCTTGCTTCATATCCTGTGAAGCTTTGGATGGAGATAGAATTTTATTTAACTCAGCCTCTTGTGTGGCTATAGATGGAGATAGATTTTTTCCTTTATGCTTCATTTCTTGTGAAGCATTTGCTGGCGATCGATTTGCATTGCTTTTCGAAGCAATTGATGGAGATAGATTTGTATTAATATCTTTATTGGAGACTGTTATCCGTGTATATAACAGACTCTTTGTTTGAGACCTCTTTTCTGCGTCTTCGCTTTTCAAATACACGTATGGGTAGTTAGTGTAATATTCTTCATAAGGATAAGATTCATTTGAATCGTTTATTTCTAAAGAAATATATTTATTTTTGTAATTGATACTAGCATTGTATCGAGATAAAAAGTCATGACCAAGTAGGCCATCGTATGAGAGGATGGAGTTATTTCCCACAATTTGAAATGGGTGCTCTAGGGTGGAGTTATTATAATTTGAAGATTCTAAATTCAATATAGCAAAGATGACCCCTTCCGTAGAAGTGGACTCTGTAAACAAAATATTTATATTGCAGACAGCATCTCTGCAGCAGATGCTATCTGGCTTTAATGAATGGAGTTTTATTAAGCTGATCTCTGCCCCAGTTTCAATTAAAAATGTAAGTTTTGGAGCAGAGCAGATTTCAACAGGCAAGGAAAGAGTAAAGAATTTCTATTTATTTGAACGGGGATTTGAATTAATTTATTGCTGCCTTTGTCGATATTGTCTCGGGAATCCTAAGAATTTGTGCTTTTGTTTGTATGTGCGAGAGGTTGCCGAAATTGACCCCCCGCTGCATCCAGTTTCCCTGCCTGGATGCTGATGAAGTTGTGTTTCCTTCCTATTTGGGAACGGTGATCTAGCCAAGATATTTGCATTTGTATATCTTAGTGGAGTTCGATTCTATCGGAATACTGGCAGCTGCCAGTTCTGTTTTGTGGCTATCTATTTGCTGGTGGAATTGTATTTATTTCCCGAAAATTATTTTGGATCCCTGGGCTGTTGTTAGAACGATTATTATTTGCAGCTCTTGTCCTGCATTCTTCTATGGTGTGCCCGATTCGATGACAATATCGACAAGATGGGACCAGCGACGGAGATGTGTTTTTATTGGAATCTGGAGGGCGTTGTAATTGCGAGTTTGGCTTTGAAACTGCGTTGAAATTTTGCGTGGTGCGTTGTATGACTGGGCAACTTGATGCAGCATGCCCCAGTCTATTACATTTGAAGCAACGAAGATTTGAATTTACTGTCCGCGCAAATGGGGTTTGATTTATCTTGTTATGTGCTTGGAAGCCGAGTTGTTTCTGCTCCAAGTGTGATGTATGTTCCAAAATATACGATTTTAATGCTGATAAAGATTTATCCGAATGCACTTTTGCTAAAGTTTGGAGTTGTGGATTGGATAATCCATCTTCAATTGCTCTTACGGCCAGGCTCGTATTATCTTTTCAGGAGTACCTTATCTGTTGTGTAAGAGTGGGTTGCCTCATTTAATCTGGATAGACTTATGTTAAGTCTTTGGAGAAAATCCATTACGCTTTCCTCAAATTTTCTGCTTGCAATTATTTAATTGCGATTGTAGGGTGGATCTGGAAATTTTTTCTTCGAATGTTTGTTTTAAAATCGATTTTAGAGTAGGCCAATCTTCGACTTGATTGTACCTGAAGATATCGTATGCCTCTGCAGATAATTTACTCCTTATTAAGCTAAGGAGAAAGTGTTTTTCGTTCGCCGTCATTGCCGTCGCAAATATGTAATCACAGCTTGAAAGGAATTTGTGAAGATCTTTGGGATTTCCATTAAAGTTGGGAATTAATGACCTCGCGTCAGATAGGAAAAAAATTGATTGGTCTCTGAAAGAGACATTGTGGTGATGCTCTGTGGAATTATTTGTAGTATTTGTTATGTTTTGGAATTTCGAGTCCAACTGTTCTTGCAGCGCAATTACAGTGTCTGAGAATGATGTTTCCATGTTTATGTAAGCATCATTCACGAAGTATTCGCTATCTTTGTCGTTTGGGCCAACATTCAAAATTATTTCATTATGTGTTGTTTCAAAATCATCCCAATATTTGTGCAGCGAGTTTAGTTTTTGGTTTAGATATGCCTGGGTTGCAGTTGCAAGTGAACTATTTTCTGTAGATTGAATAATATGGGATAATGTTTTTCGTCTATCGTCTGTATTGTCCTGATTATCTATTGCAGTTGTTTTTTGCAAAGTTTTTGGAAGTGGAATGTGTCTATACCCAGATAACGTAATTAAGAAACTAATCTAGTTATGTAAGTAATGTTTAGGAAGAGCATATTATAAATACTAATCTAATGTATCAGTGAATTTCTTTATAGGTAATTTAATTAACTTGAATTTCTAAATTTGTTAAAATCATTGCGATGTTACTTTATACTTAAATCTATGAGTGAAACGTTGCCGAATCAGCCATTCTCTACCATCCTCTTTTGTTGCGAATACGAATAAAACCAATTAAATGCTTTATTTAAGTGATTCTGCAGATTCTAGTACAACTTAGTGTATTTAATCCGACCATAGCACAATCATTGTTCGATTACATGTTGCTGGACACAAAGTTCACTGATCATGCATTATCACTTGCATTGCAAGGAATCAGATCAGAACATTTAATTTTTATTGAGTCTGCAACTTAAAATGCAATGAATATATACAAATCTATCAATTGTGCACTTAAGGTCGACGCCACTGAGCATACATTTGCAATTATTGTTATCAACAACGAATCTGCTAGAATCACTGAAGAGAGCTCTAGATCGACACGATGCGAGAGATAACAGTTTGACCGTAAAAATATTTTATTCATTCTAGTTGAGCTGTAGAAGAAGGTAGAGAATTAGCAGTGTGGCCTTTAACTTTTTGTATAATCCGAATCAATTAGCTGTATATATATACATATGTCCAAATGCGGATATAGTTTGTGCAATTATAAATTAAATAATTACTAAACCTAGAAAAAGAAGTTTAGTGTTTCAATCAAATTTCATCAGAATGTAAAACGGGTTATTTTTGCGATCTGTGTGGATTGATATGGACTTCAACCTATCAGACAGAGTTGCCTTTGTAAGATTGTACCAGTCCTCCGTTTTGTCATAGCATGACTGCTTAAAATAATCATGAGTTTCAGTAAAATCTTCATGATCTTGAATCAGGGTTTCCATTTTTTCAAATGAAGCCCATACCTCTTCCAAATTTTGGTGTTTTTCAGAAGTAAAATATGATGTCGTTTTACTTTTATTCGCTCTGTGATAATCGGCCAGAATTTGTCTAATTTCTGCCATTTTTGGGACTTGTGACAAGCAAAGCTCGCCGAAAGAATTGGTTTCGTTAGTCATGTTTGTTTCGGTTTGAGTAGTGGTGATAAAATTGGGAAGCAGGAGAAGCAAGAGATAATTAAAATTTTACACACAAAACAAAGTTTGCGTGAATGGAAGGATAACAAACAACGAATAAGTTGTTTGTATTTAGATATTTGTTAAAAATGAAATTTCAGAATTAAAAGTGAGTAAAGCACAATATAATTCGTAATTATTTGTTGCAATCCTTAATACAGTAAATTTTGTTTTTTTTTTTTACAATTATTGAAAAGAAGAAAAAAAGATCACTCAGCTGCATATATTTCAATTACTGAGCAGCTAATCGAGAGAGAACAAAAAAAATAATTCCAAAATATTGCATATATGTGTACCCAATCTGAGATGAAAAAATTCAAGATCGCTCCCTCCAACCAATATCTGACTCCTGGTCGATAGACTCACGAAGTCTTATCGCAGGGGACGGATTATTGATTTTATTCGAAGTCCTCTGACCAACAAGCTCACGAAGAGGTAGCTTCTAGGAAGAACTGATCTTACAGTTATTCACTACTTTTGTTAATGATATGATTAATAAAATATAAGAGCTAAGTATCTAAATATTATGTATATATGTATATGTATTTATATAAGTTGGGAAAACAAAAAGTATAATATTTTATACTTCTACCTTCCGTATTAATCCGTGAGTTTGCTAATTTGTTGTTGATGAATGTTGGTTGCGTTGGGCGACCGGGCTGATGATTTCTTCAAGTTTTTACCTGTTTTTGATGATCCTGTTGATAATTGTTGTTGCTATTGGAGTCATGTGTCGGGCATCCCGGCCAACGTCTTCTTGAAGTCTTCTTTCTGGGTTGTAAAACATCTTTGTTGATGCAGGGATGAAGCCTCGCAAAGGCCCCACGTTGAGAGCTATGGCGCTTAAACTTAATTATCCTCTAAGTACTTTAAAGTACCCGGGCTTATTTTTTCTTTATTATTATTATTTGTTTATATTTCTTTTAATTTTAGGCACTGATTATTTTGGTACGAAATACCGCTGCCACCCAAATTGTCATATACTGTGTGCCGTGCTCGGGGAAGAGAGTACACAGCTCCTTTTAGAGCCACAACAAAAAAAAGACGGAGTTCTTCTTTTACAAATTTGGTTTATTAAAAGCTCGAAATACACTTCTTCTTCTATTGAACTAATTGGTTCTCTTTATAAGTTTTTAAATACACCTTTCCGGAAAAATTTGGTTTATTAAAAGTTCAAAATATACTTCTTCTTCTATTGAACTTATTCTTATTCTTTATAAATTTCTAAATACACTTTTTCTATTGAACTACCTTTTCTTTATAAAATTTTTTAATACACTTTTCCGAAAAATGCGGTTTATTAAAAGTTCAAAATACACTTCTTCTTCAATTGAACTTATTCTTTTTCTTTATAAATTTCTTTTCTTTATAAATTTTTTAAATACACTTTTTCTATTGAACTACCTTTTCTTTATAAATTTTTAACTATACTTTTCCGAACCACGCACGGCAAGGTTGAAAAAACGACTCCCCGAGGTTTGGTGATCTTGCACCCAGGTACCCATGAAAAACTTCAAAGCTCTTTTTTTTATTCTTGTTACTTTCCCACGACTTTGAAAATTGTACGTGAGAAAGTACAAAAAGTTTAGACACAGTGCATATGCATAAAATCCGATATGCACTTGTGTCTTGAAAAAGTAATATTTTTAGGTGATAAGAATAATTATGTGTATGTATGTACATACGATTAAGTTTTATGAATTTAGGAAAAGGCAGATAATTTAGGAGAAAAGCTGTATGTAGTTATGTACATAGTACTGCATGTAGGTAAGTATACATGCCGTGTGAACGGAATGTGTATCTGATAACAAAATGCAATTTATGCTAAATGGCATTTTGTTGCAGTATGGAAATGCAAATTTAAATGCATTTGAAATTTTAAATGAAATTTTGAATGAATTAAATTAACATTAATTTGGAGGGTCAACTTTGCAATGCATCGATATATTGCATAGGACAATATATTGGTGCATGGACATTATATGGTTGTGATTCGGGGCATTGGGTACCTGAGTCACAACACTTCACACCAGCCTCCCATATGCCTTCGAAGTATGGAGAAGCTGGAGGATTGAAATGCCATGTGACTGATTTTGGCACAATATACTGGGAAGCTTCTAATGTTGATTGCTTGATGGCTTGAGCAAGATCCCTTTCCAACAATGACTTGCCTCCAAAAATTGATTTAGTTAATCACAAACAACAAGTAGTCTTTTATTTCACTTGGCATCTGCTGTTTACAGCTGCGCCCATCGTACCTACTAACGGACACCTGCTGTTTACAGCTGCGCCCGTTTAAGCAGCGAAGAATTGTTAGCTTGTTTGCTGTCAACATGGTGTGTTTGATTCTGTGTTGTTTTGGTGTGCTTTGGTACGAACGAGTCATCGTACGAACGGCTCTTAAATTTCTCTGACGTTGTTCAAGGTTATTCCTTGTCGTGGTTATCGTGCAGTGTGGTGTGATGCCTTTTATTGTATTTATAACATTTGTATTTACTAGTACATGTATTTATAAGATGATTCCTTGTCAAACAATTGAGACAGCGTCCCGAATTCTTAATGATTTTTGGTCTTGCTTCTGTGTTCATTTTATTGTATTTTGAACACCTTTGAACAAAATTATTTCCATCACATGCTGGACATCTGCTCTCTCTCTTGCAGTGTGGCAAGTCAACTTTGTTTGGCTTTATAAGAGGCCGAGAGATATTAGTTTGTATATCGTCAGCATACAAATGTATATTAGCATGACGGATAACCTCGGTGATGTCATCAATATGCATAGAAAATAGTAGTTGAACCCTGGGGCGCCTCTGTTAAGATATAAAAACTCTGAGAAGTGTTCACAAATATTCACCCTTTGGGAACGATTTACTAAAAAATTTCTAATAAATTTAATCGATCTGCAACTAAACCCAAACTTCAGTTTAATTTGCGACAGAGAATGCCGTGATCCACTTTATCAAAGGCTTTTGAAAAATCTAAAAATGTTAGGAAAGAAACCTCGTCATTGTCAATATTACACCGAAGATCATCAGTTATCTTGAGCAACGCTGTGATACAGCTGTGTTTGGCTCGAAATCCGGATTGTGAAACCGAAAGGATACTATGAGACTCAAGGAAAACCGTCATTTGATCAGCCATGATTCTCTCCAAAGCCTTAGATAAACAAGGCAATATACTGATTGGACGGAGATCCTCAACCTGACACACCATTGATTTCTTGGGTATGGGGATAACATTCGCTTGCTTCCATCTAGGTGGGAATTGAGATCTCATAAGGCAGGCGTTATAGGTGTCATTGATAGCAGGGAATGCAAAATATATAATTATTTTCAAAAATTTTAGGGAGATCCCATCCACTCCTGTTGCATACGATTGGATGCTACTTAAAGCCTTAAGAGTTTCCAGTTCGCTGACACAACTAAAATCGAACTGCGGATAAACCGTGCTATTACTAATTCCAATCGACTCGGAGGACATTGAAGTGACAGATTGAGGGACGCTGCAGCTTGAGGACTGAACAAAATAAATATTGCATTCATTTGGATCAAGATTTATAGATTCCTTACCAGATTTGTGAATACCACATTCTTTTAAGTTTTTCCATAAAACTGTTGATGGTAAATTGGGATCTAATTTAGTGGCATAATAATTCGATTTGCTAAGTTTAATAGATGCTGTGCAGCATTTCGTAGAAGACAGAATCGCTCCCAAAGTAATGGAGTTCTTATCATCTTCCACCTTTGATATGCTCTGTTCCGTGCTGAAATAAGCCTTTTCGTAGAAGACAGAATCGCTCCCAAAGTAATGGAGTTCTTATCATCTTCCACCTTTGATATGCTTTGTTCCGTGCTGAAATAAGCCTTTTAATTTCTATCGAATATCAAGGGCAATTATGTTTACACAACCTGGTCTTACAGGGTACATATTTGTCAAAGAGATAATTTACTGCATTTTCAATAACGGCAACCTTATCCTCAATGGCAGGAAGAGAGAAGACGACACGCCAGTTTAATGAACCAGCTTCATTTGTGAGAGCGTCAACATTTATATTGTGGTAATCTCGAAAAGAAATTGTATGGTAGCTATTACGGGTGCCGGGGGAATGTTATATGATATGAAAATTAGATCATGATCAGATATTCCAGATAAGGACATCTGATTTTTAAAAACTATCTTCCCCATGTCGTTACATATAAATAGGTGGAGTAAGGATGACGAGTGATTCGTAAAATGCGTGGGCAGATTATTAATAACCTTTAGATTAAATGAGTCCAAAATACTTAAAAATGAAGCCTTAGCGGAGCTGTCCAGCAACAGATTTATGTTAAAATCGCCACCAATAATAACGTTAGAGTACTTTGCGTTCAGGTAGGCCAGAGCTGATTCTAATGAATCGATAGAAGAAACTGAGGGCGGCTTATAGACACACACTAGCAAGCAACATGAGGGCCCCCAAATATCTCGATGAAAATGAATTCAGTACCAGATGCGGCATCGGATTCTTCAACAATTCTTGCACACCACCACTTCGTCTGCCACAGGGATCATTTCTAAAAAAAAGAGGCTTTGCAAGTCCGGAATGTGAGGAGCAACTTTATAGCTCTATGGACACATTGCATGAGCAAGTTGAAGTCACGGAGGACTCTTTCTTGTCTACATCCAGTGGTGGTGCGGAAAGCTCATGAAGGAGCAGACGCAACAATAAAGGTAAGGAGCAAAAATTGATGCAAACCATGGATACCTTTAATGCTTTCATGATGACCCCGCAGCAGCAATCTACCCCTGTCACAAATACAACACCGAAAAGCCCCGACGAGGCATTCATTGAGGCAGCATCTTGTATAATAAATACTTTGCGATCGGCCACGCGCATTAGAGTACGTGCTGAAATTTAAGGCCATTTAGCTCAAGTTCAGTTGGAGGAATTGGAGAGAGAAACTTGAAGTTTTTTTTTTTAATTTTGAATACTTTTATTTATCTTTTATTCATTTTGAATTTTTGAATTTAGTTTTAATTTTTTCATTTATAAACACATTTACTTAATCAATTTATTATAACAGCGTTTTTATTTATACCAACTATGCTTTAGGTTTCATTTTAATTACCGCTGATTTCACTTTATTTTATTTTGCCTCTCAATTGCACCCTCATTGATGAAATACGTCATCAGCGTCTCTCGCAATTGAAAAGCGTTCCTTGAGGCGTTGTTGAAACCAATTCTAGCCGATGGTAAATCGTCGACTTCCTTCCTCCAATCACCAGGTTGCATATTACTGTCTTCATCTTCCCAATCAACATAGTTCGGCGGACAATACGTGGGTATTAACTCGTTCATTTTTATAAAATTGTGCAACGCTATCGTTGCGAGTACTACTTTTTGCGCTTTTTTGGGAAACAAGTAATCGGTGAACGTAACACTCTCCAGCGAGCGACAAGAATGCCAAACGTATTTTCAATAACAACACGTGCTCTTGTTACGCGTTAGCGATTTGGTTGGATACGGCCGCATGATTTGCTGTTTTAGTGGAAATGCTGGGTCCCCGATAAAATATTAAGGGAATACAATCGTTGAATTGGGAAGACGAGGTGGCACTGGTAACGGTAATTTATTTCCAGCAGTTGTTTTCCAAGCTCACAATAAGCTAGTATTCCCATAAAAGAAGAATTAACATAAAAAATGTTATGAAACTGTTAATCTGTACCCCCGTCGCTTTGACTTCCATATGCTCCCACATCGACAGCTGTGAAGCAATAGTTTGCATCGCAAGCTGCTAACAAAACATTACTGAAGTGGCTTTTGTAATTATAAAAACAGGAACCGGTATTTGCAGGACGTTGTATACTAATGTGCTTCCCGTCTATCGCTCCAATGCAGTTCGGCATATTCCACTTTTCACAAAAATTACTTGCGATTTCTTGGTAGTCCGTCACATTCGGCTGCGAAACATAAACAGGATATAGGCATTCCCAAACAACATCACACGTTTCAAGAATAATTTCCCCTAAAGTTGACTTTCCCACTTTATAACTCCATGCGAGAAATTGATGGGAAACACCTTGCGATAGATACCTTAAATAATAAACATTTATATTGTTAAAAATGCATGTATATTAGTAATTGCTTACGATAATGTAATTGTTAAACGGCATTCAGCTGGAATCGGAGTTCTAATAGATTTTTTTGTGAGGTCTTCCTTTATTAAATTTACCAACAGATCGTATGTTGGTCTCGTCATTCTCGTATGCTTAAAGAATGCTTCTGGATCACATTCTTTAATTCTTTCAAAGCATGTAGTGTAATATCCGTCAACATTTCTAGATAAATTTGCCGTCCTAACCCACCACCGCCTGTTTCGTTTTTTCAGACCTATAATGGTTAAATAACTCACAATCACAAACATCATCATTACACAGGCTTCGTATTTGTCCATTTCAAATATTACTATTATTAACAATTTGTAATAATATTACAACAATCAAAAGCACAATACTGAAATTCTTACAATGGAACTGAATTGACATTTACGTACGCAGTCAACGCAATTCATTCTGGGCAGGACTTTATTTTCTCCGTTGTTTGATAGTTAGCTGCGTGTTTACTCCGGCATTGATCCGTTCATTCTGTTCCAGCCATACACATAAAAATGAGAAAATGCGTTGAATTCTGTTGCCATCATACCACCTTTCGTTTCTCTGTGTGTTTTATCACAGAGAAATGAAAGCTCACTTCAAAGTGGGAGCAAATAGTTCTTAAGTCAGATCTAATTTTGTTTGAAACTGATTTTCTTTTGAAAATGTATAAAAAAACCAAAGTATAAATTATACTCCTATAAAGGCAACAAATTTGCCTAAAAAATAGGCTAGTATTTCAATTACCATTGAATTATAATTTAAAAGTTATGAAGATTTAAACCCAGAATACCGTTGCCGTCCGTTCGATTCACAGCGACGTCAGCAAGCACAGTTTGTAAAAATATGAGGCTAACGTGTAGTTCTGCCGATTCATTGATTAAAAAATACTTTGAGTCATGTTTGAAATGAAAAAAACTGAATTATTTGGTATGGAATGTGGGAAATATTTTTAAATTTATAGAAGCATTACTGGATAATGTAAAAAAAAGGTTAACATTGTGTTTTTCATTTTATTATACTTAAGAAGTTACTGTGTGTTAAACATTGAAAGACTTATTTTTTTCATATAACTCAGTAGGCAAGCACAAAGCTCTGATTGCTTTCCAGTGTGATTTATGGTATGAAGGCAACAAAATCCAACGCATTTTCTCATTTTTATGTGTAGTATTATATTTGAGTAAAAAAATATAAACAATTTTGTTAAAGAAAGTACTTAGATTTGTATGCTCGTAAATGCACAAGAAGCTAAATAACAAAATTCCTGAATAAAATTTCTAGTACGGAGAAGTAAAAAATCGTACCACTCTAATACATTTAAAGAATTTGATGTCACGGCCTGGAACATAAAGACGGCAATGATTAGGCACGAAGATTTTATTGATTATGGGTAGTGACAGTGGCAGGTTATAGTTAATCACCCCTATAGCTCTTCCGCACTATTCGAGGTGCAAGCCTGCCGTCCTGTGTTATCGCTGTTCGTTGAGAGAGGTGTCAGCTTATGCCGACAGAATGGACTTGCCATCCAACTCTACTCACTAGCTCAAGTACAACCATAACAAATTAAATTCAGAACATAATTCAGAAAATGAAACGAATTTCACAACCCGAAAAAAAAGGCGAAGGGATCACATGTTTCCGGAAATTCAGAAGATTTGCAAAGACAAGCGTTCTTAAAAAACGCAATGCAAGTTTTAAATAGGCCACTAGATACTTTCCAAAACTTTGGGGATTATGCAGCAGATAAGCTGAGAAAACCGCTAAAAGAAAAGAAATCGATGAGAGCTTATGATTCAGCAAGCAATGGTTACTGTTCAGTTGGCACCAGAAGATATCAGTACATAAGCAACTCCAACTCCATCAATTTCATGGTGTCCATATGAAGATGGTGCTGTCGAATTTTCATATGATCTCACTGATTTCTAATTGTTTTCAATATCAATAAATGCTTTCATTTAGGATACATAATAAAATAAAAATGTAAATATATAATAAGTGCTTTTCATTTACTTCCCTTCAAATATCCCCTTTTCAAAACAGAATATAAAGCCGTACACACTTGAATTATTGTCGAAATTGTACCTACATTCCGAGGCACAAAATAAATGCATTAATGACTGATGAGTGAAGATCCTGATAGTCAGTGTACTGCAACGCCTTTAAGCCTATAGCGTCCACGCAGTACTGATGATTGTTGGTGGGTAAACTCTACGTCAACATGTCTGCAGGCATCTTATTTCTCTCCAGGTACGCGAAGTATACTATCATATCCTGAACAGATTCCCTTAAGAAGTGGTAGCGTATATCGATGTGTTTACTACGAGCGTGTTGTACTGGGTTCTTCGCCATAAGTTGCGCACTCTTGCTGTCGTTGTATATAGGTATCGCCTTTTAAGTTATGGAACCTATTTCCTTTAGAAAAGCCCTTAAATTCTCCTCCTTAACTGCGTCGGACATAGCCATGTACTCTGCTTCTGCGCTTGATGACGCTACAATACGTTGCTTCCTAGATTTCCATGAAATACAACCGTTAGCAAACCTGAAAATATAACCTGTATAAGATCGCCTGTCATCAATACTGGAACCCCAATCTGCGTCTACATAACCCACAGGATCTGCGCCGTTTCCTCTGAAACTAAATTTATAGTGCCTTGGAGATACTTTAAAACACGTTGAGCAGCTATCCAATGTTGCTTACCAAAATTCGAATTAAACTGACTAAATAGACTTACGCTATATTCTATATCAGGACGCGTAGTTATGGCTAAATACAGAAGTGACCCTATTAAATTTTGATATGGTAGCTTTGCAATTTCTCACGCTGCATATAACTTTTCGGGCACATTTCTTTTGACAATTTGGTATGTATATCCAAGGGAGTTGAAATATTATTAGCTTCCTCCATATTGAAATTTTTCAAAATTTCAATAATGTAACGTTCTTGTTTCATGATGATATCTCTATTAGATTTTTGCTCGAAATCAATTCCGAGAAAGTGATGTAATTTACCTAGAGCCTTCAGTTCAAATTTACTAGCCAATTTTTGTTTAAAGTCGTGAACGTATTCATATTATTAGATCGGATCCAACAATTATATCATCTACATATATAGCTGTAAACAAAATATTTTTACACTCACGTAGGGCACATATGCAGGAATCTGAGTTCAAAGCTTTTAGTCCCATTTCGCATAATTCTTCATCTAATTTCCGAAACCATTGTCTACCAGACTGTTTGAGTCCACATATTGCCTTTTGAAGACGACACAATTTATTTCGTTCGTTTCCTTTCTCGAATGACTCATAATATTGCTCGGGTAATTCCACAAATATTGTCTCATCAAGATCGCCATTTAAATATGCGGTTACTGTATCGAACTGATATAAGACTAGCTTCCACTCTACAGCTAAAGCCATTGAAATTCGAATGGAACACTGGCGGGCAACTGGTGAAAATGTTTCACCATAATCAATTCCTGGCCTCTGTGAGCTGCCTTTTGCTACAAGACGTGCCTTTTGCATTACTGTACTGTGTTGAGTTTAAATTAAAAACCCATCGACATCGAATGACATTCGAATCATTGGGTCGATTCACTACCTCCCAAGTTTTATTCCTTTTGTGAGCAAGAAGTTCATCCCTCATAGCGGGTATCCATTTGCCTCGTTCTGGACTGAACAAAATTTCCGATATTGTTTCTTCTCCTAAACTTGATAAATTGGCAGGTTCATAAAAAACTTCATCTTCTATTTTCTTCCATTTTATCATCACTAAGAACATCTTAACAAACTCTAGATAGATATGGCCTTCTTCGTCCCCCTTCAGAGTTAGCAGTGACAGTGGCAGGTTGTGGATAACCAAGCAAGCGTGCCGTTCTGTGTCCTGTGCCGTTCTGTGTCCTGTGCCGTCTCAATGATCCTGTTGAGTGAGGTGTCAGCTTTTGCTGACAGAATGGACTTCTCTTCCAACTCTACTCACTCGCTCAAGTACAACCGTAACAAATTAAATTCAGAACATAATTCAGGAAATGAAACGGATTTCACAACCCGAAAAAAAAGGCAAAGGAATCATATGCTTCCGGAAATTAAGAAGATTTGCAAAGACAAGCGATCTTATAAACGCAATGCAAGTCTTAAATAGGCCACTAGATACTTTCCAAAGCTTTGGAGATTATGCAGCAGATCAGCTGAGGAAACTGCTAAAAGAAAAGAAATCGATGAGAGCTTATGATTCAGCAAGCAATGATTACTGTTCAGTTGGCACCAGAAGATATCAGTACATAAGCAACTCCAACTCCATAAATTTCATGGTCTCCAACTGAAGATGGTGCTGTGGAATTTTGATATGATCTCACTGATTTCTAATTGTTTTCAATACCAATAAATGCTTTCATTTTGGATATATAATAAAATAAATATGTACATATATAATAAGTGCTTTTCATTTACATCCCTTCAAATATTCACTTTTCAAAACAGAATATAAAGCCGTACACACTTGAACTATTGTCGAAGTTGTACATTCGGAGACACAAAATAAATGCATTAATGAGTGATAGCTATCAAAAAAAAATATTCCTTGAAAAATCATTTTTGTGTTGTATAAGATGAAAATGAATGGAAGTCCGTTTTTAATGTATAAATATTTTTTGTTTCGATGATTGTTCGATGGTCAAATCATCCTCATCTTCCTCGTTGAGCAGAATGTTCAAAGTCGACGCAGTTGCATGTTTGTTTACTGCAATTGAAGCAAAAAAATGAAGAAAGCAATCCCTGCTTTTCTGCATCCACAGGCTTCACATTTTCCCTTGCACTTGCAAAGTTATTGTGAACCAATTCGGGCAGCCTCTTCTAGGTGTTGTGGTATAAAAATTTAGGTTTTTTACGTGTACTGTGAAAACAATCAGTATTAGACATGTTATTGTACTAAGAATTATTATTACCTTAATATAGGGCGATGTTTGAATAATTCCACCGATTATCCTAGCTCCGTATGCTTTTCAGAGTGTTGATGAATTTTGATTTGCCAATATTGAAAAAAGACGATGTGTTATCGTAACCGCTAAAAGTATTAGGGAAGAGTATGTTGTCGCGAAAGAACTTATCATGCTTCAAACTAATTTGAGAGTGGAGATTTGCGGGTGTATTTCATTTAGTTTTCGCAAGTATACATTTGTTTTGTCCTCTGCGAGTTCCCTGGTAAAAACCAAATGATCGTTGTCCTCGCCTACAATTTCAACAGAGCTATAAATCAATGCTTCTTCAATTTCCGCGGTTACGATATGTGTATCTGCATTCTCAAAGGCCTGTGCAACTTTGATTTCGACTTTTGCAAAATAGCGGCGAAGGATTTGTGTAAAGTTATCCACCTTCTTACGTTCTCCTCCAATATCTCAAAAAACGATTAACGTTAGGTGAAAAATTCATATGATCTAAATTGTACAGTGTAAAAAACAACAACATATAGGTATATATGAATTTTCTTGTGTTTCATGTCACAATTTTTATTTTCTTGAACGACAGGAAAAATCAAAGAAAGGTTTTTAATTTTTAGCTTGTTCCTTAGTAATTTGTCTATTAAGCTATTAGAGTATCCATTATTCTTCGCGATCAGTTTAATAGTTTTTATTTCATCTTTAAAATTATCTGGTGATAATGGGATAGATATCAACCTATGTATCATAGAATAAAAGGCTGATAACTTAGTGGACCATGGATGTGCAGAGTCTGCAGGAATTACAGCATCATAAAGTGTATCTTTTCTAAAGATTTTAAAAATTAATCAGTTGTCAGAGATAGTAATTGTCAAGTCTAAAAAAATAATTATTTTATTACCTAACTCTAAAGAGATTTTTATATTATCGTCAAGTTTATTCAATATATTATTCAAGAAATATTTTAGTTGTCGCTCAGTGCCCGTCCATATACATAAAACATCGTCTACATACCTATATCAGGTATATACGTGTGCCAAAATAGGAGAATTAAAAGAAAAACATTTTTGCTCCAAATGTTCCATACAAAATTCAGCATAAAAAGGTGAAGAAGCCGACCCCATAGCCAAACAAACCATCCTCTTGAATGTAATTTTTCCCATTAAAATGAAAATAATTTTGATTAAAACTTAAATCAATAAGGTCAATATATTCGTTAACTAGTACTATGTTGTGGATTTTCTTTCGTATTCTATTTATTAACAACTCACGAGACCTATGGACTGGTACAGACGGAAACAAAACTGGACACATCAAATGACACTAATTTAGCATTTTCTGGGATCTCCAAATCTTTAATTTTGATAATTAATTCAATAGAATTTTTTACAGAATATTTAGGGCTAAAACCAATTACATTAGGTATTGTATTACTCAACCACTTGCATAGTCTCTGGGAAGGAGAGTTAAAGGAGGCAGTTACTGGCCTTACAGGTATGTTGCCTTTATGAATTTTAGGTAAGCCATAGAAAATTGGAATCGAAGAGTTACACTTTTTTAATTGATATTTTAATATGTGAACCAACAATGAACTACAGCTATTTAAGGTACAAACAACATCTTTTTAGTATTTATTTGTTGTGTCTAGTTTTATTTCCCTAACGTGCATGGTCTCTAAACAGTGAGTCATTTTTTTCCAGATAATCAGCCTTCCTAAAATCGTAATCGAAGCCCCCTAGTCCGCCTTTGTTAGAATTAAATTATTATCTTTGATTTTACTTTTCAAAATTTTACTTAAGCCTGTGTTACTGCTTACTGCTTTATATACTATATACCTACCGTCTCTTACAATTTTTGAGAAAGCAGATTTCACTACGTTATCTACATCATCATCCGACGCCGCATCAATGTGAACGGCAAGGTCAAGTAGTTGATTTTTATCAGTCCCCAAGTCGGGTGCATATTTCAAGCCTTTGCTTAAAAGCTTTTCTTTTTGGTCCGAAAATTGCACAGCTATTAGGTTAATGACCCTTGGATGAAATTGGACATTCTTCATACCATTATTAGCCGGGTAGATGTTACGTTCCCTCAGTACATCCAATTTCGACCTTTGCCGCACATACTGCTCATGCGCTGTAGAGTTAGCCTTTTCATTGGACTGAGAATGTATTACGTCGAATTCCAATGGATTAAGTAACCATGTCAATTGAGAGTGTATCACTTTTAAATGCACAGATAAGTTGTCTCGAATTTTGTAATGTTTTTTAATTTCCTCACGGAACCAAAAAATGTTTGCATGATAAATAAATAGCTTTTTTGGTTTGATAATTACAAAATCCGCACTTGAAGTGTATGTAATTAGGGAAAAGGTTTTCCTTCTTACACGATGAATTAAACCAAAGATAGTTGTTGGTGCACTTTAAATGAACAAGGAGCCTCTGATATAACACAATCAACATATGTATATCTAAGTTTTTAATGTAATCAACAGATTTTTTTATTGGCACTTGGTGAAACCTCATTTTCAATTAAGGAAAAGTAAAACACTTGTTAAGTTTCACAGAAAATATATACAAAATGGTTTATTTAAATTAAATTTAATTTGATTTATGCCTAACGCGTTTCGATCTCAAAGATCATCATCCTCTGATAAATATTATTTGAATAATATATTGAATAAACTTGACGATAATTTAAATTCACTTTAGAGTTAGGTAATAAAATAATTAATTTTTAGACTTGACAATTACTCTCTCTGACAACTGATTAATTTTTAAAATCTTTAGAAAAGATACACTTTATGATGCTGTAATTCCTGCAGACTCTGCACATCCATGGTCCACTAAGTTATCAGCCTTTTATGCTATGATACATAGGTTGATATCTATCCCATTATCACCAGATAACTTTAAAGATGAAAGATACTCTAATAGCTTAATAGACAAACAACTGAGGAACAAGCTAAAAATTAAAAACCTTTCTTTGATTTTTCCTGTCGCTCAAGAAAACAAACATTGTGACATGAAACACAAGAAAATTCCTTTTATCAAAGATGTGTCACATAAATTAATTAAACCCTTAAAACACAATAACGTATTGCTTGCTTTTTCCAACAAGTATGCTTGCATGTAATTTTCATTTTGGTATGTATTGGTAATGATGATTGGTTCGATATGGCTTCAAAAGCTGTATGTATTAATTAGTCCTCTGATGATAATCTTTGAGATCGAAACGCGTTAGGCATAAATTAAATTAAATTTAATTTAAATAAACCATTTTTTATATATTTTCTGTGAAACTTAACAAGTGTTTTAGTTTTCCTTAATTGAATCTCTGATATATTGTAGAATGCCCAAAACATCGTTTCCAACTGGTGCCAAACATTGGGACTTCGAGCCAATGCTGGTAAGACAATAGTTGTTTCCTTCACGAGAAAAGAGAAACTTTATTTACAAGCAGCAGCTCTTGAAGGAACCGTAGTGGAATTCTCGAAGGAAGTCAAATATCTATTTATTACCTTAGATAAAAGACTAACGTGGAAATCTCACTTAAAAAGAATACTATGGATAAGGCTACAGTGGCAACATGGACATGCCGCAGGCTTTTTAGCAAAACTTGAGGTCTTAAACCAAAAATGACTCTGTGGTCATACACATTTATAAGACCCATGGTCACATACGCCTTACTCGTTTGTTGGCCAACAACAAAACAAAAGACAGCTCAAGCTAGTTTGGAAAAACTACAACGGCTCGTATGTCTAGGAGAAACCGGTGCCTTGCGTACCTGCCCAACTGAGGCCTTAGAGGCTTTGTTGGAACTGCTACCATTACATTTGCAAAGTACAAATAATTTGGTTGGCCTCCAGGATTTCATAGAGGGCCCGATGGCTAACCCAATTTCAGATGTTATGCCGAAACGCCATAACTTTGAAACACCATTTAAGGTGATCTTGAGGGATCGTCAACAGTGGCACACTGGGACTTACCCTTTGAAAAAGGGATGGGTCCAAAATGGAAATAAAGCAGGCGTGGGCATATATGGCCCAAGGTGCCATCTCGCAAGTGCATTGGAGGCCTCATCAACCATTTTTCAGGCAGAAATACACGCCATGGCTCGTAAAATAATCTACAAGAATATGCGTGGAGCTAAAATATACATAATATCAGACAGCTAAGTAGCACATTAAAGCGTTAAACTGGTTTACCTATGAGTCCAAGCTGGTTTGGGACTATCACTGGGGCTGCAACTGGTCGAGACAAATAGGGTGACACTGATCTGTGTACTAGGACATGAAGACATTAAGGGAAACGAGATTGCGGACCGCCTTGCAAAGGAACGAGCCAAATCTAAATTTATTGTCCCTGAGCCCGTCCTTGGACACCCAAAGAGTCACCTCTCAGGTCTGGTCAGGCTTTGGGATGTTCTGTTATGCTTTTGTATGTTTCATAACAAAGACCGCGATGTACTTTCCGGAAAGTGGAGAAGTTCGCTAGCCCTGCTTGTTTAATATGGTTTACTTCTAGCAGTGCATTACCTCTGGTGGGGGTCACTGTCTAGCTATCTTTTATTTTTTCTTTAATTAACCTTTTTCTTTTAACAGTTTTTCACTTAGATATATTTTTTATGATCTCACTACTTGCTAACGGACTGATTGACTGGCTCGTCGATTCACAAAACTTACTCATTGCTAGAATGAAAAAATACTGCATCTAAGCGCTTAGAAAGCACCGCTTTTATATTTTGGGGTTGCAGTCAAAAGTAAAACAACACCAAGGTTGCGAAATTTTACCAAGATTTCCCAAGGGTTTGCATCATCAATAATAATAAAATTACCTTTCCTAGAGTTGCGACACCTTTGGAAAATTTAATGGTGCCGCGACTCATAAGGTAAGTGTCATAACCCGAAAGAATATTGCTTCTTCTCCTGTCTAGTAAGAAAAACAGCTGCAATAGGTGTACGCAATGGTTCTTTGTATATACTTCCGTGTATACGTCAAAGAACATCAACATATCATACCGCTAAAGCTGTTCAGAAGGTGAGCAAATGGATTTCCTAACATATGTACTGCAAGCGCCACTGTGGTTGCTTAAGCGAATTTGTACATATGTAGGTACGCTGATGCCGCTGCCATTGCATGGCTGAGGCGCAACAATTTGGCTTGTCGGTATAGGATATGTGTACGAAATCGTCATGTCGGAATTCCATGGGGATTTCCTAATTTTGTATTTTATATAGCCGTAGCTAAGCCTGAAATATAAGTGTGAATGTGGAAATTTGTCTTTATGACTGTAAAGTAAGGTAGATGGTTTTTTTTTGGCTAGTAAGTATTTATGCATATGATGCATTATTATGATGATGTGAAATGATGCGTTGATGCGTTGGATTGCATGAGGTATATGGGTACTGAGTGTGAACTCATTACATCAGGAATATGGGTAATGAGTGTGAACTCATTACACCTTTCCCCTTAGAAAAGAGAGTTCTAAGAGTGGAATGATTGGAACTTTCGTTGGTAAGTCATTTTATGAAGAGGTTGTTTTCTTTGCCCGTATTTATGATATTACCTAATACTGTTTATAATATGCTTAACTACTTTTATTGGTAATTACTAATAATGCGATTCTTTGTTATATTTTTATTTTATTCGCAATTTCGTGTTATTGCTAATTGGTTTTTGTATTTCTTAGCTAAGTTATTCTACTAATTACTATTAAACATTTTTCTTCTTTCTTTCTCTTTATGGAGTTTTTATAAGTATGGAATATTTATTTGTTAATATATTTTGTTTGTTGCTGTTCGAACTAATATTTATTTGTATTAGTTTGTAAGTTTCTCTTACGCCAATTCTGAAATCTATTCACTTTATTCTATATTACGATATAATTAATTGCATATTCTTAGGCGTAACGTTATAAATTCTGACATGACTGATAAGCTTAATTATATGTGTTCAGTTCACCGACGTGTTGTGATTCCCCCGATGGAAACACATTCCTAAAAAGACAAAATAAAGGAAACACAAAGAACCAAATTCTAAATGAAATCAACAAAAAATACTCATCTGATAGTTGGGAACTTCCTTCCTTTGGTCCAGCGATGTCTAAACACTCCAACAAATAGATTCAACACCTAAAACATATAAAATTATTATTATTTATAACAAAATTCTATAAAAATATCATCAACTTACCTAAAGTGGGATGTACACTCTCGTATATTTACATTTCGCAATGTCACATAGTGACATTACGTCAAATCATTTGATTTCGCCGCACTTATCAAATCCAACAAACGTCGCTAGGGCAACACCGAGAAGCGAGAGCTCATAACTGGATGCGGCGGCTATATAAAGCCGACGAGCCGCAGCAGAAAATCATTCTTGGTTCAGAGCTCATATGATTCGGAGACTAATCCGAGTAACAAGAATAAAATTCCCAAACCTCATATAGAAGATTAATTCTATATTTCAGAGATTAATCTGAAAATCCTATCAGTTCCAAAAATTCCATCCCACACCTAAACAGAAGTTTAATTCAGCGCAGAGATTTTTCTGCAATATTCCGTCCCACACCTAAGCAGAAGAATAATTCTGCGCAGAGATTAATCTGCAACATCTCCTGTCCACATCTACGCAGAAGAATAATTCTGCTGCAGAGAATAATCTGCTACATCTCCTGCTCACATTTACGCAGCAGAATAATTCTGCTGCAGAGATTAATCTGCTCTTCTTCTTCTTTGTAGTAGCATATTGCTACACTTCTGCGCACGCTCAGAATACTGTCAGAGACTAAACTGACTAGGTTAACAATTTAGCACTTTACTTCCTTGTGCCCTCACGTACAAGCAGAAACATTTTGTTGCCCTTGTGCCCTCACGCTCTAGCAGCATCAATATTTTCCCCTTTTCTTTGTTTGATGACAGATAATAATTCTGATCTTCTCTCCCTTTTTCAGAACGAGGAGAAAATTGGCAGCGCCTGAGCACGAGCTCATTGAATTTTAATTTTAATTTGAATTTGTTTATTTTGTTTATTTCGTTTGGATTTTTATTGAATTTTTTTTATATTTAATTTCTAGTAGTTTGTAGGTTAGTTTTTAGTAAATGAATTTGTGATATTAGTGTAAGCAATTGAATTATCTATAATAAAAATTTTATATTTGAATTCTTAAAAACTGAGTTGTCCATTAAAAACCGGGCCTCCCTCCCACGTCCGAGACTAGCTCTCACAATATGTATGTTTACATTATAGATAATAAGGTAAGCTTTACAAAAAAAATAATTCCTTCTTCTCTTTTTTTTTGTTTACGTATCTTGTACGGTAAAAGATATTCAGAAGCAAGAGATTCTGACATTTTTTTTATTTCTTCTTTTATTTTCTTTTTCATTTGGTTTTTTCTATTGCAACTTCTGATCAACACCGTTAATGCTCTCAAGAGTATAAAAATAATTATTAAGTATAGCATAAATTAATGATGTATGGTGTGAGGAGTGAGGGTATTGATAGAGGTTTCCTCTTATATTTTTGTTCTTTTATTGTTGTTCTGAGCTGCAAAATGTGAAATTTGATTATCTTTACGTTTGCTTTGGCGATACTATGTTTTTGTTGCGGGTACGAGGGTATTTCGTAGGTAAGATTTAGAGAAGGTAGGTAATGGTTATTAAGCTTGATTTGTTTCACGTTATGAGCTTGGATGATAAAATCTTTAGTGCGTAAATGGCATCCTACGGATAATTCAATTACGCCTGTACTGTTCAGTTCTTTCTGGATAATTTCTAGTAACTCTTTGATTTGTGGGGGAGTGACTATTGAGGGGTGTGGTTTCCCGTGTCGTACATCTGTTACGAGATCAATAAGGATGTTCTGTATATTGCTGTATCTAATCATCATTAATGTTGTCAATGATACCATTGTTTCAAGTTCTAGTGTTATGTTTTGTTTGAGAATTTCTGTGAACATATGGTTGCCAAGATTCACTAGTTTTCCTAATTTCTTTTCAACGTGTAAAAATTGTTCTTTTATAGTGTATTGTGTTTTGTTGAAAATGTTAACTGTTGTATCCATTATGAGAGTTTGATTTTTTATTAACTCTAGTAGATGATCTTCGTTACCTTTAAGTGCTTCAATTTGGTTGTTGAATTTGATAGCATCTTCCCCATCTAGAGTTCCGAATAAAGTGCTAAGTGCTAAGTGTGCCTACGAAGTTGATAACTCCTCTTTTATATATCTACCACTTTTTGGTTTTAACAGCTCATCATTCTGCTGTAGCACACGAGCTAGGGTGTGTAGCTGGTGGTTTTAAAAGCTCGAAACGAAAGTATGTGAGGTCGTAGTATATAATCACCTTCCATTTATTGCTAAATAGACCTACTCGGCCTACTTCTTCGAAGAATATTCCTGGGTTGGAGCTCAGGGAAGTGATTGGGTAGCAAAATAGCCGTCACAGTGGTGATAATGCTGTAGTTATTTAAGCTATGAAGATGGTTATTATAAACAGTTCTCATCCTATTGCCTATGTTAATGTATGAGTTTTCAGTAGAACTAATCTTTACTATTTCGTATGGGTCTGTCCATAAAGGTGAAAGCTTATTCTTTCGCGAATGGTTTTTAACAAAACTTTACCGCCGATACAAAAGATCTTGTTTTGAGCATTTTTATCGTATAGGTCTTTTAACTTTTCTTTATTATTAATAATGTTTTCTTTAGCTATTTGATAACTGTGCTGGAGTCTTGCTTTGAGCTCATTATTGTAATTGTCATAATTATAGTTTATTGTAGGATTATTTTTGATCCAGACAGGCAGTTTGGGTGTAAAACCATATAGAAGCTCGTAAGGGGGAAAATTAGTACTATTATGTATACTTGTATTGTAGACGTAGATTGCGTATGGGATCCAGGTGTCCAATGTCAAGGGCTCGCGGTTGACATAATGTCGAAGATATTCCGCTAGAGTCCTGTGACTTCTTTCTAATGCTCCGTTTGTTTGTGGATGATAGGGAGTTATCTGTAATTTCTTTATGTGGAGCAGTTTACACATTTGAGAAAACTAGTCACTCAAAAAATTGGATCCTTGATCTGTCAAAATGGACTCCGGTGTTCCGTGCCTACAAACGATATTAGTTACAAAGGCTTCGGCTACCGTTCTGGCTTCAGCGTTGCTCAGTTGCCCCAGTATACTTGGTGAGGTCGTCCTGAAATGTTAGGAAGTATTTATGACCATCGTGACTGACTGGCAAAGGAGCAACTATATCTAGGGCGATTCTTTCGAAAGGCTTAGAGCTGGTGGTGATTATTTTAATGGGTATCGGAGGATTCCTGCTTAATTTATTTGTTTGGCACGACTTACATATCTTGATGTAGTTCCCATCACGAGTTATACCAGGCAAGTTAAACGAGGTTTGAATTTTCTTTATGGTACGTGTAATTCCTTGATGACCGCCTAATGGGGTGTCGTGACCCATACTTATTATTTCTTTTTGTTTTCCCTTATCGGTAATGGTGGTTATTAAAGAGATATATAAGGTGACCGGTAATTTGTCGCAAACTAAGGAGACTAGAATTTGAAACTCGAAATGTATTCTTGGATCAACTTTTGGTACGTAAATATTTATTTCGGTTTGCTTATTCTTTAAGCAGTGTTCTTTGAATTCCAATAGGTTTTTATTACTTGTCAGCCTCGTTCCTCATCGGGTAGGCTGTTTTAGATATTACGAACGTTTGCTTTTGTGCTGATAAGACTTCCATCTGAGAAGTTAGCATGTTTAGATTTGGGAATATTTCCTTTAGGGAATCCACAATTGGATTAAATGTTTTGGATAGTATAAAAAATTTGAAATAGATGCCTTTCTTATTAATCAGATTTTCTGGTTTTTCGTGGACGAGATCTATTCCAGTATGAGGAGAAGATATATATTTGTTATATTATTCTGTCGAGTAATGATAGATCCTGGCAGGGGCGGATTTCCCTATAGTGGGCCCGGGCCTAGGGCGGCAGATTTAGGTGGCGGAAAAATGTTTGAATGATTTTTGATTTTTTCTTGTAGTTGTGGGTATTTCATTACATTTTTATACTTTTTCGTTTTTTTAAATAAAATAATTCGTTGGAAAGTGTTATTTTTAATTCTACTCCATTTTTTTCCAACCTACTCCGATTTATGAGGCAGCCTACTCCGCTAATTCTAGCCTGGGGTCCCTTCACTGGATATAGATCATTCAATTTTTCGTGTTTTACAGGGAGTAGGGGGGCGGCAATCTTCCATAGGCCTAGGGCGGCCAAGTGATCAAATCCGCCCCTGGATCCTGGTAACACTTTTGCAATTCTTTTGTCTGATTACGAGTTCCTATATTCACGCATTTTTCTTCTTCTTGTTCCGGCTGATTTATCCGGCTTAAAGCATTAGCGTTAGCGTTTAGAAATCCTGGTTTATGAAAGATTTTATGGTCGTATTCTTCCAATTTTATTCTCCAGCGCATAAGGCGGGAGGAAGAATCTTTCAGACTCATCAGCCATACCAAGGGCTTGTGGTCTGTTATAGTATTGAATTTTCTCCCGTGCAAATATGGTCGGAATTGCTCTACCGCGTAAATGACAGCAAGGAGTTTTTTTTCTATCGTAGAATACCTAGTGTCTACTTGATTCATCGTTCGACTAGCATAACATATAGGTCGGTCTTTCCCTACAGGTCTTTGGGACAGAATAGCCCTTAAAGCAAGGTCACTGGCGTCTGTGGTGACATTAAAATCTTGTGTGAAATCGGGATATGCAAGAATAGGAGCTGATATTAGTTTTTGCTTTAGCTCTCTGAATGAGTCGTCACAAAAAACTATCCCACTTAAAACGTACATCTTTTTTTTAGTAGGTTAGTAGCGGCTTGGCCAGTTTAGAGAAGTTAGGGATAAAACGCCTGTAATAACCAGCAAAAGCGAGAAAAGCTTTTATGTCTTTAGCTTTCTTTGGTACTGGATAGGTTTTGACTGCTTTAATTTTATTAAGATCAAGGACAACGCCTGGTTCACCAACTACGTGTCCTAGATAGGCTATTTCCTTGCGTAGGAAGTGACACTTATCCGGCTGCAGTGTAATTCTGTGATCTCTCAATCTTTGGAACACTTCTATTAGTTTAGTTTTGTGATCGTGCAGATCATAGCCATATATGACAATGTCGCCTAGATATACAAAACACCGTAAGCCTTGAAGTCCTGTTGTTACATACCTAAATTGCCTCAAATAGGTAATTTAAAAAAATTTATAATAGATTTAATTTATTTATTCATACATAGGTAGGTATAAGCTAATCATGCTTAAAACATGGTTAGCTTATCTCCTGACAAGGCGAAGAAATTGCCATCAGCAATTTCTTCAAATTCCTTTGCATAAAACAATAAAAATATTCCCACAAAACAACTTGGGAAAAATAAAAGTTTTAAGTTTCATCCCAACGACAATAGAAAAAGCCCCACGTCAAATCTTACCTTCAGTAAGATTTGTCGTAAATACGATAGATATGAACATATATACATACATACATATCGGGCGCATGAAATTTTGCGACGGTGAAGACTGAAAACGATCAAGTCTTCACCGAAAAAAAGCCCTTATCAGCAATTATCGCGAGCTGCATACATTGTCAAATTTCATTTCAACCATCGTCCGTCGCTATAATTCTGGGCTGGAATGCTAATTAAGCACTTTCCTATCCTGAACAACTCGACTTGCGATCACAAAAACCCAAGTCAAGTACAGTTTTGGACAGTCGGTTTTAGAATTTCGATTCGAATAAGTTCTGACGAGCGGGTGCGTCTTGACCGGTAGTAACCAGAAAGAAATATTTTTTGAGATCAGCAAGGCAAGCACGAGCGAATCGGTTGGCCGTTAACTACTTTGAAATTGTAAAAAGTAAGAGGTGTTTAAAAAGAAATGAGCTGTAATAGCAAAGGTGTAAAAGGTTAGAAGTGATTGTAATAGCAGAGAACTGATTGAAAAAAAGGGGAATAAAAGTATTAATAACTCGAAAACTATCTCTAATTGTGTGACAAGGTGTCCTTGAGCATCCCCATAACTCCAATACCCGAAATACGTGATATAAAGCAATACGATAAGACACTGCTAAGTTCACGTCACCTGTAGTGTCGAGTGTCAGTGAGTGGCCCCTTTTGAGTAAATATATATATATATATACAACAAAATTGGCGCAGCCGGTAAGATTGAGGAAGCTAGATCTAGTCAAAAGGATCATAAAAGCTGGAAAAACCTTAATCCTACCAATCGAAGGGGTTCTATTGACGAAGCCACTCAGGTTCAGTCACACCCAATACTCGGGTAGATACTACCTCTAGGCGCCTCTGCTCCAGACGGGCAAGCGTTCACCCAACTTAGTGCAAAAGAACCAGCGAGGGATACGATCGAACAGTCCTTAGAAGGAAGAGGAGAAAATATTTAAAACTCCCCCAGAAGGACGAACACAAATCAACCCGGACACAGCCTGACAACCAGCTCGAAGTTCACGGAAGCAAATCGTCAGCCGTTTGAAGAACAACGATCCTGAGTTGAAGAGGAAATCGAAGACGGCTCATATGCCTCATTTTTAACTAGATCCAGGGGAAGTTAAGACGGCCCACAGCTCTAAAAGAGACCGAAATCCACCGACCAAGGATTGAGAGGGAGCTCGAAGGCGGTTAAAGAAACCACCCTCTCAATCACAGCAATCGGACTTCAGTAGGCAAGGAGGCCCCCTTTCACCAAACAGCGCATCATATGCCAGCCAATAATCCTGATCTACCTCAGCAGGAAGCAGTCGCAGCAGGGAAACAGACGCAGCAGCGAGGGAAAACTCTCCATCTGTAGCCCACGCGGGATCACCCCCAAGTGCGAATACAGAGCACCCCGGTGAAGGTACATAATCTGCTGCAGGAATTAAATCTCCACCGTCATCGCCAACAGGACTTCGACTCAGAAGCCGGACCGTTCTGCCAGGTCCTAATAGATAAGTAAGTCTTGAAATATGTTTAACCAAATTATATGAGAGAGCGCGAGATTCAGGTACGCTAGCCATTACTCAGTGTGATTCACTCAGCAAAAAACTGAGTCAAACCCGCGAAAATAGACTCGCACAAACATAGACACTGAAGGAAAACACAGTTCGGTTCCGTGAGGAACAACTAAGCAAGCTTACTGAATCCACGCGCTCTCTCCCCGTAGAAAAGGAAAGTAGTGAAATTTGAAGCTTAGGATCTTTTCATATTAATTGGCGTTATTTAAAATTAGAACTAAGATTTATAAATTTAAGAGAAATAAAAAGTTTGACTACACATTCTAAATCTTGCATTTGTGTCTTCATATTGTAGGATCAGCAGAATTAGCGTATTTTTATGAAATTAAAGTTGATCAGCTATTGCGACAGCAAATAATTGATACCTTATAGGGCGATAGCAATTGCTTTTCTGGGTTATATATTTTGAAATAACTGATCAGCACTTAACGGCAACCACTTTCACATTACATCCCCCCCCCCCCTTTCTCGTAATAAGGAGTTGTATTTTATTCCTGTCGATTTACTTTACTCACATATCTGAGCAGTATAAAGTATACAAAAATAATTGTCTATAAAAAGTTTAACAATTTTATATATTTTTTTTACTTATTTATTTTTTATACACCGAAAATTCGCTTTTGCTTTCACATCAAAAACCGAAAACCTTTTTCGGTTAAATAGAAGTAGCATTTATTTATCATAAAACTAATATGATGAGAGCTCATACAAAAAACTTATTTTAATTTTACTTCGAAATCCCTATCCATATTATAATAATATAATAAATAATAAAATAAAATAATATAATTTTCAATGTAAACACAAAAGTGAGGTTTAGTACGACCGAAAAAATGTTTCGACCCGAAACGTTACACATGTGGAAACCGAAAAGAAATTGACAGATGCAACCGAAATTCCGTTTTTCGGCCGAAAAAAGATAAAAGTTGGGTATCAACTCAATCGATTCTATTGAGACATTTCGAACAAATGTGTTAGTAGTTGTGAGAAGTGTTCTGAAATCTTCACACTCAATAGTCGCAGTAATTTCTTTTACAGTTTTTTCGTGGAGATTCGACTAGCAGAATAAAGTTATTTGCTCCGTTATCTGTAACTAAGTAATCCTCTGGTATCTCATAATGCACTGAAACATTTCCCTTGCTAATTATGGGAAGAGGATACGATTTTCTTTTCGAGAAAATCACTCTTTTTAGAGTAGTGGTTTTATAGCTTTGCATATTAATTTCTGCTCGTCAACAAAGCTTTCGACTGTTGCCAACTGCTGTAACAAGAACGGATCTTGAAGTATCTCACTAAGTGGATAAGTTGTGGGCAGATTTTCCATTAGCTCCACAAGTTGAGCGTAAGTAAGAACTAAAGGGTGCAACTGATTGCTGCTCAAGCTACTAAAAATGATGTAAAGATTTTCGATTTGCCGCTCAATTTGTTGAAGGTGAATGATAATATTCATTGTGGTTTCATCCAAAGAAAGTTGCCATTTTATGATGGAACTTTCTGAAAGTATTTGTGCTATTGGTCCATTAAAGAGATTGAGCATGACCATACTTTGGTTTTTAATTTCTTGTAAGTCCCTGTTGAATTTGTCAAGAGCTTCATTATTATCTTCGTAATTAGCTTTTATTACGCTAACTTGCTCTTTCATTAAATCTAAAATTTACTTATTATCCCCTTCTAAATTGTCTAGCCTAGAGTACATCGCTTTCGCATCCTCGTGATCCATCGTTCCGAAAAGGAAATTAGCAAACGATGCTATAAAATCGAATAATGAACCCCGCTATTAATTAGGTTTTATTTCTATTTTACTTAGTGCTAGTCTTATTTTACCTGATATGTATTGTACATTTTGTATGTCACGTTTACAAGTTAGAGTTATGTTTAAAACTATATACTGATTGCAAATTGTTACCACAATATTTTCACTCGAATCCAAGTATTCCTGCCATATGGAAACTCGTGACATATTTACTGCAGTGAGAATAGTCCACCGATCCTTGCATAGGAGCGCTTTACTAGCATCTTCAAAAATGATACATGTATTGTCTACCTGGATTCGGGTAAAGGAAACCTCTGCTCTAACTAAGGAGAGCGCTCCAAATGCAAAGATAGTAAGTAGTTGCATTTTCAGTTAGTACGTGATAGGGAATAAAAATCAAAATTCAGTAATATAAAAAAATATGTGTTTTTGGTTAATACATATATTCAGAGTACTTTTGGAATTTCTTTAATCGATTAGCATGAATAGTTTTCACCTTACGAGCTAACTGAATTCTTAAATTCACTGGGGAGGTTACTTCCTTTACCTAATATGTTCCGATCCAAATCGGTGAGATCTTCTCCTTTTTACCTTGATTTTTCAAAATAACCATATCACCTATTAGGAATGATTCCTCACGAGTTGTCCTATCATAATATTTCTTATTGAACTCTTTACTATTTATTAGAGTTTTTCTAATAATATTATGGGCTTGTTGGATTTTGCTTCGAAGAATATAGACATAGTTTTCCTGATCATATATTAGTTCGGGCTTGCGCTTAATATTTGTCGGTAACTCAGCCGTAAACCCAAAGAGACAATCCATTGGTGTTAAGCGTGTCGAGGAGTGCTTAGTGTTGTTGTGTACATGGACAACCTCTCTTAATCATTCATCTCAAGTGTGAGTGTTCTCCCTAATGGTCGATGGGATCTTTTCAAAGCACCATTGGATTGAGGATGATATGCAGAAGGGTTAAGTTTTTTAATTTTCAAGAATTTATATTTATATAATTTTCCATGTCTTTGTATGTTTCTGTCTCTTGTTTTGAGATCTGGTGGTGATTAGTATAGCATTTTGTTCCTGCGGTATGCGGCTTATGGCGTACACTTTGGAGTTTTTCGACCTGGCTTGTACTTGATGTCGTAGTCGTATTCCGAAAGTTTATGGCGAAATCGTGGGGTCTTTTATATTGAATACTCCCAGCAATGGCTGATAGTCAGAATAGAGCAAAAATTTTCTTTCAAGAGGGTAACATAGAAAATTTCTGACAGCCCAGACTCAGGGTAACAAGTCCTTTTCTATCGTTGAATAGCGTCTCTTTGCATTATTGAGGGTCCGTGAATCGCCTCCTCCCAACACGATTAAGCTTCAGGGTCTAATTTCGCATTCGCAAGATGCACTATAATTGAGTGTTAGATCTCGGAGTCGGAGCCAAGAGCACGTAACGCGCTGAAATGCGCACTAATGTTGTCAACGAGATTTCGCAAATGGAGTGCAGAGCCTTTTACTACTTTAAGTAGGTCGAACAGTTCAATAATATGCTCCTGGACAATCATGTGTTTGTTATCAAACCTTTCTTTCAATTTATCCAAGGCTTGTGTATACGTGATTACCGATTTTCCTAAAGAATCTATCGCTCGCAGAGCTGTAACACAAGCGTGTCAGGCGACAGATCTACCTACATTCACTTCTACCGGGATGTAGATACATACCACATCCGATACACCTTGTTACAAAAATCATGTCCGGGATATGTGTGGGTGGGCTGCACAGCGAGTATGCCGCTAGCGATCAGCCGGCTTGGGGTGGTTCTTGCCACCCACATCCCTTAAATGCTTGTAAAGCTGTGCAAATAGTCAACATAACTGATCAGACAGACGGACGGACAGTAAAAAAAAACGAAATTGTAGTCGTGACTGCAGACGGACAGCCGGACAGTAAAAAAAAGATCTATAACGCCTTCGGCATCCTGGTAGAACCTAAAAGCCTGAAAAGGAGAAAAGTTATTTAATAAAAAAAAGTTATTCAAGAAAGCGAAAGACCTCAGCAACGCCGAACAAGACTTGGTTCACCCGGAGAGCCCGCAACGCTGGAAAGACGAATGATCTAGCGAGAGATAGAGAACAGAGAGGAGTCTCAGATGTTGTTGAGACCCCGGCTTTGGGTAATGTTGGTAACTCAATATTGTTCGTTATTCATTAAATTAACCTTGAGCGTGAAGGACCACCTGGTTTAAAACTTGATCATTGCTTGCTCAATAATATATTCTTTATAAAAATTCAATATAATTTTTCAGATTAAGCACTACTTAATTAACCTCAAATTAAATATAATTAAAATACCAAACCTAAGTACAGCTAATTCACCGATATGTCGATCCCATGTGGTGACGCTCACAAAATGTACCGCTATTCTCGCATCTGGACCGTTGTTCCACTTGTGACGCTTTCCCGTACCACTGTATAAATTGGGCTCCTTTCTCCCGTCCTTATAACTTTACGGCTCTAGGGCTTCTCAATTTGAATCTGCTTTCACACTAACTTCTTTTTCTTCTTTCTTCTTGCCTAATACTTTTTACCGTGGTGCCCTTCTAATGAAAATAAAGAATATTTTAGACATGCCCTAGCACATGCTGCCACTCCGCCTTCATTGCCGCGCTTACGTAACTTTTTCTCGGCATCCCGCTAATTTCAGGTGAGGCTCATTCGTCTTGATCTTCTCTGGTTTCAGCAATTTTCGGCTTCAGCACAATCATCCTTTGCACTTTGATCTGCCTTATTCTTGTGCTTTCCTCTTCTCTTTTGTGGTGCCTTTCTAGCCTTTTCTTGGCATCCCGCTCACTGTAATTTCGTTTAAGCCTCACCTTTTTCCAGTTCTTATGAAGAAAGGAACAACTTAACTTTCACGTTCCACTATTAATTACTGCAATTCTTTCTTGGCAACCTATTCTTACACCACAATTACGGCGTCACCTTTTTTGCCCTTCAATCTTCGACTTCACTTCTGACGGAAACTCCACCATTTCATTTTTCGGAACCAACTTCGAATGTCGTCGGGTCAGTTTTGAAAGCGCCCACACTTAAAGTCGTGCCCACACTGGGATCTCCCTATTACACTAGGTGCTACCATTACTTACTTACAAATTCTCTATGCTCACCGTCACTTCAACCCTAATACAATTCATTCTCACGGCAACATCTAATTTCTACTAGCAGTGCTTTTATCAATAACTTAATAAGAACAATACTTCATTTCACTGTTTCGAATACAATTTACATACTTAACACTGTAACCATATCTATCATCACGTCGGTTCGAACTTCTACTACATCGGAAAAACTTAAATCTATTCTAATTTAACCTGTACGTGACCACTAACGAATTTGACAATTCGCAATGACAAACGAGGCTATTTACGTTCGTCACTGCCTCGGTTTAGTTTACTTTTGTACTTATTGCTTTCATTATTAATAAGAATATTTTGAAGTCTACTTATTTGTCGTTTCTGCGCATCCCGCTTGGCGATTTATAGGTAAATCCGTTCATTTATTGTGAGTTTAATCATTAAAGAGCGCAAGGTCTCGCCAGCAAAACATTCGGATTAAATTAATGCACAATCTTTTTATCATTTACAGAATGTTGGTATTATTTATAATTTAACTGGATGTTAATCAGATCTCGTCGCATGTGTTTATGTGAGCATGAGGACCTTTTGGAGAGTCAAAATTATCCGCTTCTTAGATCCTCCTGTTGGTGTGAGCCATGCTCGTCACCTGATATTACAGTTTAATTTACTTAATTTCCTTCGATTTTGATTTTAGTTGGCAATATTATGTATTTGAGATATCCTAATTGAATGACAACCCGTTTTGATCTAATCTCACCGATGTCAGCCTACATTAAACGAAATGAAAAGACATGTAATACTGACACTTGTTTCAATCCTCAGGACATAATCGCTGCTTTAAGATTAAATTGCACTGTTCTACATTTCGGTTGGAAGTGAACTTAAGGATTTCTTTTTTTTTTAATAAGATACAAAACTGCGAACGATTACGATCATCACTACCATTATGAGTAGAAGTTGAGCTTAACACCAGAAATTCTTGGACTCGAGGAATTTAATTGCGATCTGCTGACTTCGAGTATCACTGACCCGATTACATTGATTGCTTTACCGAATCTTATTTAACTAAACTACACTTGATTCTTGCAGAGAATTCTGGGGGTACCGATTAACTCCCAATTTTCAAATTGTAGATGAAGAACCCTATGAAAGTATTCGTTTGAGATCAACCTTGAGAAAGGTTAACGACGTTCGGCATTGCAATCGAACAGTTATTATAAGCCCGAGTATTGTTTTGTTTCGCAGAATACCTACTTATGTGGATATTTATTGCAGGGAGGAGCATCTTTGAATCACTGTGCTACCTCTTGCACCTAGAGAGTCTGTTGCTGCGCCAAAGTTGCAGACACTGCTTACTCTTGATTATTGCTAATCGAACAGCAGGTTGCCTTCATGGCCACCGCAAGTACTATTCTGATTGGAATCTGAAAGACCATGTTGACTAGATGATATCTTGAACACTATTGTTTGGATACATTCGTATGCTTCCAACTATTCTTTTGATGTTGAGCGTGATAGGTTTAAAGACTTTTATACCCCTCACAGTGACCTGAACGAAGTTTCGCTACGCACCCTGAGACTATTACTCCAGAGAAGCTTGAATGGACGCTTTAACTTACATGAGCCTTTATAGAGTTTACGAGCTGCTTCACCCATCTTGACGTTATGATCTACCTTGGTCTAACGATTTTCACTTGTAACGACAACGTCTATTACACGCCCCCATCCAACCTGGCTAAGCCTCCAAAGCCATATCAAAATGGTCAGCCCCCCTTTGTCGTGCGCTATCAAGTCATGTCATCCTGTCGCTCCGTCATGCCATCCACCTATGTTCAATTAGTGCATCTTACCGTAGCCAGGCCAATGAGGAGAAAGCATCGAAGCCAAAAAAAAAAAGTTCACTGGTAAAATAATAAAAAAACAATCAGTGATGTAACAGTATCACCACTCGGAAAGGGAAGAAGAGTAGCACCAATTGGGCAGGGGGCCATTGCCTAAATAAAGAACGTTCAGGTGTTCAATTCATAAAACTTTTAATACAGGTTGCTCTTAGTGCAGAAGGCACTATGCAACTTCTACAAAATCCGCAGAATCCACTAAACACATAGAAAAACTCTTGGCTCTGTTCCCGTGAGTCACTTACAAAGAGATTATTCGCTACACTATTTTCCTTATACTATCCTGCACCCTGCTAGCTATACTTACTGCTAATCAAAGTACGTCCAAAACAAAAATTACTAAAAAAGCAAAATAAAGACAGAAAAAAAAAGAAAGAAAATAAGTATCTAGATCTTACGTCTAAACAATGTTATCAGAAATGCAAATATCAATTTCCTTGTACTACTAAACCTGGGACTTCGTTTCGGACGTTGAAAGAGGCTGACGGAGTCCCTCGATGTCTGGAAGAGTGCACTCTAACGCTGTGTCGTTGAATGATGTTTAAGGTATGTTTGGTGGGTGCATTGACCTCTTTTTTTATTATTATTTTCACCTCTTTTGGGTGCTTTCGAATTTTATTTATTATTTTATTTTTTTTTGCATTCGGGTGCATTGACCTCTTTTTTTTTCTTACTTAAATTCCCTTCTGTTTAACTTACAAATAGCTGTACACTTGTATATATTGGGTTCGTTAAGGCAAGTTAGTTGAACTACCTCTGTGAGCGACGGGAACAGCCTGTGGTTTTTTTGATACCAGTAAAGATTTCCGGCAGGTTTTGTAGGTATGTATATACATATATAAAAACAATATATACGACTACTTATTTTCCCAGGGAAATGACCTTGTCACGGCAAGACGAAACTGTCAGTATTTTCACTCATGAAAACCAAAATATAAACAAGCACTTAACGTTCATTATTGGCGCCGGTACGTGGTAGAATAAAATTCTGTTTCAGGAAAGCTACTATTCGACCAATTTAATCTTAAATATTCGGCTGTGGCAAGTAAGTATTAATTGGATAGAAATCACTAATAGCACTCAATTTCGTTTATTCCAGGAAACTGCATGAAAATTCGAAACGTACTGCCAGCGCAGGTAAATATCAGTAACGTAAAAGTCACAATAGCACTAAATTTTGTTTATTCCTGGGAAATTGACAAACTGAGCACAAATCTTCTGCCGTCGCAGGTAAGTATTAATCGAAGAAAAATTACTAATAGCTCTCAATTTCGTTTATTCCAGGAAACTTCATGAGAATTCGAAATGTACTGCCAGCGTAGGTAAATAATTATCGCAAAAACTAATTAGAATGAACTCACATTCTGTTTCAGGAAAGGTATTATTCGACCAATTTTAATCATAAATATTCTGCTGTCACAGGTAAGCATTAATAGAATCAAAATCACTAACACGCTAATTTCCGTTTGTTCTAGGAAAACTGCGTGAAAATCCGAAATTTACTGCCAGCGCAGGTATATAATTAACGTAAAAACTAATGAAACTTAATTTCCCTTCTGTTTCCGGAAAAATTATTACTTGACAAATTAAGCACAAATCTTCTGCCGTCACAGGTAAGTAGGTATTAATAGAATAAAAATCACTATCACATTAATTTCCGTTTGTTCTAGGAAAATTGCGTGAAAATCCGAAATGTACTGCCAGCGCAGGTAAATAATTAACGTAAAAACTAATGTAATTTGATTTCACTTCTGTTTCAGGAAAAATTATTACTTGACTAATTAAGCGCAAATCTTCTGCCGTCGCTGGTAAGTATTAATAGAATAAAAATTACTATCACATTAATTTCCGTTTGTTCTAGGAAAACTGCGTGAAAATCCGAAATGTACTGCCAGCGCAGGTAAATAATTAACGTAAAAACTAATGAAACTTAATTTCCCTACTGTTTCAGGAGAAACTATTACTCGACAAATTAAGCACAAATCTTTTGCCGTCGCAGGTAAGTATTAATAGAATAAAAATCACTATTACACTAATTTCCGTTTGTCTAGGAAAATTGACAAATTAAGCACAAAACTTCTGCCGTCGCAGGTAAGTATTAATCGAACAAAAATTACTAATAGCTCTCAATTTCGTCTATTCCAGGAAACTTCATGAGAATTCGAAATGTACTGCCAGCGTAGGTAAATAATTATCGCAAAAACTAATTAGAATGGACTCACACTCTGTTTCAGGAAAGGTATTATTCGACCAATTTTAATCACAAATATTCTGCTGTCACAGGTAAGCATTAATAGAATAAAAATCACTAACACGCTAATTTCCGTTTGTTCTAGGAAAACTGCGTGAAAATCCGAAATGTACTGCCAGCGCAGGTAAATAATTAACGTAAACACTAATGAAACTTAATTTCCCTTCTGTTTCCGGAAAAATTATTACTTGACAAATTAAGCACAAATCTTCTGCCGTCGCAGGTAAGTAGGTAATAATAGAATTAAAACCACTATCTCACTAATTTCCGTTTGTTCTAGGAAAACTGCGTGAAAATCCGAAATGTACTGCCAGCGCAGGTAAATAATTAACGTAAAAACTAATGAAACTTGATTTCCCTTCTGTTTCAGGAAAAATTATTACTTGACAAATTAAGCGCAAATCTTCTGCCGTCGCTGGTAAGTATTAATAAAATAAAAATCACTAACACGCTAATTTCCGTTTGTTCTAGGAAAACTGCGTGAAAATCCGAAATGTACTGCCAGCGCAGGTAAATAATTAACGTAAACACTAATGAAACTTAATTTCCCTTCTGTTTCCGGAAAAATTATTACTTGACAAATTAAGCACAAATCTTCTGCCGTCGCAGGTAAGTAGGTAATAATAGAATTAAAACCACTATCTCACTAATTTCCGTTTGTTCTAGGAAAACTGCGTGAAAATCCGAAATGTACTGCCAGCGCAGGTAAATAATTAACGTAAAAACTAATGAAACTTGATTTCCCTTCTGTTTCAGGAAAAATTATTACTTGACAAATTAAGCACAAATCTTCTGCCGTCGCAGGTAAGTATTAATAGAATAAAAATCACTATCGCACTAATTTCCGTTTGATCTAGGAAAACTGCGTGAAAATCCCAAAATGTACTTCCAGCACAGGTAAATATCAGTAACTTAAAATATCACGATCGCACTCAATTTTGTTTATTCCAGGGACTGCATGGAAGATCGAAATATTCTCCCCGCACAGGTATGTAATTATCCGTAAAAAACTAATCAAACTTAATTTCCCTTTTGTTTCAGGAAAACCAGGAAAAAAAACTCTTATCACGCCGACGCGACGCTTAGTACCGAGCACCACACTTAATCATTGCACAAGACCAACTCACAACTAACTAACTGCAGTCTTCCTGCATCGCCGCCGTTCTCTATCCATTCCGACGAACGTCTTTTTTGATTCTACGACGAATTCACGCCACAGCTGGTGCACATTCGCGCCGAAATTTTCTAGGAATTTCGGGGCGGGCCCGCTGTAATGTATGGCGTGATGGTATCGCGTGATGCTTTACAGCTAAGCGAATTACCGTTGCGGAATGCCTGTTTCGAACGAAAAATTGCAATTTGTGCTAGTTTTGCGTGAATTGGAATTTTTCGCTCGGGCAAAAGATATAATTTTTCTTTCTTTTCAGGTTTTTATAAGTAAGATTCCTGTAGGTCACAAGTGAAGCTTGCCGGATGTCTTCTTAGGGCTACCGAGATCTAATCAACTTTGATAAAGACTTAATATCTTGAGCATGGAAAATTCCGATGGAGAGACCCTTAGCATTCTGCAAACGGTACGAAACACGCCCGATTCGTTCTACAACAGTCGCTTTTATGAACTTAGGTTCCACTTTGGCCGAAAAGCGATCGATTGCGCTACTTTGCACAAAATTTCGGACATACACAGTCTGTCCAGGTAAAAAGGCTCTTTCCCACGTTCGCAGGTTGTAACCAGCAGCGTACTTACGATAAGCCTCTGTGAGATGGAACTTTACTTCGTCGCGCAGAAGCTGAAGCCTTTGGTTGACACGCACACACTCGGCGGCCCCGTCAGAGTCGGAAAATTCCGATTGAGAGACCCTTAGCATTCTGCAAACGGAACGAAACACGCCCGATTCGTTCTACAACAGTCGCTTTTATGAACTTAGGTTCCACTTTGGCCGAAAAGCGATCGATTGCGCTACTTTGCACAAAATTTGGGACATACACAGTCTGTCTAGGTAAAAAGTCTCTTTCCCGCGTTCGCAGGTTGTAACCAGCAGCGTACTTACGATAAGCCTCTGTGAGATGGAACTTTACTTCGTCGCGCAGAAGCTGAAGCCTTTGGTTGACACGCACACACTCGGCGGCCCCGTCAGAGTCGGAAAATTCCGATTGAGAGACCCTTAGCATTCTGCAAACGGTACGAAACACGCCCGATTCGTTCTACAACAGTCGCTTTTATGAACTTAGGTTCCACTTTGGCCGAAAAGCGATCGATTGCGCTACTTTGCACAAAATTTCGGACATACACAGTCTGTCCAGGTAAAAAGGCTCTTTCCCGCGTTCGCAGGTTGTAACCAGCAGCGTACTTACGATAAGCCTCTGTGAGATGGAACTTTACTTCGTCGCGCAGAAGCTGAAGCCTTTGGTTGACACGCACACACTCGGCGGCCCCGTCAGAGTCGGCCTTTAATTCTCGAAGGAGTTGATATGAGCCCCCGCTTGCTAGCGGATATCGACCGAAGAGCAGGAAATATTGTGAGCACTTAGATGTCTCATGCAGGACGTTGCGGATGGCGAAGCCGATCTCGCTCAGATGTTCGTCCCAATTCCGATGCTCCGTCCCTACATACGCGCGGATCGCTGCCAGGACCGACTGGTTGACACGATCTGAGGCATTTGACTGAATAGAGTAGGCTGGTGAGAAGATGTGTTTCACCCCGTAACGGTCTAACAGTTGAGCGAATATTTTTGCAATGAACTGGCTACCATTGTCTGAATGTACCAATTCCGGAACCCCAAACATTAAGAAGACTTCTTGCTCCAGAAATTTGGCGACCCGCGAGGCTGTGGCCTCTGGCATTGCTTTCAATAGCACGTACTTAGATAAGTGGTCCAGTACGATGAAGATATACCTATTACCACCTCGGATGCGCGGATAATGACCTAGAAAATCGCAGAAGATACGTTGCCAAGGCAGATCGGTAGACCGTATCGTGTCCAGAGGAAGTCTTGAAGGCCTATTGGTCGGCTTGACCATCTTACAAGTTTCACAGGCGTTTATGAACTGATGTACCTCGGATGCCATGCTCGGCCAATACTACTGACGGCGTAGATTTTCTAGAGTTTTTGTGAAACCGAGGTGTGCTGCCATAGGAGGACTATGCTTTGATTTGATTAAATCGCCCGTGAGATTATCGGGAACCCATAGCTTCCACTGAACCTGCTCCCCTGAGGCGTTGTTATTTGGAAGCGAAAATGAGATATATACTTTACCACCGCTAATTCGTTTGCGCTGGATTCTCTCAACGTACGTTTTTTCTTGGAACGCAGGTGAACTCAGATCGAACGAGCTGATTTGAGCCGGATAAACTAGCTCGTCAGTGTGGTGTTCTACAGCCTCATCAGCATATGACCTTACTGGGAGGGTCTAGTTGATGTCTTATTATTTTCGTAATATCAACAGGATGGAATCACCATAGCGTTAGGTATTTTGAGCAAGATGTGTCCGACAAGCACAGTTTAGATGTGCTGCATGGGATATTTAGTTCAATGGGTTTATTTTTAATACCCTACGGTACGTAGAAGGATGGAATATCACCAGATGGTTTTATACTTAGTGACCACATGACCTTAGGATCTGTAGTAACAACCATTCTAATCTTGCGCTCGATACATCATACTGGACAGTATTCAATCATATTATGATCTGAGGTAGCTTGTTATGGTATTTATTCTTAGATTTTATTTTACAATTATGTTATCGGAGGACCTTATATTGGTTCTCTAACACAAGCCATGAAAGAAGCAACTTTTTGGTTTACAACGGTAATAACTGTTATAGTAATAATGGTTCCTGTATTAGGCTCGTGATTTTATTTCGTCGTCGTTTATCCAAGCCTATCTGACAAGTTACGACTTAAACAAAGAGCTGCACAAATGCGTTCGCGTCATAGTACAGATGTATTACGGACGCCTTCAGCAAGAAGAGCTCGTCGATCACTTCGATCAGGCTATGCTTTTGCACACCAGGAAGGATCTGGTCGACTCATCACATCTGGTAAAATCATGCGAAAGCTACCTCAAGAGTTTGTATTTCCACTCGGGCTAGGAAGGGAAAGATTACATTCAACCAATAACGTAGAATTCAATAAAAATCACCAAACGAATGGTCCCCTACCCGGAAGTAGTTCGAATGGCGGTGATATAAGTTCTCGTGCGCCTTGTCAAGACTTAGACACAATTAATCTGTAATATTAGAAGGAAAAGAGAAGTTTTCCACCACAACAAATAAGTTATATCTCGTAATCTAAAGTGGTTTTTTGTTATCTTTTGTATAAGCTTTATATTTGTAAGCTTTTGTCGAGAGATGTGATTTAATTTTAAGGTTGAGTTTCATTCTGAATACTTTTTTGTTTTTCTACTGCTACTTCGTCCTTGTTACATTTACCTTACGTACATTATGAGAAAAATGGAGTCTTAAATTTAGATTAAACATTGTTTTTATATAGTAATATAACGTTAACTTTTCAAGTTTCTATACTTTGGATATATAATATATTTGTGAATTTATGTAAAGCAGCAGCCTTGCAGCAGCACATAGCAAGCAGAATCTATGGAATCACATTATGGTATTTGACAATTTAAGGAATCGGTTGCTAAATTTGAATTAATTGAAATTGAATTATTGAATGTATTTTATTGAGATTTCGAGGAAATCTCCCGGAGGAAGAGGAGGCGTGTTACAGTTCTACATGAAAATAGATTTGTGAATGTTTTATGTGTCCTTAATTTCGAACTGTTGATACTGTGGGCAATTTTTATTTCAGGGAAAGTATGTTGGAGAATTTTCGTCTGAGGTCTCTCAGTTGGGTATGACTGGCCCTCGTCAAATCCGAGCGCTATTATTGCCTTCGAGCCGTCCTGAATTGTGGAGCATGAACGCACTACTTTTCCGCCATACTTTTATATATCACGTCCACCATTGCCCACGGCAAGCAAGGTCATAATTATGGTAGAACGTAAGAGGAAATTACAATTGTAATTAACTTGTAAGCCTTGGGCGAGCATCAACATTTCCTAAGATTAATTGTTTTCTCGAAATTTTGCCAGCGAGCCACTCAGCCACAGTATTCTAGTCTCTCGTATCTAAACCCATTCCATGGTTAATTCGTCCAGGTTTCGTCTCAATATGACTTTCAATTTAAAATTATTAAAATAGCAAAGGAGGGCAAGCTAAGCGACAAATTATTAAAATTGCAAAGGAGGTAAAACTAAATAACAAATTATTAAAAATTGCAAAGGAGGTAAAACTAAATAACAAATTATTAAAAATTGCAAAGGAGGTAAAACTAAATAACAAATTATTAAAATTGCAAAGGAGGTAATTAAAAAAAATAAATAGGTTGGTGTCTGCAAAATTATAAGCTGACCTAAGTCAATCTAAATAAATTAGACCACTCGAAAGTGATCTAAACGCCATCCAGTCAGATTATCCCTTTCGGAACTGGCTGGAACCACGGAGGCGGGCTGGGGACAGAGACCGCAAAGAGACCGGCACTTGTTCTAGAAGTTTTCTTGGTTTCCTTGTCAGGAGTGGAGAAGTGCTCCAGCATTAAAAAGTTTTATATACAAGAGTAAAAAAAAATAAGCGGATTAATTAACTCAGGAGAATAAAAGGAAAACCGAAATTGACGGATCCTGGACAAAAAGAAAAGCTAAGTAGATTTTTTTTGCAATACTATTTCCTTTTTTTATTTTGTGGCTGGCTGGCGCATGGCGTTGCATAATTAGGGTTCTAAGACCCATGTAAAATCGATGGTAATTGAGATGTTCATCCACGGTCTGTTAATTGACTTCATGTGAATTCCAAGCAGTTAACATTAATCGTAGTTTTGTTCTTATAATATTATCAAAATTATAACGTACTAAACAAGAGAATAGGTTTTGTGATTTTCCTCTATCCAAAAATTACATGGCGCCCATCATTTCACTCATATTTCATTAAGCGAACCACCCTTCTTACTGAGCTAGGACAGGGGTCGACGGGATCCCTAGTTGCGGTCAAAGAGGTGCGTAACATATAAAACATGTAAAATATGTTACGCACCTCTTTGAGCGCAACTAGGGATCCCGTCGACCCCTGTCCTAACTCAGTAAGAAGGGTGGTTCGCTTAATGAAATATGAGTGAAATGATGGGCGCCATGTAATTTTTGGATAGAGGAAAATCACAAAACCTATTCTCTTGTTTAGTACGTTATAATTTTGATAATATTATAAGAACAAAACTACGATTAATGTTAACTGCTTGGAATTCACATGAAGTCAATTAACAGACCGTGGATGAACATCCCAATTACCATCGATTTTACATGGGTCTTAGAACCCTAATTATGCAACGCCATGCGCCAGCCAGCCACAAAATAAAAAAAGGAAATAGTATTGCAAAAAAAATCTACTTAGCTTTTCTTTTTGTCCAGGATCCGTCAATTTCGGTTTTCCTTTTATTCTCCTGAGTTAATTAATCCACTTATTTTTTTTGACTCTTGTATATAAAACTTTTTAATGCTGGAGCACTTCTCCACTCCTGACAAGGAAACCAAGAAAACTTCTAGAACAAGTGCCGGTCTCTTTGCGGTCTCTGTCCCCAGCCCGCCTCCGTGGTTCCAGCCAGTTCCGAAAGGGATAATCTGACTGGATGGCGTTTAGATCACTTTCGAGTGGTCTAATTTATTTAGATTGACTTAGGTCAGCTTATAATTTTGCAGACACCAACCTATTTATTTTTTTTAATTACCTCCTTTGCAATTTTAATAATTTGTTATTTAGTTTTACCTCCTTTGCAATTTTTAATAATTTGTTATTTAGTTTTACCTCCTTTGCAATTTTTAATAATTTGTTATTTAGTTTTACCTCCTTTGCAATTTTTAATAATTTGTTATTTAGTTTTACCTCCTTTGCAATTTTAATAATTTGTCGCTTAGCTTGCCCTCCTTTGCTATTTTAATAATTTTAAATTGAAAGTCATATTGAGACGAAACCTGGACGAATTAACCATGGAATGGGTTTAGATACGAGGGACTAGAATACTGTGGCTGAGTGGCACGCTGGCAAAATTTCGAGAAAAAAATTAATCTTAGGAAATGTTGATGCTCGCCCAAGGCTTACAAGTTAATTACAATTGTAATTTCCTCTTACGTTCTACCATAATTATGACCTTGCTTGCCGTGGGCAATGGTGGACGTGATATATAAAAGTATGGCGGAAAAGTAGTGCGTTCATGCTCCACAATTTAGCTCCACAATTCAGGACGGCTCGAAGGCAATAATAGCGCTCGGATTTGACGAGGGCCAGTCATACCCAACTGAGAGACCTCAGACGAAAATTCTCCAACATACTTTCCCTGATATAAAAATTGCCCACAGTATCAACAGTTCGAAATTAAGGACACATAAAACATTCACAAATCTATTTTCATGTAGAACTGTAGCACGCCTCCTCTTCCTCCGGGAGATTTCCTCGAAATCTCAATAAAATACATTCAATAATTCAATTTCAATTAATTCAAATTTAGCAACCGATTCCTTAAATTGTCAAATACCATAATGTGATTCCATAGATTCTGCTTGCTATGTGCTGCTGCAAGGCTGCTGCTTTACATAAATTCACAAATATATTATATATCCAAAGTATAGAAACTTGAAAAGTTAACGTTATATTACTATATAAAAACAATGTTTAATCTAAATTTAAGACTCCATTTTTCTCATAATGTACGTAAGGTAAATGTAACAAGGACGAAGTAGCAGTAGAAAAACAAAAAAGTATTCAGAATGAAACTCAACCTTAAAATTAAATCACATCTCTCGACAAAAGCTTACAAATATAAAGCTTATACAAAAGATAACAAAAAACCACTTTAGATTACGAGATATAACTTATTTGTTGTGGTGGAAAACTTCTCTTTTCCTTCTAATATTACAGATTAATTGTGTCTAAGTCTTGACAAGGCGCACGAGAACTTATATCACCGCCATTCGAACTACTTCCGGGTAGGGGACCATTCGTTTGGTGATTTTTATTGAATTCTACGTTATTGGTTGAATGTAATCTTTCCCTTCCTAGCCCGAGTGGAAATACAAACTCTTGAGGTAGCTTTCGCATGATTTTACCAGATGTGATGAGTCGACCAGATCCTTCCTGGTGTGCAAAAGCATAGCCTGATCGAAGTGATCGACGAGCTCTTCTTGCTGAAGGCGTCCGTAATACATCTGTACTATGACGCGAACGCATTTGTGCAGCTCTTTGTTTAAGTCGTAACTTGTCAGATAGGCTTGGATAAACGACGACGAAATAAAATCACGAGCCTAATACAGGAACCATTATTACTATAACAGTTATTACCGTTGTAAACCAAAAAGTTGCTTCTTTCATGGCTTGTGTTAGAGAACCAATATAAGGTCCTCCGATAACATAATTGTAAAATGAATCTAAGAATAAATACCATAACAAGCTACCCCAGATCATAATATGATTGAATACTGTCCAGTATGATGTATCGAGCGCAAGATTAGAATGGTTGTTACTACAGATCCTAAGGTCATGAGGTCACTAAGTATAAAGCCATCTGGTGATATTCCATCCTTCTACGTACCGTAGGGTATTAAAAATAAACCCATTGAACTAAATATCCCATACAGCACATCTAAACTGTGCTTATCCGACACATCTTGCGCAAAATACCTAACGCTATGGTGATTCCATCGTGTTGATATTACGAAAATAATAAGACATCAACTAGACCCTCCCAGTACTCCCCTTTTATTAGTCATCAGGTACGTTTGATGTATAAGGCTTCAAATCTTTGGCGTGCCATATCCCCTGACTCTTCCCTGCCTCGTTTACCAATTCGTAAGTCCAAGGCAATACAATTTTAACTATTTTGAATGGGCCTATATACTTGGCTGCTAACTTAGCATTAAAATACTTACTCGCATCAGAAAGTACATAGTTCCTTCTCCAAACCTGATCGTTAACATAGAATCTATTATCCCGCCTTCGAAGATTATACGCGTGCCTACTACTTTCTGCAGCTCGGATTAGCCGCTTCTTGACATCCGTTACAACTTCTTGTAATGCTTTAGACCTTTCTACCGAATTGTACACCCCCTTACCTTCTGACTCTACATGATCGTAGCCATTTGTTGTCATCTCACGCCCGAAGTTTATAAAGTATGGCGTCAGATTGGTCACCTCTTGAACAGCCGTGCGAATAGCGCATGATATTTTTGGTAGGTGAGAATCCCAACTCTTGTGGTTTTCTGACACATATGCTCTCAGCATGTTCTTAATGACTTGATTAGTCCGCTCGGCCGGGTTGGCTTGCGGGTGATAAAGAGCCGTGTATTTGATGGTAACGCCATAGCCCTCACAAAGTCCCTGGAACTCTCGACTTATAAACTGGACACCATTATCACAGATTAAAATCTTAGGTACTCCAAAAAGAAGGAAAATAGAGTCTTCCAGACACCTACAGACTGACGCCGAAGTAGCTGAGCGCAACGAAAAGAGCATAGGGAATTTGCTGAACTGGTCGACAATTGTTAAGATGTATACAAAACCCCGATTCGAGCGTGGCAATGGACCAATTAAATCTAAGCTTATTGTTTCCCATGGTTTATCCGCTATCTTGCGAGTAGCCATTAGTCCTGCCGGCTTTTTAAGCTCGGGTTTTATCGATTGGCATGTTAAGCAGCGCTTAATGTAACGAGTCACATCTGCCTTCATTTTAGGCCAGTAGAACTGTTGTGACAGACGATGTAAAGTTTTATGAATGCCTCCATGACCTGAAGTGGGAATATCGTGAGCTTTGTACAGCATTTGGTTTCTCTGATCTTTTGGTACAACTTGTTTCCAATAATCTAACTCTGTGGCCAGTGCTGGATATCTATGCCTGCAATGCTTTTACAATATTCCATTTTCTTCTCTCCAGTCAGGGTATTTCTCCGGCTTCTTCTTGACTTGCTCCAGTATCCTGTGATACCATTTGTCCTTAGTCCCACTGTTGGCATTGACACAATCCACAGCTGGTACTGACCGAGAGAGCCAATCAGGTAGAAGATGCTCCTTCCCTTTCCAGTGTATAATATCGTAGTCATATTGCTGCATCCTCATAGCCCACCTCGCTAATCTACCGGTTGGATCCTTCAGATTGTGAAGCCAGACTAGAGAAGCATGGTCAGTAACAACTGTGAATCGTGTGCCTTCAAGATATGGTCTGAGCTTATCGACTGCCCAGAGAACCGCTAAGCACTCTCTCTCAGTGGTAGAATAATTTCTCTCGCAACGGTTTAGAGATCTGCTTAAGTAGGCTATTACCTTTTCGTCTCCGTCTATCTTCTGCGTTAGCACCGCACCCAGCTCGTATCCTGAAGCATCCGTATGCACGATAAATGGTAATTTAAAATCTGGACACATAAGAATTGGAGCGATAACGAGCTTTGCCTTAACCTCCCGAAATGATTTTTCGCATTCTCCAGACCAATGAAACTTCTTACTCTTTTTCAGTAGACTGGTAATTGGTGAAATCAAGGTGGAAAAATTTTCAATAAATCGCCTATACCATGCGATCATTCCAATGAATTTTCGTACTTCGGAGATATTTTTGGGATTGGGTACCTGCAATATACACTTGACCTTGTCTGGATCTACCTGTATGCCATTTTCTCCAACTAAATAACCTAGGTACTTTAATTCAGGCCTACAGAATTCGCACTTGTCGTAATTAATTATCAATCCTGCCTTGTGAAGCTTATTCAAGACTTCCTCTAAGATCCGTTTGTGTTCTTCAAACGATTGAGTGACAATAATTACATCGTCAAGGTATACGAAGACGTGTCTTTCTAAACTACCAGAAAGTACACGGTCAATAAAACGTTGCCAAGTTGCTGGCGAGTTGGTTAGCCCAAAGGGCATTCGATGAAATTGAATCCACGTCCCGGTATCGTGAAAGCCGTGTATTGTCTTGATCCTTCAGCCATTGGAATTTGCCAAAAGGCAGACTTAATGTCAAGAGATGACATGTATTTTGCATTGCGCAGCTTATCCAATGTGGCCGAGACGTATGGCAGCGGATAGGCGTCTTTCTTCGTTACCTTATTTAATTTCCGGAAGTCAACGCAAAAACGATAACTTCCGTCCTTCTTCCGCACCATTACAACTGGAGATGACCAGGCACTTCCTGACGGTTCGACTACTCCTTCCTGAATCATCTTGTCTAACTCAGTGTTAATAACATCCTGAATGGCTGGCGATACAGGGTAATAGCGTTGTTTTATAGGGGGAGAATCAGTCTGAATAACATGCTCCACTTCACGCGTGCAACCTATCCCCTTTCCCATTTTAGTCTTGGCCTCGAGTATTATTCCCTTCAATTCATTATTTTGCTGCAAAGATAACTTATTTTGTTTCTCTAGTGAGTTTACTTTGACATCTGCATCCATAGCTATAAATCGCCAAGAATCATCTCTCAAATTGGCACAGATTCCCATATTTTTCCAAAAATCAATACCAATTATGATTGTATGTGGAAGCAGGTACCACTAATGCTTCACAAACCCCAACACGACTCTCCAGTTCCACAGATAAACTTATCTCACCTAAAATGTTGACTTCTTTCCCGTTAGCAAGTTTTACTGTTGACATATTAGTGGTTTTCAAGGTAACGCCCATTTTACGTACTAAGTCCCATCCAGGACCTCCAAGAACTGTACACGATGCCCCAGAATCGAGCAATGCTAGGACCTTCACATCAAAGATAGCAATCTTCAAGTACGGACGCACGTCATTCTCTGCATGTGCAAAGATATAATCCAATAATGCTGACCATGCACCTTTGTAAATTTTACTATTATTATTTCTTCCATCTCTACAGCTATCAACTTCATCACTACTACTACTACTATTATGGTTATTCTTAGGTCTTGCGGTTTCTTGAAAACAACTTGAGCTCGAATCGCCGCTTACCGTCGAGCTCTGACTTCGTTTCCCGACTCTTGTGTTACTTGTGTATTTCTATTGCCTTGGCTACTCTCGACTCGTTGATTTCTACATTTCGAACAATTCGGACGAATAACACCTCTTGTGCCGCAACCATAACACTTCACATTTTGCTTACAGGATCGCGCTAGATGACCTTCTTGACCGCATTTAAAACATTTTGGACGTGTTCCCTGATTTGGGTTAGGGTCGGACAATGCTGAAACAGATTGATTTGACGGCTCCATATAGGCCAAATCAGACTCCAATAAGTGTGTGTTCCGTTTCGATGGAGGAGGCACAAAGGATTCCACTGAAACTCGGACAGATTCTAGGCGCCTTCCCAGCTCAACAAGTTCCGCAATACTGTTTACATCCGTCAGGCCTAACTGAGTATGGTAAAAAGGGCTAACGTTACGTTTCAAGATTCTCAGCTTCTCGGCCTCACTCATTGAGACAGTCAACCTAGAAAACACGGTAGACATCACTGCAGCATAGGTACCTATGGTCTCTTCAATATCAACTCGCCTCTAATACGTTTCTTTTCCTTCACGTGCGCCTCCTCTATAGCTTGACATCTACGCAATCTACTTAAAGCCCACTCCACCTTTGTTATGATCTTCTTATAATCGGCGGAACTAGACTCCCCGCTAAAGGTTGACAATAGCTGAGTGATCTCTTCCAATTTCTTCACCAAAGCTTCAATATCTTCCTCGCAAGTCAAGGGGTATGGGTCTATGACCACTGATTGTCCCAACCTCTCAGCCCTTAAGGCCGTTCTCAGCATTAACCTCATATCATCCACTCTGCCTAAGGGGAGGCCTCGGATATCTAACTCGTAGGCCAATTCTTCCTGATTTAGCCTGTTAATCTCCATGACTAAATATTGCCTTCTCCAAGCTTCTCAACAAAGACAAGTAAATATATGATAAAAGAAATTAAATTGTGGAAATTCTATGTAATATTCGGAATCCAAACTCGTAATACGTAGGTTAGGACGATTCAAATTCAAATTTTTTTTTTAAATATTAGCTCTTAATGCAAAATTACTATCAATCTATGATATTAATTACTACTAAATATATCTACGAACTGTAAAGTTTTCAATATAGGATTTCAATGCAAAGGAAAACTGAACATTCACTTTTCTATTATCTAAGAAGTACTCAAATCCAGTTTCATGAGTGATCAGAAGTACAATTATAATGAGTACAAATAGCCCAGATTTCGATTTCAATCTATTAAAGAAATTAAGCCAAATGCCAATTGTCGATATATAAGTTATTACTTGTAGAGTAAATGTATATACTACTTTTGTTAGATGATTAAGTACCCATTAAGACAACGGCTCTGTTCCCTTACAAGAAAACATTTACATGTGGCAAAAAAAAAAACGTAAATTTAAAAGGCAAGAAATCGATATAAATATATAATAAATTGTGATCATCTAATACTAAATACCATTTCATGCAAATGTACATATACATATTAACCAAAATTCATTCCTTTATGTATTTAATTATAGTTCAATGCATGTATAAACAAAATAAACTTAAAACTCACTGTGTTACAGCTAATGTGTCTGGTGGCTGGCGGACAATGCGAATTTTCAAACACGAATATGCGATATAAAATAATCAAATCAACAAAATGGGTCGATCGGGAGAGACCTTGAAAATTTATATGATCTGCTGGTCATAAAATGTGGACAATCTTAAAAAAGAAAAAAAAATATTCGAAAATAAATTTTGTGAATACATATATATACGTATGTACATACGACACTATTACACTATTTCCACTTGCAATCTGGGCTCTGTAGGCTTCACCTAGATCGCAAATGTTGATGCGATCAGCCTGTCAGGAACAACAAAAATATGTGCACATCTTATCACAAAATCATTGATGCGATATATATATATGTACTTAGTTATGCACATTCACCTTATTATAAGTATGTACCCGGTACGTATGACTGGGAATAACTACACCATTTCATTTGTGAATTTTTGCAAATAAAATTTTCTGCAGTGCCTACATATCTCCAATGTACTTTATAATATTTGGCAGGCCTTCGAAATTAAAACAAAACTTTCGTTTTACCACGTACTCGGTTTAACCTACGGAATGTAAATTAACTAACGAGTGATCTCAACACCATGACAACCCACTCCGTTGTGTGAATAGCAAATATAGATTTACATGCTGCTTTGTGATTAACTGAACGACACTGGTTTATTGAACTTTACGAATAATTGTTTTTTTCTCTGCTTATTACTTTTCAGCCGATATCATAATTTACAAAACCAAGTTCTCCTGACTGAACTGGAATGTCGAAACATTTGAGGGTTTACCGAAATTATTTAACAATTATGATTCCATTTTGCATGATCATGTAACACTTTGACAAAATTACTATTGTTTTGATTAACACAATGATATTTCACTAACGCTTTCTTTGTAATGGGCCCCACGTTGGGCGCCAAAAATATGTTACGCACCTCTTTGAGCGCAACTAGGGATCCCGTCGACCCCTGTCCTAGCTCAGTAAGAAGGGTGGTTCGCTTAATGAAATATGAGTGAAGTGATGGGCGCCATGTAATTTTTGGATTGAGGAAAATCACAAAACCTCTTCTCTTGTTTAGTACGTTATATTTTGATAATATTATAAGAACAAAACTACGATTAATGTTAACTGCTTGGAATTCACATGAAGTCAATTAACAGACCGTGGATGAACATCTCAATTACCATCGATTTAACATGGGTCTTAGAACCCTAATTATGCAACGCCATGCGCCAACCAGCCACAAAATAAAAAAAGGAAATAGTATTGCAAAAAAAATCTACTTAGCTTTTCTTTTTGTCCAGGATCCGTCAATTTCGGTTTTCCTTTTATTCTCCTGAGTTATTTAATCCGCTTATTTTTTTGAATCTTGTATATAAAACTTTTTATTGCTGGAGCACTTCTCCACTCCTGACAAGGAAACCAAGAAAACTTCTAGAACAAGTGCCGGTCTCTTTGCGGTCTCTGTCCCCAGCCCGCCTCCGTGGTTCCAGCCAGTTCCGAAAGGTATAATCTGACTGGATGGCGTTTCGATCACTTTCGAGTGGTCTAATTTATTTAGATTGACTTAGGTCAGCTTATAATTTTTTGGTGGACGTGATATATAAAAGTATGGCGGAAAAGTAGTGCGTTCATGCTCCACAATTTAGCTCTACAATTCAGGACGGCTCGAAGGCAATAATAGCGCTCGGATTTGAAGAGGGCTAGTCATACCCAACTGAGAGACCTCAGACGAAAATTCTCCAAATACTTTCCCTGAAATAAAAGTTGCTCACAGTATCAACAGTTCGAAATTAAGGACACATAAAACATTCACAAATCTATTTTCATGTAGAACTGTAACAATCTGCCACCACATTGTCTTTGCCTTTTCTGTATTCGATGTGGAATTTGAAGGCCTGGATTTTGAATCTCCACCGAGCCAGCCTCCCACATAGATCCCTTTGGTCCATGAGCCATTTGAGGCTAGCGTGGTCAGTAATGAACGTAAACTACAGTCCTCACACATACTCAATACGGCGGCCAGACACTCTAACTCGGTTATGCTGTAGTTGCGTTGAGCAGCGTTCAGCTTCTGTGACATGTAAGCGATGGGATGCTCGTGCCCATTCACAGAACGCTGAAACAAGACGCTTCCGACTCCTGTAGTGCTAGCATCGCACTGAATGAAGAAAGTCTTGGAGAAGTCCGGATTCGCGAGCACGGGTGCGGTCATCAGACACTGTTTTAGTTGTTGGAATGCCAGTTCAGCTTATTCGTTCCACTCAAACCTAATATTTTTCTTTAGAAAATCAGTCAGAGGACTAGCGATGGTAGCGAAATGTGGGATGAACCTCCTATACCAGCCGCATACTCCGTGAAGGCTTCGAATTTTTTTGACAGTTGTTGGCCTTGGCAAGCTCTGAATAGCAGTGACCTTTTCGGGATCAGCCCGCAAGCACCCATCCCCAACCACAAAGCCAAGATATCTGACCTCTCTCATACAAAACTTACTTTTCTCCACGTTGATTGTCAGGCCGGCAGCGCGAAGAAACGACGCAACCTCCGCCAGAAGCCTTAGGTGCTCGTAAATCGTGAAGGAAGTAATGAGTAGGTCGTCAAGGTACACAGACGCTCGGTCATGCAGTTGATGAGGGATGACCTTGCACATCAGCTTGCACATTGTTTGCGGGGCGTTGCAAAGTCCAAACGGAAGCACCTTGAACTGGTATAGGGGACTTCCCGGCACTGCGAAAGCCATTTTGTCTCTTGATCCCACAGCGAGAGGAATCTGCCAGAACGCATCCTTTAAGTCTATGGCAGAGATAAACTTTGTGTCCTGGAGTCTACTGAGGAGGCCATCTATAAGAGGCAACGGAAAGGCATCTGGAAATGTTACGGACTTTAATTTTACGTTAGCCTTTTTAACCAAAGTGACTGGTGACGACCACGAACTATGGCTCTCCTCAATGACTCCTAGCGACAACAATCGGTCGAGCTCATCATATAAGGATTTCTGCACTGCTGGAGACACTGAATAGAAACGCTGTTTAATGGGTTTCGCCAGACCAGTGTCTATCTCATGCTCTACCAACGTGGTGAGACCCAAGCCTTGCTGGCTGAATGATGGAAAGGAGGTGATCACCTCCTGCAAACATTGCCAATCGTATTCTGAAAGATCTTGTTGTTGCGAACAAGAAGGTGAGGCTTTTGGTAAGGAATGAAGCTCACTTACCATGACAGGTCTTAAACCGATTGCTTTCCAAAAATCGATTCCCAGGTACAGGTGTTGCTGAAGAGAGGGAACTATGTGCAGTCTCATCATACGCGTCTTTTCACCATATCTCACGAGGACCCGTATCTGGCCTAGGACCTTTTGCTGCCGCCCATCAGCGGTCGAAACTGAAGACGGCATCGAGTGGAACGAAATCCCCATCCTGCCCAGGAAACTCTCTGCTCCAGCCCCGAGCACATTTGCACTGCTATCCAATAATCCTCGTACTTTCGTCCCTGAATGTAGACATCGGCGTAAGGACGACGATCCCAAGGATCCTCTATATCAGATACTACTGTTTCGGCAATGCCAGCCTTTATGACTCTACGCAGGCTGAGGTACCTATGTGTGCGTGGAAGAGTCCTGGAGGACATGGACCCCGAAGCCGATGGGAATTCGCTGATACAAAACGATGCATCCTCTATTTCCGAGGTAGAGATTGACGAGCTTTCACCCGAGAAGGTGCAACTACAACTTTCTGAAGGACAGGGTTCCGAGTAGGTGGTAAAATTTGACGTGCTTTGCGTGCTGGGATTCTCTGTCTGGGTGGAAGAGTTAGACATGTTTACTTTAAGACTGTCAACTGGTTTAAAATTCAATCTGGGTTCGCGAGTTTTGTGTTTTGGGAGCACTGCGGCATCGCTGACAGCTCTACGCCGTGGAGTTAACGGTAGCGGTCGGGCTCGGTGTTGGTAGCCGCTTCCTCGGTCGTGCGCCTGAAGGTTTGGCTTGGAGTCAAACGGCGCTGACCACCTACAAAATGTTGACCCCTGCCTCGGTTTCCCGACAAGCAAGAACCGCGTTGTGTTTTAATTACCCCCACTGCACCGCATCCATAGCAGAAGACCCTCTGTGCACCTAGTGGACAGTTGATGTAGACGTGACCTTCGGCCGAACAGTTCCAACATGTCACTCGAGATCTAGCGGGTCGGTGGATGTCTCTCGGAGCATTAAATTGAACGCTTCGCGGTGGAACTTCAATGGCATCTATTTGACTGGACAAATTGTGATTCAAATACGGCGTATCTGAATAAATTTCATGAACTGCTCGTCGCGGTGCGACCGCTAGCGGAGAGCCTATATCGGACACAAGTCCCTCAAATCTAGCACGTTATCAGTCTGATAAATGAGTAACGCCTCCTGTAAGGCGGGTTTCATGTTACGTTGCAGTATTTCCACCAGCTCTGCTTCTGGAATCGGTATGCTCAGTTTGGACACTAACGCGTGAACCGCTAATCGAAAATGACTGAAGGACTTGTTAACTCCTTGCCTCCTTGACTCAACTCGCTTGCGAATTTCGTAGTTAGTTTCCTGGCTGCGGAATTCGCGTAGGAGTACTGAACGCAACTCTGACCACGAGTGCGTACGCTGATTTCGCAAGTATAGCCAATACCAGTCGGCAACTTTCCCGGTAACTAGTGTTTGAAACCCAGAACAGAGTTCGGAGGCGGATACTTGTTCTACTATTGCCAGAGATTCTACCCGACGCGTTAGCGTCAGAAGATCTAAGGTTGGGTACAGCGAATTCTACCTCAAGCTCATCCGGTGATAAGAAGGAGAAGTCCATCTAGGTCTGAATCTCCCGACAAATAAAACCAAGAAAAAAAAACCCGCGAGGTAATGCTCTGGTGTTGATATCAAAAGAAAAATTCCCCCGAGAATTATGCTGAATAATTGAAAAAAAGGACGCGTCTATAGTAATGCCGAGAATAGTTCAACTGAAGATTATACCAAATACGATAGGGAAAAAATGATGTGACTATTCACGATAATTCAACCGAAAATTCCGCCAAGTATAATCAACAAACAGCCTAAGTGCGTTTAACGACTATCAAAGATACTGCAGGCGGAAATTGTGCCAGATATGTACCAAAAGAACCTGTGTTTAAGCAAATGCTTAAAATAATTCAGCCGAAGATCGCACCAGGTATATATAACCAAAACAAAACAAAAAAAAATAAATGTGTTTATACCAATGCTACCATTAATTCCAAGAAAAATTGTGCCAAATGTATATATAAATAAAAATGAAATAGTAAATAAATGCGTTTATATTAGTGCTGAAGCTAATTCAGATGAGAATTGTGCCAAGTAAACCTAACATAAAAAGAAAATGCGTCTATACTAATGTCACGATAACTCAATAGGAAATTGTGCCAACTAAAACTAATAAAAAAGGCGTGCCTATACTAATGCCAACAATAGTTCAAACAAAAATTGTGCCAAATAAGCGTAGTAGACACTATCCTGATGTCACTATGAGAGATAATTCAGCCGATAGTTATGCCAGGTATGGTTAAATAATACAAAAAAAAAAACGAAATGCGATTATCCTAATGTCGAAGTTGGTCCAACCGAAAATTGTGCCAAATATGTAAATACAAGAAAATTCGTTTATCCCAGTGTCACCAATAATTTCAAACAAAATTGTGCCAAATATCTATATATATAAGAAAATGCTTTCATACTATACGTTTATCATTTGTAAGGAGGGGTGTCGGCATGACGGTTCGGCGAGGACAGTACGCCCGTTCAACACACACAAAAACTTCTTCTTCTCCAGCCCACCTGGATTTAAAAAACCCTCTCTCTCTCTCACTTCGCAGAATATTGCTCATCGATGCACTTCGGTCAGTCCATATTGTGGGCTAACAATTGTAGAACAAGCTGAAATTGTGGGACCGGAGCCTGAAGGGCTACCATCCCATGTTAGGGTGATCTGGACGAACACTCTTTTACCACGGATAAAAAAAAAATAGAAATGGATGGACACCATCCATCAACTTGGCAAGAGACTGAAGTCAACAGATCAAGGAAGGTGAAAGGTCGGTGATCAAATGGCTGCTGGTACTCGAGTACGAACCCGGAGCGGTGATTTATATAAGATAAACCTGAACAAGACAACCCAACTAAAACTAAATATCTGTACGGGGCAACCCAACTAAAACTAAAAATCTATACGGGACAACCCAACTAAAACTAGAAAAGAGATAATACGGGCTTCTTCTCGGAACCAGCAGAAATGAAAGGAACGCACTCAAACAGTAGGTATGCATCGCATACAACGTTCATAACCACTAATCGACTTAGCCTCCCATCACTAGAAGTTATCGAAGAAGAGTTTGAACAAAAAATAAGCTGACACCAATGCCCAGACAAGGACAGAATCAAAAGAAGAACATCGTTCAACAACTTGCCAGGTTTGGGTCAGCTGACCAGCTCATCATGCAAATAAAACTGTCAAGTGGTCGTCATCTCGGCGTCCACGAGCCGAAGCTTGGCTTCAAGGGTGGTACGCCTCGCGCACAAGACTCGCTTGTTTCCGAGGAGATGAGCACTTAAATAAAATGAAACCGTTAAATTTAGGGTAGAGATTGACTTAGACTTGACCGAAGGCAATTTACCATCGCACATGCCGCCAGAACCATGGTCGAGTGACCCAGCCGCGATACAAAGGCCGGGAAATCACTTGCGTCAGCCTAAAACATACGGAGGTCTTACAAAACAAAGAAAAGTTCTAATAGTGATAATAACAAAAAAAAATAAGAAAATATCATTGAAATAGCAATTGCATTCTAGTCAAGAGAAGCTTGACTAAAGCCTGAAAAAAACCCGGTTGGGCGCCATTTGTAAACGCAAATGGGCGACCAGAAATATAACAAATCAAAATAAGATATTAAAGCAAAAAAAAAAACAATTGGGCGCCATTTGTAACGAAAATGGGCGACCAGAAATATAGTTGAAATAGCACCTGTACTTTAGTCAAGAGAAGCTTGACTATAGGCTGAAAAAAACCGATTGGGCGCCATTTGTAACGCAAATGGGCGACCAGAAATATAGTTGAAATAGTACTTGTACTTTAGTCAAGAGAAGCTTGACTGAAGGCTGAAAAAAAACCGTTTAGGTGCCATTTGTAACGACAAGCGTGTCAGGCCACAGATCTACCTACATTCACTTGTACCTGGATGTAGATACATACCGAATCCGACACCCCTTGTTACAAAAATCATGTCCGGGATATGTGTGGGTGGGCTGCACAGCAAGTATGCCGCTAGCGATCAGCCGGCTTGGGGTGGTTCTTGCCACCCACATCCCTTCAATGCTTGTAAAGCTGTGCAAAATCGTCAACATAACTGATCAGACAGACGGACGGACAGTACAAAAAACGAAATTGTAGTCGTGACTGCAGACGGACAGCCGGACAGTAAAAAAAAGATCTATAACGCCTTCGGCATCCTGGTAGAACCTAAAAGCCTGAAAAGGAGAAAATTTATTTAATAAAAAAAAGTTATTCAAGAAAGCGAAAGACCTCAGCAACGCCGAACAAGTCTTGGTTCAGCCGGAGAGCCTGCAACGCTGGAAAGACGAATGATCTAGCGAGAGAGAGAGAACAGAGAGGAGTCTCAGATGTTGTTGAGACCCCGGCTTTGGGTAATGTTGGGCCCAATCGCCCCCATCCACCCTGGCTCAGCCTCCAAAGCCATATCAAAATGCTCAGCCCCCCTTTGTCGTGCGCTATCAAGTCATGTCATCCTGTCGCTCCGTCATGCCATCCACCTATGCTCAATTAGTCCATCTTACCGTAGCCAGGCCAACGAGGAGAAATTATCGAAGCCCAAAAAAAAAAAAAAAAAATTCACTGGTAAAATAATAAAAAAAAAAATCAGTGATGTAACAGTATCACCACTCGGAAAGGGAAGGAGAGTAGCACCAATTGGGCAGGGGGGCCATTGACTAAATAATGAACGCTCAGGTGTTCAATTCATAAAACTTTTAATACAGGGTTCTCTTAGTGCAGAAGGCACTTTGCAACTTCTACAAAATCCGCAGAATCCACTAAACACATAGAAAAACTATTGGCTCTGTTCCCGTGAGTCACTTACAAAGAGATTATTCGTTACACTATTTTCCTTATACTATCCTGCACCCTGCTAGCTATACTTACTGCTAATCAAAGTACGACCAAAACAAAAATTACTAAAAAAGGAAAATAAAGAAAAAAAAACAAAAAAAAGTAAGAAAATAAGTATCTAGTTCTTACATCTAAACAATGTTATCAGAAATGCAAATATCAATTTTCTTGTACTACTAAACCTGGGACCTCGTTTCGGGCGTTGAAAGAGGCTTACGGAGTCCCTTGATGTCTGGAAGAGTGCACTCTAACGCTGTGTCGTTCAATGATGTTTAAGGTATGTTTGGTGGGTGCAGTGACCTCTTTTTTATTATTCTTTTCACCTCTTTTGGGTGCTTCCATTTTTTTTTTTTTTTTTGTATTCGGGTGCATTGACCTCTTTCTTTTTTCTTACTTAAATTCCCTTCTGTTTAACTTAGAAATAGATGTACACTTTTATATATTGGGTTCGTTAAGGCAAGTAAGTTGAACTACCACGGTGAGCGACGGGGAACAGCCCGTCGTTCTTTTGATACCACTAAAGATTTCCGGCAGGTTTTGTAGGTATGTATATACATATATAAAAACGACTACTACGACTACTTATTTCCCCAGGGAAATGACCTTGTCACGGCAAGACGAAACTGTCAGTATTTTCACTCATGAAAACCAAAATATAAACAAGCACTTAACGTTGATTATTGGCGCCGGTACGTGGTAGAATAAAATTCTGTTTCAGGAAAGCTCCTATTCGATCAATTTAATCATAAATATTCGGCTGTCGCAGGTAAGTATTATAGCACTCAATTTCGTTTATTCCAGGAAACTGCATGAAAATTCGAAACTTACTGCCAGCGCAGGTAAATATCAGTAACGTAAAAGTCACAATAGCACTAAATTTTGTTTAGTCCAGGGAAATTGACAAACTAAGCACAAATCTTCTGCCGTCGTAGGTAAGTATTAATGGAACAAAAATCACTAATAGCTCTCAATTTCGTTTATTCCAGGAAACTTCATGAGAATTCGAAATGTACTGCCAGCGTAGGTAAATAATTATGGCAAAAACTAATTAAAATGGACTCACATTCTGTTTCAAGAAAGGTATTATTCGACCAATTTTAATCATAAATATTCTGCTGTCACAGATAAGCATTAATAGAATAAAAATCACTAACACGCTAATTTCCGTTTGTTCTAGGAAAACTGCGTGAAAATCCGAAATGTACTGCCAGCGCAGGTAAATAATTAACGTAAAAACTAATGAAACTTAATTTCCTTTATGTTTCCGGAAAAATTATTACTTGACAAATTAAGCACAAATCTTCTGCCGTCGCAGGTAAGTAGGTATTAATAGAATAAAAACCACTATCACACTAAGTTCCGTTTGTTCTAGGAAAACAGCGTGAAAATCCGAAATGTACTGCCAGCGCAGGTAAATAATTAACGTAAAAACTAATGTAATTTGATTTCCCTTCTGTTTCAGGAAAAATTATTATTTGATAAATTAAGCACAAATCTTCTGCCGTCGCAGGTAAGTATTAATAGAATAAAAATCACTATCACATTAATTTCCGTTTGTTCTAGGAAAATTGCGTGAAAATCCGAAATGTACTGCCAGCGCAGGTAAATAATTAACGTAAAAACTAATGAAATTTGATTTCCCTTCTGTTTCAGGAAAAACTATTACTCGACAAATTAAGCACAAATCTTCAGCCATCGCAGGTAAGTATTAATAGAATAAAAATCACTATCACACTAATTTCCGTTTGTTCTAGGAAAATTGACAAATTAAGCACAAATCTTCTGCCGTCGCAGGTAAGTATTAATAGAATAAAAATCACTATCGCACTAATTTCCGTTTGTTCTAGGAAAACTGCGTGAAAATCCCAAAATGTACTTTCAGCACAGGTAAATATCAGTAACATAAAAATCACGATCGCACTCAATTTTGTTTATTCCAGGGACTGCATGGAAGATCGAAATATTCTCCCCGCACAGGTAAGTAATTATCCGTAAAAACTAATCAAACTTAATTTCCCGTTTGTTTCAGGAAAACCAGAAAAAAATAACTCTTAAAAAAACTCACACTTAATCATTGCACAAGACCAACTCACAACTAACTAACTGCAGTCTGCCTACATCGCCGCCGTTCTCTATCCATTCCGACCGGGCGACGAACGTCTTTTTTTTATTCTACCACGAATTCACGCCACAGCTGGTGCACATTCGAACCGAAATTTTCTAGGAATTTCGGGCGGGCCCGCTGTAATGTATGGAGTGATGGTATCGCGTGATGCTTTACAGCTAGGCGAATTACCGTTGCGGAATGTCTGTTTCGAACGAAAAATTGCAATTTGTGCTAGTTTTGCGTGAATTGGAATTTTTCGCTCGGGCAAAAGATATAATTTTTTTTCTTTCTTTTCAGGTTTTTATGACTAAGATTCCAATTTGTGCTAGTTTTTTATCTTTTTTTGTATTCTGCAGGGTTTCAGGAATTTTATGATACGGAGAAGTAGCATAGGGCTACTTCCCGAAAATGTTTATATTTAATCTTTTCGAGGAATTTATAATGTGGAGAAGTAGCATAGGGCTACTTCTAGGGGATATTTAAATTTTTCTTTTTTCACGAATTATAATATGGAGAAGTAGCATAGGGCTACTTCTCGAAAGTGTGTTTATAGTTTTTTTTTTTTTCAGGAATTTATATATGGGGAAGTAGCAAAGGGCTACTTCTCGAAAATGTGCTTTTTCACCCCTTTTCAGGCATCCTGGGAGAATTATGGGGGTTTCTCTACAAAAGGTAGAGAAGCCAAACAGAAAAAAAGGTAGCGTAAGGGGGGTGTACGCTACAGAGCAGTGCCAAAAACGCAACTATGAAAGTGATTATAATTTTCCGTAATTGTTTTTTCAGCATCATCATGAACTAATTTGTTGAATGTTGCGATAAAATTGGGATAATCGGAATATTTACCAGAAAATTGTGGTCATTTCAGGGGTGGTAGCTTGGAACTTGTTGAACTGGCTGGTAAAATAGTAATATTACCGTCAGTAATGCTTGCGCGGTTCCGAGGAGGTAATATAGACAAAATTTTGGTTTTAATTTCACAATTTAAATCTTCTAATTCACCCGGTGCAATATTATTGGTTACATCCTGTGGCGATAGTCTTTCAACTGAAGATTGATGAGCAAGAATAAACTTCCAATACGATTCAAGGATACGTATTCTACATTCTAATTCCATAGCGCTCAATGTATCTGCTTTGCTATTGATCAATGTTTTGATATGTATAATACACCCATTTGTGTTTGCTCGCTGGGATTTTAAATCCTCTAATTGCTTCTATACTTGCTCAACGTCACTCAATATGCAATATTTCGAACAACAATGGATGAAAGAAATGATTTCGATTCGACAACCAATATAATTGAGCTCATATAAAAGCTCACTAGATTAACAAGAATGCGAATACTGTGATACTCTACAGCGAAGTAATTAAAACTCAGCAAAATGATACAACAAGGCGTATAGTTCAATAACAAAATTTAAGTGAAGCGTGCTCATTTATGACTTGCACTCTCGCACGACACTTTTGGTTATTTATTTTAATTTTTTTATTATTTCGAAGTAATATGATAGTGTTGATAAATAATATTAAAATTGTAATTTAAGAAAATATATATATGTAATAATATGAGTAAAAAAAAAATCTAAAAACAAAAAAAAATTAATAGTTTAAATTATTTAATTCACTAATTTGTCTCATATATAATTGTTCTTTATTGAATTCTGGTTAAGATTCTGGTAATGTGTTTGTTCAAAGTATTTAATTATTTCCAAAAATAGGGAACAATGCAGACCATACGTTATATCCCAGTTTCATTTCAATGCAAGCCTGTGTATGACTGTAGGAACACTGAGAGAAAAAATCGTTTATCAGAAACGAAAAATTAATCAACTAAACTTTGTTTGGGGAACTTTTTTGTGATAAATGAAAGATACTTGCAGAAACTTCATGCTAAGCAAACGGAGACTATTTATTGTAAAGAAATTGGACTTGCAGCAACCTTGTTGAATTTTATCGTAATCAATGTGTGCATTTGTCCCAAGATAAGTCTCACTCTTCTCAAAAACTTAACTTTTGTGCCTAAAAAAAATGGTTACTCAGAAAAGCATATTATTTTACAGCAACAACAATAACTTTTTAACGCAAATAAAACCATTTGATCTAAAACCTAATTTATTTATAATTATTTCGCTGTAAAATTTCATGTATTTCAAGAAAAATTCAATTCATTTGCAACAAAATAATTATAAGTAAATTTGGTTTTGCATGAAATGGTTTTATTTGCATAAACAAATTATTGTTGTTGCTGTAAAATAATATGCTTTTCTGAGTATATACATGTTTTTTATAGACAAAGAAATTATGTTTTTGCGAAAAAGAACGATTTATTACAAAATATATATTATTATTAATATTTTAATGCATAATTTTGTCCCCACTTTCTCACATATTGGAGGCACACTCAGTAAACAAAGCGGAACGAGTTTCTGAGCATCATTACTCTAATTGACGAAGATTATATTATTTTTACAAAAAAACGCACGTTAGTGAAGAAAACATTGGTAAAGAAGAGGAGTGGGGAGATTCCCCCTTTCGGCTCTTCGCCTACGTTCTTGCCAGAAAAGTAGTTCTTATGAATATTTTCATTAAAAAAAGCATATTTTGTGTTAATAGTTTTTTTTCAGTTTTAGTTACATACTATTTACATAAATTAAGTTCTAATTCTTTAAATATTTCTAATAACAATTAAGAGAATTCTTTATTCAACTAGTAATAGCCACATATTGGATCTTATCAACGTTAATTGTTCTTAGCTCATTTACAACATTGTGGTAATAAAAACTAAATTTGCAAATTTTAACGGTAAAGATAAATATTTCTAGTTGTTTTCAACCATATACACGTACAAATGTGGATCAAAGCATATAACATCATATAATGAGAGCAAAAGAAAAACTTGTTCGTTTTATTTCAAAAGAAAATCAATTTTAGCAACTTCTGTCTTAGAAAAAAAAATTACGCTTGCAGGTTTGATATGTTTGTCTTCATAATCAACATATTTCAGATATTTTGGTGTGCCTCTAGCTTTCACGCCATATCTTTCAATACTATCTTTATCTGCATTTTTTTCAGAACTACACTTTAAGGCAGGTTTACTTATTTCGTCATAATTTAGTAAGAAATTCTTTACTCTTATTGAATACTTAGTAGCCATTGTATTTACTTTACACTTTGAATTATATGCACACTTTTTGAAATTTTGATGAAACGCTTCAAATCTGAGAGAATTTATTGCTTTTAAAGGTCCAACTTTAGCCATTATTTCTGGATAATGAAGTAACAAATGATGCTTCGGCGTTAAGTTCTTATCTGAAAATTTTAAATACAAACGATTGTGACTTTGAACCAAACATCTTAAGTACTCATGCAAATCAACATGTACCTTATCCGTAAAGCAAATGTCAATAATTTCTCGAAGAAGTAGCTATAGGTTCTATTCTTCACATTCTCTTGGAATTAGGCAACCAATTAAAAGTGCAAGATTTTTAATATAAGTTAACATTTCACTAGCAGTCATTTTAATTTTCTTTTTCTGAAGTTGATTTTTATTAAAAAGCGGCGGCCTATTTTTATAGACAAAAGCATAATTGAATGATAACATTCTAAAATTAAGTTCCTCGAGGGTAAAGAACTTCTTTTTATTAATGAAAATATCTAAAAGGATTAGAATGTCATAATGACATACCCCTTCCAATAAATCGTGCATAGCGTCAACGCAATAATTAGATGTGATATGAAAGTGAACTAAATTATTCCATACGGAATTTTCCTTAATACTTGAAAGATACAATAAATTATCGTTCTTTATACATTTGGAATAGAAATCAAAATCAATTGTATTTGCGCTTTCTGGAAGCTTCCAAGATTTGATTAACTTCTTCTTATGAATATCACAAAACCGACAACAAAAATTTGAACTAAATGACTCAGTAAATCCAAGTGTTGAGTTCATACGTAAATTGTCCCCAAGAATCATTGAAGGTATAAGTACTAATTTGTTGTAAGGGTAGATGGAAATACTAAATGGGCTTTCATACAAGTCATTCATTTCTTTAATAAACGGAGCAAATATTCTCTTATTTCCGAAAGACTTTCTGTCTTCTTCATAAAAAAAACATTCCTAAAATAATAGTTTGGCAGAAGACAGGGGAATTTTGACATATACTCCACCCATTTTTTTTATATTTGCATGAGATCCTAAAGGGTTATTTACTTCAAAGTCATCGAAGTATATGAAAAGGGGCAGGTACAGCGTATCAGTTTGCAACTCGATTTGTTGCAATTTTGATTTAAATAGGTCTGACTGAGTAAAATCTGCAATATAAGCAGAATTTTCATTACTAATGTTGTTAATATATTGTACTATATGCTTTAAAATGATTGAGTTTGAAAATAGTTTTGTAAAAAAATCTTGTTTAGGCCACACATACATGATGGTCCCTTGTTGTAAATTCCATCCATATTCTAATCCTTCCCACGATGAAATATTTTCTCCTACAGAAAGGGAAAAAAGGAAACACAAAGAACTAAAGTCTAAATGAAATTAACAAAAAACTACTTATCTAATAGTTGGGAACTTCCTTCCGTTCATCCAGCGATGTCCAAACATTCCAACAAATAAGTGTAATACCTGAAACATATAAGAATATTATTATTCATAACAAAAATTGTACAAAAATTTTAGCTTACCGCAAAAGTATACCACCATCTCGTATATTTACAATTTCTCAGTGACAGAAAATGACAATACGTCAGTCAGCTGTCTGAGGTACATTCAGATAATGCATCAATCGTTGCTAGGGCAACGCCAAAAGGCGAGAACGCATAACTGGATGCAGCGGCTATATAAAGCCGACGAGCCGCAGCAGAAAATCATTCTTGGTCCAGAGCTTATCTGGTTTAGAGACTAATCTAAATACAAGAATATTCCCAACCTCATTATAGAAGATTAATTCTATATTTCAGAGAATAATCTGAAAATCCTATCAATTCCAAAAAATTCCATCCCACACCTAAGCAGAAGATTAATTCTGCGCAGAGATTAATCTGCAAAAATATCCATCCCACACCTAAGCAGAAGAATAATTCTGCGCAGACATTAATCTGCAATATTCCTATCTACACCTAAGCAGAAGAATAATTCTGCGCAGAGAATAGTCTGCTACATCTCCTGCTCACATTTACGAGAAGAATAATTCTGCTGCAGAGAATAATCTGCTCTTCTTCTTCTTTGTAGTAGCATATTGCTACATTTCTACGAACGCTCAGAATACTGTCAGACTGACTACTTTTACTGACTATAGCATTTTGCTACCCTTGTGCCCTCACGCACTAGCAGCATCAATATTACCCCCTTTTCTTTGTTTTAATGACAGATAATAATTCTAGTCCTCTCTCCCTCTTTCAGAACGAGGAGAAAATTGGCAGCGCCTGAGCAGGAGCTCATTGATTTTTATTTTGAATTTTAATTTGTTTATTTTTTATTTCGTATTGAATTTTATATTGAATTGTATTGTAGTTTGTAGTTTTTTGTTTTGAATTTTTCTTTTAAATGAAATACTGTGATATTTAGTTTTAAGCTATTGAAATTTAATAAAATTTTATATTTGAATTTTTAAAAAAAACTGAGTTGTCCATTAAAAACCGGCACTCCCTCTCACGTCCGAGACTAGCTCTCACAAATCTATTAAAGGGAATAATTTTGAACTATAAGTTATTTCCTTGGCAATAATATGATTGTAAGTAGAAGCAGTTTCTCCAGTCGTCTTATGAATTATATGAGTCTTACATTTGAAAAATAAATTTAATATTTTAAGATATTTAATAAACTTATATTCTGTTTTCGGTATATCAGTGTAGATGATATTTTTTTAAATTCTGGTTTCGACATCATTACCTTGGAAATTTTGAATGTGATTCTCAAAGATTTTTTTAATTAATTTTACAAAATCATTCAAGCATTGATAGAATACTTTCTTGGAATTTCAGTTTTTGAAAAATATTTCAACATAAGTTTTGTTAACTGAACAAGATATGAATCTTTCGGAATCGGATTTTCTGTAGTTGCACAATCATTATCAAAGTACTTTGTTACTTGTTTGTTTTGGGATATTTGAAGTGGAATATTAAATACACTTTTTGGTACTAATTTCTTAGGCGATTTGCTATGAGTCCTTTTTGAATTAGATATATGATCCCTTATATGTTTTTTATAAGTATGTATATAGTCAAAAACTCTATTACAAAAAGTGCAATATATTTACTTGCATGTATAACTTTTAAATGATAGAAAAACTTAGATAAAATAAACTTCTCTGAACAATGAAAGCATTTAATTAAATTGAGTTGCAATTCCATTTTAAAATAAATTTAAGAACTTCTCGTTTGAGGAAAGAGATGTAGTTATCTATGTCGCTATCTTCTGAATACTAAAATTCACGCAATTATTAATAAATTATGTCATTAAGTCATTTGCCAATGTTAAAGTAGTGGCATCTAAGCAATCATTTTAAATAAATATTTTTGAAGAAATACCCAAATTCTTTCAGAATCCTTTGCATACCTTATATTAAGAGCTAAAAATATTGCCATGCAAGATGTTAGAGCTTCCGCGGGTTCACAAAAAACATATTTAATATGCGCAACATGGACCCAACATAATGTTACTAGTGAACCAATAAAAGTCACATATGGCTGAACGATTGTTTTGTTATCCTGGTACTTTTTAAGAAATTGTCTTGTTGCCGTGTCCGCTTCTGCAATGTCCTGTGAATAAATATATATATAACCAATATATAATTACTGTATCCGCCATGTATAAATGTATAAATATAAGAAATTTTCCACATTAAAGCAATAAGTACATTATCAAATATAATAAATAAAATACGGACTGAATGCCGATACTACTGATGTTCATACCTTATTAATAGTTTGTCTTGCATTAGTGATTATCTTCATACATTGGTGAATTCATCACTAGATTGAATTTAGTTTACTAACTTAAGGAAGTTTTCGGCGAAATTGTGGAAGTAGACTACATTTTAACTATTAAGTTGTCTATAATAAAAAAGTTATCCTACTATCATTTTGAAATTAGAATTGTCAGAGCGCGTACCACACAATAAATTTAATTTAGCCATGTATTCACGCATGCCTTAAGCAACAAAACTACATTATTATTATATATAAATAGATAAAAAAATACTTACAGAATATTGTACAAGAAAAGATTCTATTACTTCAGCCTTTGATGGTTGTTTTATTCCTTTTTGTGTTGTTTTTATTGTTGACCGGAACAGGAATGGTAGTATCATCAATGATAAAACTTTTCGTCTGTTTTCTAGACAGATAATGGATTGGATTTTGGGCACTGCTTCTCCTTTCAAAGATATTGATTTTGCAATTATTTTGGAGACAAAATCTTCTGGTATATCAAGACAAAGCTCTGTTTGATACTTTAGGAAAACGACTATATAAAGCTATAAAAGAAAAAAAATGAAATTCTGAGTTCTCCGTAGTAATTTTTTATACCAATTTGTATCCATCACTTTGTTCCAGACCAGGAAATTTCTTAATGTAAGACACGGTGCTTATAGATCCAGTCAAAATCTCTTCCGTCTTTTTGAAACTCTGTTTCCATTTATCTTTTAGGGTTTCGACATTAACGTTTGTAGTTAATTCTTCAAGAATATCAGAATTAGTTGAGTTTTCATCTAAAAGACCAAGAGACTTGTAGGTTTTTAAAGCCATAATGAAGTAAAAGTACCTAAATCTAAGGAATAATTCTCGGCTACCGGTGTTTGAGATTTAGATCTCGAACGTCTGAAAATTAGACCAGCAGAAGCCAAACTGTGTCTATAGTTATTGTAGGCGCCGTGCAATTTTCAACTTGCATGCTGTTCCTGACAGTATCTTTTATAAAAAAGTGGTTGATAATTCTCCAGGAAACACCTGACTGATTGCTGCACTAATATTTTCAAGTTCTATCGGCGTCAAACTGAATAAGACAATATAAGGTACACAGTAAATCAAATCACATTATGAATGCAATGTGTTGTAGTATTCACTTACGTTCGCGTAGGCTCCTTCAACAGTTCCTTTATTATCGACTTACTAATTTTAATACGATCAGAGTTATTTAGTTTATTGGTTTTCTTAAAATTTTGTTGTTATTCTGTAAAAAACGTTGCAGGTCCTAAGAAAAATGGAAGTAAGTTTAATGTTTGTTTGAAATTTAAAAAGCGAAGTCAACGCATTTTCAAGTTACCGCGCGGAAATACAAACCGACATACAATTACAGAATTGTTTTTTTTTCTACGACTTAAAACTATCCGCGGAAGGAATGAAATTGACATTAGTGATGTGAACAGGGCTCTTTGTGGATGTAGCAAAATCTACAGATTGGCCTCTCGAGACCACACATTGTTTCAAAAACATCTGCAATCATTTTGAAAATGCATAAATGGGACCCATCTGTACGTGTGACGCTGCCTCAGATGTTTTAGGCGAACGCTTTTGTTTTTAAGAAATTAGGTACAGTAGATATAGAGTGTGCTCTAATATTTTTATTAACCATTTAGCTTTAATCAAGAGCTTTATTTAAATTTCGCAAGTGATTTTGAAATTACCGTATATATTTCGCTTAAATTCAAGTACTTACTTCTTTATTTTCAAAATTTTCAATCAGACTAAAAGCTGTAATTGAGTTCAAATCAATAGGATCGTATTGTGTAAAATTAATAATATTTTGCTGCTCCTGATTTTCTACAAAAAGATGTTCATAGCTGTTTTATATGCTAATGAAAAATTGAGCAAGGAAATCTTACCGTTTAAGTACAACACAAAATTACTATCAGAAGTATATTGCGAGATATAATCAATGATATCATCATGTCTTACTTCAATTTTATCACTTGTGAAAAATTGCATATCGGTAATATTTAATTCCTGATTAATAGCTGCTAATAAATCAGTAAGTGTCAAACTATTAAGTCTGAGTAAATGCCTTCTTCCGTTTGAGCTCACTTTTAAAAACATTGTTAGTTGATGGGAGAACAATTTACTGCACTGGTAGATATTTTTTTAGTCAAAAAGAAGCAAAACAATAGCTTATGGGTAAAAAAATAATTCCCAGCATTTATTAAATTCCTTAAAAAAAAACTGCGCACTTACATCAACCATGCATACGCAATTACCACCAATAGCACTAATTATTAGATATGTATACTCACTTTAACTATTATTTTTAGACAGCACTTCACTTCGACGTTTACTCCACGAATACCGAACTTCAAGTGACTTATTAAATATCACGATCTATACAAATTCATTTACCAGTTACCATAAACGAACTTCATTTGCGGCAAACGAATACGTATTTGCTCTAAGTTAAATTCATTAGATGCAAAATAATCATACGCACTGAATAATATGCTTCATTTGTAGAGAAAAAAATTTACTTCGGGCAAAAGTAAACAAATTTGGAATAAACTTAATTAATTTTCTGTAAAAGAATATTAGGCCTCGAATATTTATGGTTCTTTTGCAGAGAACGGTTTTACTTGCAACAACTAAGCCTGTAATTTAATTTTTTCTAGCAAATAAATTTCTTTTACTGAAAAATAATTATTTTTACTATACATTAGTCCCAAATATCTTTTGTTTTTGTGGGACGTAAAATTAATACCAAATCAAACTTTATTGTGAGCAAAAATATGCAGCAATTGTGGCAAATACTTTTTTCCTGACAACTATACAACAGTTGTATGAAACATATGTGATTGTTACAAATATGGTTTATTTGTTGCAAATAGGCACCAAACGAGTTATTTCTCTCAGTGAATGTACTGAGTTCAGAGTCAACGGTACTTGAATTGCATATGAACGCTATGTATATACAGTTTATTAATAAGAAAATTCGTCTAAAATTGGATAATTTCCACTGTAATTCTTTTAATTATCAATCTTCTTACCAATCAATTTTATTGTTTGCAAGAACCCTTTGTTTTAAAACGTAAAGACTACTCTTACCATTGATCCTGATATTGTATGAATAGATAATATATTACAAATTTCAATTATTTTTTCAAATTGTGTGCACCATCCAACGATGAAATAAGCAGATTAATTTGTCTCAAACTTAATCACAATGTACTTGTTACCTGGAAACACCTGTGTTAGTTTGGTTGCAATCAAGTAGTTTCACTTTCTAAAAGGCCTTTTTTATATCACCAGAGGTTTTTTTTAAATTAATACGCAGTAGTCCTGTGACGGTCGCCAATGAAAATAACAAGAGTTTTTGATTCTTATGAAAGGTTAATTAAACTAATAAAGTAAAAGAACGCACAGATCAGATTACCAAAATACAATTAATTGTAAAGGTCAACGAGATCTAGAGTGCAAGTGATGATACAGGCATAGCGGTACAAAGCTGATAGCAAGAGCTTGTTACAATATTTGTAATGTATTGATAATACGAAGTGATTTGTAGCAACAATAATTATAGGATTAGCAATTTTTAATAGACAACAACATTTTGGAAATGAAATCACTGACTACAATGGTAACTGCATGTATTTATACATAGTTAGTTATTGAACCTGATCTAGTATTAAAAAAGTTAGTATTCGAGACTTTTTTTTTAAGTGATGCGACGATTGAACATACCTCATTGAACTTTATTATGGTAAAAGCTTTATAAAAAAAACATCTACATATACATATACACAATTTCAGTAATTAGTTGTCATTTATTTAGATATCAAATATATTCTTATTTTTCTATATATTTAGTACATTTTAAACTCAGAGTGACGTCACGGCACATCAGCTGCAATCTGTCAAAAATTTAGTGAGAATACCTCGTATTCTATATACCTTGAATCGAATATGGTGAGAGCATGTGACCAATCAAATGAGAAATTCCCTACATCATTTGTTGGGCATTTTCATTCTGGACCAGGGGACCCCCATTATGATAGCGTCTGTTAACCTATTGCTCCTATGAATATTCTCAACTAAGATTCAGTCTCTGTAAGCTCTGCCCTCACAGCATCGAGCTCTTCTCATAGTTTGTTCACAAAAGTTTTCATAAGCCTTCTCTGCAGAAGCTCTATAGGGTCAGTTGAAATAATGGAACTAGACCGCCTCGACAGGTTAGAAGTACCACTGCCAGTAACTTTGCATTTCTCTGGTTGTGCTTTTGTGTTGTGCTTACTGCCTATAGCTACACTCCTCGTGAATAATATTTTTGGTGTAATGGTATTAGAATTTTATTTTTAGAGAGGTTTATCATGTTTACCCATACTAACTACTTGAGTTCAAGATTTAGATTTAGTTTTAAATATTGAATATGTACAAAGAATCTGCACTATTTACGGAAATACTGTGAATCACTGTGATGCAAGACTGATTAATATGCCACAGTACTGTTCAAAGCTCGAATAATTATTTGGGAAGGAAATAAAAGCTCAAGAGCTTGCAAAACACGTCTATTCACATACTGATATACAATGAATGAGATGGCTCCGAGAAAAAGAGAAATCAGAGGAACTTGCATCATCATGGCATTCATGGTCAATAGAATCAACTTGCTACTTATCGTTAACTTCTCCAAAATGTTAGCACCAATGAAAGAATGGAATCTGAGCAGGCGCTCAAGCCGGCATAATGATAGGGAGTAAAATCGCCCCAGACTAGGGATTTGAAAAAATTTTTAAAAGCAGAGTTTCATACAAATATTGAAGGATTCTTTTTAACCGCATAACTATAGCCTGTTTATCCTGACTACATCTATCTAATATAATAGACGGAGAGCTGTCGACCAAGACACTTACGTCATTTTATAAACATAATTTTCCATCTTATCATAATCTTAACATCGTTATTCGGAAGTCTGCCTGGCTTCCAATGTTGGAAGAAGGCTTTACAGGATGGCCACGAAGGCCTAAAAAATCCGGTTAAGTTACGTGATTTCATAAAGGCTGACTTTTGGTATGGTCGCAGAGAATTATATTTCTTGATCAATGGTAAAAATGACAGACACATTGGATGGTGGGAAAGTGGTGGCAGACGGCAACAAAGACGCCGAAAAATGCGTATAACTAAGGTCATACAACGTTAATTCAAGATTGCTTTCACTTACAGCGCTGCAATTCTCCACACGGGATTCATTGGAAAAAAGAAAATTTGGTTTTGAAAATGGCACCAATCGGGCAACTCCTTCGAAGGTTTGCCATTCAAAAATTTCGTTTTTCAATATATATTTGAACACTGCTTGCGAACACGTACATGCAGAGAGCTAAAATCTCTTACGTGGTGTTTTCATAGCAATAGTAAATACGTCTTCAAAAATAGACTTAACCGGGCCACTTCAGACCGTTCTTTCAAAAATAGTAAAAACAAATTCAAAAATTAAATAAATTGGTCAACCCCTTCTTGATGCTGCTGTATCAAACCAAGATAGGGTTGCCGATTTGGTGATCCACTTTTGAACTTGTATTTGAAATTTTTATGAAAAGATCATGTGCAAGTTTTCAGTGCTGTGCGTCGACGTGTTCTCAGGCAGTGTTCAAATATATACTGAAAAACCAAAGTACTGTATAGCAGTAAGAAGGAGTTTCCTGATTTAGTCAATTTCTGACATTTCCCGCCTGCAAAGGTCTGGACATAATTTTGTCTAAAATCAAATAATCAAACGTGATCAATAATAAATAAAAATAGCACAAACTCAACCAAAATCCACCTATGTCTGTATATGTACATTGTCTTCAATGACAGCTAGTGACATTACGTCAGTCAGCTGTCTTTGGTACATTCAGAGATGGATTTAAATGCATCAAACGTGCTAGGGCAATACCAAAAGGCGAGAACTCATAACTGGATACAACGGCTATATCAACCCGACGAGCCACAGCAGAAAATCATTCTTGGCTCAGAGTTCATCTGATTCGGAGACTAACTAATCCGAGTAACAAGAATATCATTTCCAACCTTCATTATAAAAGATTAATTCTATATTTCAGAGATTAATCTCAAAATTTCTATCATTTCTTATACTCCTGTCCACACCTAAGCAGAAGAATATTTCTGCGCAGAGATTATTCTGCCACTTGAACTGTTGAGGAGTTGCCAATTGAACTGGTTGTTGTTGTTGATATATATGATATGATAGATGATGATTGACTGAGTTAACAAAATGTATATATTGCAGTTCAACAGTTCTTTATTTATATAAATATATAAATATATATATATATATATATATATCTATCCTAAATTCTTAGTAGGATAAAAATTGAAATTATATTATTTTTATTTTATGATAATATTTTTTTTATTTTAAATTATAATTCTTTCCTTTAAATCTTTTAAAATATTTTTATTTTTTATTAAAAGTGTAACAATAAACTTTTAAAATATTCTTTAACAGTTTTGCCCTCTGGCGTCTGAATTAAAAACTTTACAAATTTGCCTTTTGGCAATTAAATTAATACTTTAATAAGTTTGCCCTCTGGCGTTTAAATTAAAACTATTTTTTTTTTTAGTTTGCCCTCTGGCGTTTTAAATAAAATTATATGAGTTTGCCCTCTGGCGATTCACTTATAACTAAAATATCCTTGACACAAATTCTATATTTTTAAAAACAAATACATTCCAAAAAGTCTTGATGTGTATTTTCTCAAAATGTATACAGTAGGGTGTATCTGTGTTCAAAGTTTTATTCTTCAAAGTGTTTTCCTTTACACGTCAAAATTGAATTTTTTATTTTATTTACAGTCAGCGCAAATATTACCCTGACAATATTTTATTTACAGTCAGCGCAAATATTACTCTGACAAACAAAAATTATATTTTATTCTATTTTTAATTACTAACAAAAATAAAAATTATTATGTAGCTTCCGCTACATCAACACCCCCCTCAGTGAAAGCGTAAAAAACAATTTTAAATTGAACGAAACTGTTTTTTTCTTAAAATGGTGGTCTGTCATTATATCTTGGTCATTAATATTCATGTCCACAAAAGCCAGTTTTAGACGATCGATAGAAATCGTGGTCTTTCTTCCGTTGTAGTCGACCAGAAACGTTTTGTCATTTCTTTTAATAACCTTAAAAGGTCCTTCGTATGGCTTATTTAATGATGGTTTTGAACGATCTATCCTCACGAAAACGAATTTACAATCTTTTAGATCTTTAGGTACAAAAATCTTGTTATTTTGTTTTCTAGTACTAGTTGGTACAAAATTTTGAATGTGGTTCCTCATTTTATTAACAAAATTTGATGGATCCAACGTTTGTTTTGGGATATCTATAAAGAATCCTCCTGGGATGCGCAGTGGTTGCCCATAAACTAAATCAGCTGGACAGCAATTAACATCCTCTTTTATCGTGGTTCTAAAACCTAAAAGAATCGCTAGTATTTGCAAAACCCAGTTATTATGAGTCATTTTTGTTCTTAATGATGCCTTCAGTTGCCTATGAAAACGCTCTATCATTCCATTGGATTGTGGATGATAAGGTGTAGAACGGATTCTGTGTGCTCCTAATAATTTTGAAAATTCATCAAATAATTTAGATTCGAATTAAGCGCCTTGATCCGTCGTTATTTCAAGAGGGATTCCGAATCGTGAAATGTATTGTGTGTATAATGTTTTAACTATTGTACTAGTTGTAGTATCCGTTATCGGGTATGCTTCGGGCCATCTTGTGAGTCTGTCTATGATAGTTAACACGTGAGTAAATCCTTCTGAAGGCGGTAATGGGCCGATGATATCCACGTGAATGTGTTCAAATCTGCCTTTTGGAATTTTGAATTGGCCAATTTCTGATTTCGTATGTTTGTAAATTTTTGACTTCTGGCAAGATAAACATGATTTTGCCCACAAATTTACGTCCTTATTCATACTATGCCAAAAGTATTTTGCTGCAATTAATTTTCTAGTTGCTCTTATAACAGAATGTGATAGAGTATGAATAATCTCGAAAATATCTCGTCTTAAAAGTTTAGGAATAAATGTTCGAGAGGTATTTAATGACATATCACACCAAATCTTGTTTTTGGAAACTTCTAATTCCGTTTCTATTAATTTAAACTTAGAATTTGTAATAATTCCTTGAATGGAAATTAAGTGTTTTAATTCTTAATCATTTTCTTGGTTTTTGGCGATAATTTCTAGTTTATTTTAATTTATTTCGTAGATATTTTTATCATTTTCATCAGTAATTAATACTCATGATAATGAATCTGCTACAACGTTTGATTTTCCCTTAATATGTTTGATGTCAGAGGTGAATTGTCTTATAAGATCTAATTGTCTGGCTTGTCTGGGACTTCTCTCTGTTTTGGTAAAGATTGCGGATGTTAATGGTTTGTGGTCGGTCAGAATAGTGAAATCTCGACCTTCTAAAAAATGTCTGAAGTGTTTAATGTCTAAATAGATTGCTAAAAGTTCTTTGTCAAAGGTTGAATACCTTGTTTCGGCTGGAGTTAATTTCTTCGAGAAGAAAGCTAAAGGTTCCCATTGGTTTTCATTGTATTGTTCTAAAATTCCCCATGTTGCTATGTCTGACGCGTCGACTGTTAGAATAAATTTGGTGTTTTCTAGTGGGTGTACTAAAAGTGTGGAGGTTGAAAGAGCTTCCTTAATTTTTTTAAAATTGGTTTCGCAATCTTCTGGCAAATTAAAAATTTTATTATTTTTGGGTTTTTTTAGTAATTTCGTTAAATTTATATATATTGGATTTAAAAATTCAGATAGATGTGGACTGAATCTATGGTAATAGTTTACCATACCTATGATTTGCTGAATTTTTCTGATAGAATTAGGAGAAGGGAAATCTTGAATTACTTTAATTCTGTTCTCAGATGGGAGAATTCCTTCTTTAGTGATTTTATGACTTAAAAAATCTAAATAATTTACTCCAAAAATGCATTTTGTGGGATTGATGTTTATACCGAACTCTTCTAACCGTGTAAAAACTTTTTCTAAGTGTGATTCATGCTCCTTATTATTTTTGCTTGCTATTAAAATATCATCTATGTAGATGAAAAGAAAATCTAGTTCCTTTAACACGTGGTCCATGAAACGCTGGAATGTCTGTGCTGCGTTTCTAAGACCAAAAGGCATTCTAGTGAAATCGAATAAACCGAAAGGTGTAGTAATGGCTCGAAAATGTCATCAGGGGCTACTAGAATGTGGTGATATGCCCTTACTAAATCAATTTTTAAGAAAATTGAAGAACCATTTAAATTCAATGAAAAATTTTGAATGTGTGGGATCGGGTATCTATCGGGTGTAGTATTTGTATTTAAGCGTCTGTAATCCCCGCAAGGTCGCCAATCTGTTGAATCTTTCTTCGGTACCATATGTAATAGAGAAGAAACTGGTGATGAAGAAGGGCGACATAAACCTAATTTAACCATAGGCTCGAATTCTAATTTTGCGATTTTTAATTTTTGTATATCGAGTTTTCTTGGTCTCGAGAAAAGAAGTTGTCCTTTTGTAGAAACGTGATGTACTATATTATGACGTACAGGAGCATCGTAACAAGGTGCTTGAGTTAATGATGGAAATTTTTGTAAAATTATGCCGAATTCATTATCGAAGGCGTAATGACGTGGTGGTATTTGAGTTTACCGTAATTCCATTTACAACGATTGACGTGTTTCCATCAATTAAATTTTTATTTTTAATATCAACCAATAAATTGAATTTTTCGAGAAAGTCTTAATTGTTGAACCGTTTGCTGCTGTTAGAATTAGATTTGGGTTATTTTTGAATTTGCTAAAATAAGCGTTAGGTAATACTGAAAGGTCCGCCCCAGTGTCAATTAAAAATTTGAACTTATTTTCTTTGTCTAAAAGAAAAAGTCTTTTTGAAATATTATTATTTGTCATACTGGACGCTGAGGGGACAATTAGTTTTTTGGATTAAGTTTGTTAATAAAAGCGCATGGAGAAATGGATTTGGTAGCTTTTTCTCCAAACTTAAAGTGGTACCAACAAAGTTGTTTATTATTATCAGGTTTTGAATTACTTTGTGAACGACTTCGTGATCTGTATCTGAAATCATTTTTACAAAAATTGTTGTTCTGATTATTATTATTCATTGTAAAATTGCGAAATAAGTTTTCTAAATTCTGTAATTTGTTTTCTAGAATTGTTATTTTATTTAATAATTGTACATCGTTATTTATTGCTAAAAAAATTTGTTGGGGTAATGGTAAATCGAAAGTTTTATTTATTGAGGAAACATATTGTAAATTTGTAACGTCAAATATTTTATCTGCAAGTTCCAGTAAATCCTCTATATTTTCTTTTCTTGAAGCAACCAATGCTATGTTTATATTTGCTGGAAGTTTTCTCATCCATAGTTTCTTAATTAATTCTGCTCCAAATGTTGTGGAAGTACCAGCAAGGGTTTTCATAAACCTGTAGAATTCGGAAGGTCTTTTATCTCCTATTTCTGAGGCACATAGAAGCTGTTCTAATCTTTTCTCTTCTGAATCGCTGAATCTTTGAATTGGAGTTTTTTTAAGATTTTCGTATTTATCTGTAGTTGGGGGTACTTGAAGAATGTCCAAAACGTTCATAATCGTCTCCAGCGGAAGGGCTTGCACTATTTGGCCGTATTTCACTTCATCAGTTCTAATTCCTTTATCTCGGAATTCAGCCTCTACTCTTATAAACCAAGCTTCTGGACATGTTGTCCAAAAAGTTGGTAGCTTGACAGATGCCGCCGCGGCATAACTCTGTTGAATATTTATTTCGTCAGAAGATATCTCAGAACAGTTACACCAAATCAAGAAGCAAGCAGCTATAATTGATACGCTGAAACGCAATATAGCTAACATTAAGGCAGATGATTAAACTATTGAATGACTACTGGGAATTAATTGTGCATACTCATACCAGTATAATGGCATTGGGAAAATTCAAAGATGACTACTTTGATCAAGATGTCTTTGCAACAACTGAAAGCATCTATCAGGAAGCATTAATTCAATTACAAGAAAAATTGCAGAGTCTATCTACACCACTAGCAACAATTCGGGCACCTACTCCTCGAACTGAGAGAAGTGCAGCAGTAAAACTTCCATGTATTGATATACCAATCTTTTCCGGCGATTATCTTAAATGGCCTTCCTTCAGAAATTTATTCATCGAACTTATACATAAAAATAATACAATTACTAAGGCCGAGAAACTATTTTATTTAAAAGCAAACGTGAATGAAGAACCAAATGAATTGATACAACATTTTAACATTACTAATGAAAACTATGACGCTGCATGGGAAATCCTAGATCGCAGATATAATAATACAAGAAATTTAGTGTCAGCCCAACTAAGAAGACTTTGTAATCAACCAGAACTTTTAAAAGAATCATCGGCTGGTCTAAAAAAACTCCACGACTCAACACTGGAATGCCTAGAAGCATTAAAAAATCCAGACATCGCCATTACGAACTGGGATCCGCTCATTATTCATTTACTAATACAAAAACTAGACAAAGAGTCTCGAAAAATCTATGGACAATCATTGGAAAATCCCAGAGAGATTCAAGCACTAAAAGAATTCTTAAATTTCTTTGAAAACAGATTTCAAGTGCTAGAATCTATGGAACCGACAAAGACCATTCAGCCAGCAAAAATTTTAGACAAAAGAAATGAAGTAAAAATACACCACGGTATGGTGGGAATAAAATCAATATGCGGCTTCTGCAAAGCAAATCACAAGATTTATACTTGTGAAAAATTTAATAAATTGAATGCTTTACAAAGAAACGAAGAGAGCAGAAAAGCAAAACTCTGCTCCAATTGCCTAGTTAAGGGCCATTCAGCTCAGAATTGTAAAAGTTGGAAAACTTGTAGAATATGTAACAGAAAACATCATACACTATTACATTTAAATTCATCACCTCAAAAACCTGATTGGAAGCTAAACAATCACGAAACCAATGAGAGGGAATCGACTAGACCAAATGCGTCAGTAGTGTCAACTCATATTGCAGAAAGTAAAAATCAGTGTACTGTATTGTTAGCCACTGCAATATTACAAGCAGTTGGTAAAAACAACAATACAATTATGCTGCGAGCGCTTATTGACCAGCGAGCTCAAGCCAGCTTAATAACCGAAGAAGCGGCTCAGAAGCTAAGACTGCCAAGAAGACGAATAAACGCCACTGTAACAGCAATAGGAGGTGCAAAGATTGACAATATTCAAACGTGCATTGAATTAACAGTAAAGCCAAGATTTCCATCACCATTTCTCACAACAACAACAGCATCAGTACTTAAAAAGCTAACGAGAGTAATGCCGTCCGAAAAAATTACAAACAGATCAGAATGGAAGCACACAACGAATCTGATATTATCAGAACCGAAGTTAGATGAACCAAAAAGAATTGATGTAATCCAGGGAGCAGAAGTGTTTGCTAAAATACTAATGGACAGTGTACTGCGGGGGCCTCCAGAAACTCCCATAGCTCAAGAAACACAATTAGGTTGGATACTGTCGGGCGAAGTGAAACAAAGTATGTCCACCATAGCACCCCAATGCTACATATCTGAAGTAGATGTAAATGAAGAAATTCGAAAATTTTGGGAAATCGAAGACTTGAATACTGATACAGTCTTGACAGGTGAAGATGTAATGTGCGAAACTCAGTTCAGAACTACTCATCGAAGAAATGCTGACGTTAGATATACAGTAAGATTACCATTTAAAAAGAATCCTGAAACCGCCAATCTTGGGGGTTCTCGAGAAATCGCATTAGCAAGACTACTCCAGATGGAAAAGAAATTCAAGACAGAAAAGACGTTTGAAGTCATGTATAAGGACTTTATGAGTGAATATTTAAAACTTGGCCACATGACCTTAGCAACTGACAATTTGGACACAGCATATTACCTATCTCATCACGCTGTACTAAAACACGACAGTATAACGACAAAACTAAGAGTGGTATTTGATGGGACAGCAAAAAGAAATAATCATGAAAGCTTAAATGAAATACTTTTAGTCGGACCACAAATACAACAGAATTTCATTCTGCTCAGATGGCGAAAACATAAAGTAGTATTCACATCTGACATTGAAAAAATGTACCGCCAAGTAAACATTGATATTAGAGACCAGAATTATCAGAGAATCTTGTGGCGAAATTCTGAAAAACAACCCATCAGGGAGTACAAATTAACTACAGTCACATATGGAACCACAAGTGCACCATCTTTAGCAATTCGAACACTTCAAGAAGTGGCCAAAGATACAGCTAAAGACTTTCCATTTGCAGAAAAAGTCATCATGCGAGATACATACGTAGATGATATTGTATCTGGAGGGGATTCTTTAGAAGAAGTCAGTAAAATAAGTCATGAATTAATAAACGCCCTTAAGAGCGGAGGTTTCAACTTGAGAAAATGGAGTAGCAATAGCAAAGAACTCTTACAGAAACTACCATGGGAAGTAAGGGAATCAGCTACAGAAATGAATGAATCATGAAAAATCAATTAAAGCAGTTGGAGGAATCTGGAATCCAACCACTGATTACTTCAAAATAAAAGTGAATATTTCAAACAATGAAGATCCTCTGACTAAACGTGAGATGCTGTCCGAAGCCTCTAAAATATTCGATCCAATTGGACTATTGGCCCCAATAATTATTACTATCAAACTATTATTTCAAGAAATTTGGACTAGGAGCCTAAACAGGGACCAACCCCTATCTGGGGAAATTAAACAAAAATGGAATCGGATCAAACAAGAATTATCAATGCTAACAAAAATTAAAATAGCAAGATGGATTAGATACTCTCATGGCGATTACAAATACGAGTTGCACGGGTTTTCAGATGCCTCAGAAAGAGCCTACAGTGCAGTAATATACTTCAGAACAGTTCATAACGGAAAAATGCCTGTCTCGCTACTCACCGCTAAAACTAAAGTTGCCCCCTGAAGTCGAAACTAACACTACCAAAATTAGAATTATATGGAGCGCATCTTCTTACAAATTTATTAAAGGAAACTATAGTCAGCCTAGAAATTCCACACATTCCCTACTTTGCTTGGACAGACTCCAAAATAGTCCTATCATGGATTAGGGCCGATCCACATAAATGGAAAACCTTCGTGGGCAACAGAATAGCAGATATACAATTAAGAACAACCAAGGAAAATTGGTACTACGTAAAGTCCTCTGAGAATCCTGCAGACGTATCTTCTCGAGGAATCTATCCATCACAACTGGAAACCCATTCGCTGTGGTGGGAAGGTCCATACTGGCTGAAATGTGGAGAGATCACATATCCAGAAAGTAAATTCGAAGAAACAGAACTAGAAAGGAAAAAGATTGCAATGCACACACTAATACGTACACAAGATACAAACGTATTCGATCTCCTACTGCAAAGTCACCGTTCATTATGGAAAGTTCTACGTATCACTGCATACTGTAAACGATTCATAAACAATTTGACGGAGGATAAACACGCAAGAAAATGTGACTCACTGACTGTGAAAGAACTCGAAGAGGCATTAATACCAATCATTAAGTATACACAAGAGAAGCATTTCAAGGAAGACCTTCAGAAATTACGTCAAAGTTAAGAACTATCAAAATCAAGTCGGCTACTCACGTTAAATCCATTTACTCATTCAATCGCAGTATTACGTGTTGGTGGTAGACTAGAAAACTCAAACTTGACGTTTGAACAGAAGCATCCAATCATACTTCCCCATAAAAGCGAGTTCACTACACTTATTATAGATCAAGTTCACAAGAAGACACTACATGGAGGAAACACTTTAACCTTGGAGGTAGTCCGTCAAAAATACTGGATAATTAATGGACTAAAGGCAATTTAAGGTTATATCCACAAATTTGTTCAATGTCATCGATACAAGGCCGAAAAGTCGCAACAGATGATGGGAATGTTACCCACAGCCAGAGTCACGCCGAGTCGTCCCTTTACTCATACTGGTGTGGATTACACATGACCATTCGACCTACTTGTGAAAACAGGTAGAGGCAACCGCACTTACAAGGAATATGTAGCAATTTTTATATGCTTGAGTACCAAGGCAATTCATATTAAGGTAGTCACCGATCTCACATCAAAGGCCTTCATAGCCGCATTTAAAAGATAGGTAAGCAGAAGAGGGACTGTGGCACATATATGTATACAGTCATAATGCCACTAATTTAGTGGGCGCCAGCAAAGTAATCTGCAATCTTAATCAACAAGATGCATATAAACCGAAGTAAATGAAGCCATAGGAGAAACTGGCGCTAAATGGCATTTCATTCCTCCATCGTCACCACATTTCGGAGGACTTTGGGAACCCGGCGTCAAATCGATCAAGCATCATACGCGTCGAGTAGTTGGTGAAACAAGAATTACATACGAAGAAATGACCACACTAATGACACAAATAGAAGGGTGTATCATTTCTCGTCCATTATGTCCATTAACACAAGACCTAGAAAGCCTAGAAGTGCTCACACACGGTCACTTTTTAACTGGTGCACCTATATTGTCAATACAAGATAAGGACTACTTAGAAACCAATACTGGTCTTCTTACGAGATGGGATAGAGTGGAAAAGATGTACCAGGACTTCTGGAAAAAGTGGTCTAATGAGTATCTTGGAAGACTTCAACAAAGACCAAAATGGGCGCAGAAGAAGCCTAACCCAACAGAAAGCGAAAAGACCTAAAATGCAAGCCATTTAAAGATGAGTCGACACGAATCTGGGACATCATCATCATTAAAAAAACTCGCAAATTCAACTTTCTGAGTTATCTGTTCATCATCACTACCTTGTTGGTCTTAGCACTGGGTGAAACCGTCAACGCACCGTATCGACTAACCAAACTTGATAACCACGAAGGATTATATTTTGATGAAATTTCCGATATGGGATTTTACTTTAGCGAATGGAACTTGGTAGTCTATTACAACCTAACAACATATTGGAAAGAACTCTATGGCATCCGAAAATCAATTCGGAAACTGAATCAGTTATGCGATGAAGAAACTCGGCTGTCAAGAGATCTATGTTATACCACTTCCCAAACATTGAAACATCAATTGTTAGAAATCGAACAAATGAACGACATATTATACCAACAAAATGAATATCCACGAACTCGCAATAAGCGAGCACCATTTGGATTCATAGGAACGGTCACTAATAAATTGTTCGGAATTCTGGACCAAGATTTTGCTGACCAATATGAAAGGCAAATAAGTGAAATTAAGGCAAATGAAGATTATGCTAGACAATTATTACGAAATCAGACCTCAATAGTAGAGAACACGGTCAACATTATGAAAAGAAACCACGAGGTTGTTCAACACCAATTCAACCTAATGAATACTCAAATCGAAACAATAACCAATCAATTAAATAATTTACAATATGAGGGAGTTCTTCATCAAGCAGTCAATTCCGCAGCTATTCTGATAACTCTGAACCTAGTTACATTTCAACGTTTACAAAGGGAAATTCTATCACTCATTACAGACATTAAACATGGAAAAATAAATACATTCGTCCTAACACCTGCACAACTCAACGAGCAGCTGACAACAATTCGTGAACACTTGCCACCCAATGTACAATTACCAGGGACTGGAAGTAAGTCCTTTCTAATAACACTTTACAACTCAATGCATGTAAAGACAAGAATTACGGGAAAGAATGTACAATTCGACATTCGAATTCCTCTGGTGAGCACAGAAGCCTATCGATTGTATGAAATAATAACTATTTCTACTATTCACAATGAACAATATATCTACATCGATCCTGCCAGCAAGTATCTGGCCATAAATCGACGACAAGATCGATTTAGCCTAATAGAAGAAGAAGATCTTAAAGGGTGCGAGAGGTTAACAGAAGACCAGCTTGTATGCAACTTAAACCAACCAATCTTCACTCTCAAATCAAATCAAACTCATTGTGAAATGGAGCTCTTCAATAACGAGAATCATATATCACCATTCTGTAGACTACGAACTAAAGAAGCGAATAACTATTGGAGAAGATTACACAAGCCAAGTACATGGCTATTTGTATTACGAGAAAACCTGACCTTCGAAATCAGTTGTGACAATAAAGGACAACCATTATCACTATATGGCAATGGAATCATTCAAACAAGAGGAGATTGTATTATAAATCATAGGGCTCTATACATAAGCTCAAACGATTGCAGTTCGAAAATTCACATATCACCTATCCCTGAAAATACGGAGTCGGAGTCACCAATTGAACTGTTGAGGAGTTGGCAATTGAACTGGTTGTTGCTGTTGATATATATGATATGATAGATGATGATTGATTGAGACAACAAAATGTATATGTTGCAGTTCAATAGTTGTTTATTTATATAAATATATAAATATATATATATCTATATATATTTATCCTAAATTCTTAGTAGGATAAAAATTGAAATTATATTATTTTTATTTTATGATAATGTTTTTTTTTATTTTAAATTATAATTCTTTCCTTTAAATCTTTTAAAATATTTTTATATTTTATTAAAAGTGTAACAATAAACTTTTAAAATATTCTTTAACAGTTTTGCCCTCTGGCGTCTGAATTAAAAACTTTACAAATTTGCCTTTTGCCAATTAAATTAATACTTTTATAATATATAATTTTATAATTATATACATTATGGCGTTTAAATTAAAACTATTTATTTTTTTTAGTTTGCCCTCTGGCTTTTTTAATAAAATTATATGAGTTTCCAAAAAGTCTTGATGTGTATTTTCTCAAAATGTATACAGTAGTGTGTATCTGTGTTCAAAGTTTTATTCTTCAAAGTGTTTTCCTTTACACGTCAAATTTGAATTTTTTATTTTATTTACAGTGAGCGTAAATATTACTCTGACTATATTTTATTTACAGTCAGCGCAAATATTACTCTGACAAACAAAAATTATATTTTATTGTATTTTTAATTAGCAACAAAAATAAAAATTATTATGTAGCTTCCGCTACACCACTCTCCTACTCACACCTAAGCAGAAGAATAACTCTGGTCAGAAATTAATCTGAAATTATTCCTATCCTAATACAGAAGAAAAATTCTGGTCAGAGATTAATATGAAATTATTCCTTTCCAAATACAGAAGAATTATTCTCATGCGAACGCACACCAAAATTAAATCACTTTGCTTCAACAAGTCAGAGCAGGCATTCTCAATAACTTGCTGAGAATCTACAAATCAGAGCAGGCATTCTCGGCAACCTGCTTACTATAAAAGGCCTGTGAAGCAAAGGGATTTTTTTAGTCACTTCTGATCATAGACTAGAGCAACACAATAAATTGCAAGTCTTGACCCCACAGTCGTAACGCATTAACTTGCGACTGTGACACCACACCACAAGGAATACATATATAAATATAATAAACTACAGTAAGGTTTTTTATATTTATACTACTGAACTACAGTAACCTTCATCACAAGTACAGTAATCAAGTAGCAAGCTAATCCTAACCAAAAGATTCACCACCCCAAACAACACTTGCATGCTACATTAAGGCATACAATTATCACCATATAAATATATTAAACTGCAGTAAAGTTTACTATATTTATATGATTCTGAACTACAGTAAAGTTCGCACCACATCAGAACACCATTTGAAGAAACCAGTATATTTCTAATACTAATATTCTTCTTTTCTCGTTACAGCATCACAATCAAGTCAACGCTAGCTACAAGTTGATTTGTATTATATTATTGTTGTTATATGCAATATTTATTTTTCCTACCTTCCCTGCTCGCCGGGCGTGGAGCAGGTGATGTATCCATAAAACTCAAATATTGTATCAAACACTCAATGGTATACCAGAAGTCAAACACAATCTTTTAATTTTTTGTTATTCTTTATAATTAACCATTCATTTCTCAGTATAATTCACAGTTTGTTTTATTTTCTTAATTAAGATTCACAAGCTGACCCCTTATAATAACTACAACTTCTTCTTGTTTTCATTAATTTCTCTTTTTTAAGCTTTGTTTTTAAATTCACCGTTTTGTTTTTGACAACCCCTTTTTTTCTTACAACCGAAGACCAGTGTCCATGCCGACCGAAGTTTCTTAAAATCGAACACCAAAAACCGAGCTCACCTTTCGATGGGTAATTACAACCGCCGCGTACCTAATTTTTAAAACAAAATTCGTTTTATTTATTTAAAATTCGACTGCCGCGTTCTCAACGATTTAAAAAGCAACTCGGCTCTTGATCACTTTCACCGCGACCAAGAGCCCTCGTTCAGGGTAGAAAATGCATAGTTGCATTTCTGCCCTGGGAAAAAATTTCATTTCATAATTTTCGTTGGACGGTGGCTTGAAAAATGAAATTTGATGTTTTTATAAACATCAGCCACCGTTCCGTCGATTGAAATTGCGGCGCGCGTATACATATAATGTATTTTCGCGGCGCGCACTTCTTATCGCGAAAGCTTTTTTGTGATATGTATGTACGTTCGTACATACTTGTAATTTTCACGACAAATCGTACTGAAGGTACGGTTTGCCTTTGGTATTATTTTTTTTTAATTAAATATTTCTACTGAAAAATTTTGCTGAAGGCAAAATTTTGTCATCGGAACATTTTTGTAAAACGAAATGGTATGTGAAGAAAATTGCTGATTCAGTTTTCTTCACTGATTAAATTGATAAGCTATTTATGATTTTAAATAATTATTTTATTACCCTTTCTCAGGGTTTTAGGTCTATTTCAGAAATATAACATTGATGTTTAAAATTAATTTGTTATGTATTCTTTGTTTATTTCGTTGCTACAATAAAGCACATTTGTTTAGAATTGTTTAATTGGTCTATTTGTATTGATCTGACACCCCTATTATTACTTTTGACAAACCTAGAGTTTGTACACAGATATATATTTCTTTCTAGAAGCTTATTGCTGCCTTTCGGCGTACACTCAGAGACTAATCTGAAATTATTCCTTTCAGTCTCACACGTTGCAGCAGATGCACACTGCAGATCCTTTCTTGTACTACATTTGTTCATCACCGCACAATACAGCACTCTGCTACTCATTTATTTAAACAGCCCTCCTGCCTAAACGTAGCTGCACTCTTTGAAATAATTTCACAGAAATTTATTCTGTGCATAGCAAATTTAATTCTGTTCTTCTTCTTCTTTTTCAGAAAAGTAAATCAAAGGTAACACGGCATGGAGTAGAATTTTATAGTGAATTAGGATTTGTTTGACGCCTTTCAATTTATTGTTGCATTATTGTTAGTAGTCGTAAGTTTCATTTTATTCAATTTTTTGTAATATTAGGTTAAACAAATTGAATTATACATTTGAATTGAAATAAATTTTATATTTGAATTATTAAAAAGACTGAGTTGTCCTTTAGGCTGCTTACACATCGAAAAACGCAAACGAACGAATAAACGGTTCCACACCGAAAATTCGTTTATGCTTACATATCAAAAACGAACGAATAAAAGATTGGTTGGGTTTGTATCAAATGTAAATAAACGGAAATGAGGTTATGTAGGAACGAAAAGAATATTCGTTCGTGTGTGGAAGGTAGTATGGAACGAAAATTTACTTGACAGTTCGGAACGAAAATTTGTTTCTCGTACGAATAAACATAACAATGTGTTTTAATTGAAATAAAGATTTACATATGGTTATTTTTTATCGAAATTATAATCAGAATAAATATCCAATATTTTATTGAATGTATTCTGGCAAATTTCTGTTAGATTAAGACAAAATTTGAGTTTTTCGGTTTAGTGTTTTCGTTTTCGTTTTTCGATGTGCAAACGGCCTTATACCGGCTCTCCTCCCTCACGTTCGAGACTAGAGCTAGCATTGGTCCTTCAAAGCCGGATATCTCAGTCAGGTCAAATATAGAATTAATTGCTTAATAATATCACGTAATTTACGCCACTCCATACGAAATGGCGAATCAATTATTTCTGACGATATCCATATCGGAATTCATTAAGTTTCAACTGGAGTTCAAAGAGGTAATGCCAGACCTACAAAAAAGGTACTCAAGAGAAGGAAAAAATCGACAGAAAAATGCTTACAAGCGTTTGTAACAAAACATCTTTTTGCTTAAACGTGGACTTAAGTCTAGGAGGAGCAGTTATCCGTTAAAACGTAGCCTCAAGCTTTAAATTGGGAAGCACACTTGATCAATGTCGGCTGTCGGCTGAATTTGGAGAAGACAGTTGACACTGTAACAGCTCCATCCAGTTGGCCGGTCAACTTTTACTTTTTTATTGAACGAATTGATTGTTGGATTAATTTAAACGTTTGTTGGGTACTAGTTTTTCCGAAAATCTAAGAAGAAAATTCGGCATCAAATTAGTCGAAAATTTCTTATTTTTAATTTAATTCAATTTATAACCAACTCAATCAATGCGTAATCGTTTGTTGGACTCATTTTTATTAATAAAATCGATTAACCTATGCTTTCATATATATGTAGCGTGCTGTCTAGTGTGCGAATTTTAAAGAGGTGATTAAAATTTAGCCAGTATAAATTTGCTTACCCGCACATAATTCTTTCTTAAAATTAATCAAGTATAAATTCAAAAAATCCCGCCAATAATTCCGAAAATTTTTTGTCATGGGGCAGGAAGATGTAGGCGGCCATATTTTTTCGGAGAAGACAGAGAGAGGACGAGTGAAGAGGAGGCGAACAAAATTTCGTCTTCCTTCTTCTAAGGCTAGCTATCAAGAGGTAGCGAAGTGGTCCAGGATTTTTTAAATTGTAAAAATAAGTAAGTTGACAAGTCCAAGTTATATGATATCAATCGTATTGCCTAACTAACTAAGTTAAAGGAACACAAGCATAATGCCATAGACACACAGCGCTCTTAATGAAGAAATAACTAACCAGTCATTAATATATAATGATTCATTATAAACTGCAGACACACAGCCATTTCTTTAATTAAATTGTACTGCCAAACTGGTTTTGATTTACTGACGACATTGAAGAAGCGATATGGATGGAATCAGCGCGATAAACTTTGTTTTTACTAATTTTTATTTTATTTCATTTAACGATTAAGAAATGAAAAAAACATTTTATTAAAAAATACTTTGACACAATTACTTTGTGCTTTGCATTTCTTCATCTTATTTTTCAAATCGGCAGATGCACAGCGGAGCTCCAGATTTACATTATATGCCAAATCTAGAACATTTTTCCTCATGATAGCTATAATGAAAGAGGAAAACACTTCATTAGTGTACTTCATTATCATCTGATTTTCAAGCCATAATGACGTATACTATGTGACACACGGCATTTTAATGAATAGTTAGTACAAATGATTCATTAGTTCGTGCTGTGTGTGTAGTATATAAGAAATAGAAAAGAACGAGAGTAACCAGAACTAGTGAAAATTCCATTGCCGACATTGGCATGAAAAGCCGCATGTCGACGGCGAGCGTGCGAGTATTGTCACGCAAAGCAGCCCCGACTAGGCTATGCAGCAAATACGCTACATACCACCGCATCAGCACTTCAAAATTCTACGGGTTAAAGCAGCCCCGGCTAAGCTGTGCAGCAAATAAACTATATACCAGCGCATCAGCACTTCAAAATTCTACGGGTTAAAGTCATAAAAACTACCTGAAAGGATAAAAATAAAGAAAAGAAAGACCACGTGGGATCAGCACCTAATTGCCGACACAACATATTTATTAATATTTATCAGATCTTTATAATACGTAGAGATATATATTCGTTTATATGCAGCCATTGCAGCTTAAATTTTTTATTTGTTAATTTGTAGGTTAAGTAGAGGCCTCCGGAGATTAGGGTATAACGACAGAAAAATAATATTACGCTTAAAGAGAAACGAATATTGCGAATAATTGTTAGATAAGTGAGCACTAACTCCAAGCCTTTTTGTTTCCGACCTCTAGGGGAGGGTATACTAAATTTGTTAGGCGTCCTGGATATACATATACTAAAAACAAATAAATACCTTCCTGATTGATAAATCAGTCATTAGAGGGTCAAAGTATTGGATTCCGTCGCTGAAAAAGTGTAGCCCTACGGAACGACCCTCGCTTGGGCAAAGAATCACATTACAGTTGATCGATTGTTCTAGCACATAAAGTTGTAGCTAATATTCTTCATACCTCATTATCATGTTGGTATTTCTGCAGCTTCAGCTACAGAATTCGAAAATTTCCTAATATCAGCTATAGCTTCATGAGTAGCTCGAACAAACGACAACACGCTACATGTGTATGAAAAATTCTGGAAAGCTTAGGTTGTAACAAAACACCTCCCATGGGAACGTGGCCTTATGTCATCAAAATGGAAAACGTGCATTTTACTTGTCGGCTAGATTTTGCTAGAGCTAATATAATGACAATAGGTGGCCTGCTCGGACACACACCAGTGGAGGAAAATGTGAGAGGGACGGGCGATTGATTGAAAAAAATGATGAAATCGTCTTGAAAAAAAGTCGAGGAAGTGAGCTTGAGCTGAAAGGAAGTTTTTTTTGATTTGTTAAGGAACAGAAATTTGTTTTTGGAAAAAAAGAAAGATTAGATTGCTGGTGTAAAATTAAAATAATAAAATGTTTGGTTTAAAAGAAAAAATATAATAGTTAATAGTGAAAGAAAAGAAAGAAAAACAAGAAAATGAATGTTCTTTTGGAGGCATGCATAATTGGAAATTTTTGCAGAAAAATTCAAAATGGTGGTTACTAAAATAAAAATGTAAGAATGAAAAGACAATCAGATATGTTCTGTGGACGCAACTTTATATTAAATAAGAAATAAATATAAGAAAAAGAAAAATATTGAAGGTAAGAATTCATATGAAATTCATTTTATAAAAAAGTGTATCAACTTTTATTCTCTATATTGAATATTGAAACACAAAAAAACAAATGCATACAAAAATGGAGAATTTATTCCATAACAAGAATTAAATATTATTTAAAAAAATAATAATAATAAGAAAACAAAATCATTGACCAGGATGAGAATTTAACCAAAAAGTCTATATAAAACACAGATGATAACCAAATAAATAATAGTACTAAAAATGTATATAAGTTTTGTTCCCAAAAATAAAGAAAACAAATTGGAGTATTAATGGGAAAAAATAATAAAGTAAACCGTTTTAAGTTAGATATTGTTTCATAAATTTTAAATATTGATTGGTAGAATTTACCACAAAAAGGGTGTATATAGAAATGGTTTTATATTAATGGAAAAATATTTTAGTTAGAATTTGAGGACCGATTTAATATTGCAAAAGAAAAAGATAAATTTAAATTAGCCATATCATAAAAGAATCATTCATATGTATAAAATCTAATGAAGAAATGATAATTAGTAAAGAAAAGAGAAAGAACCGGATATTTTTCTGTTGATTTTCATAATTTTTTTATTAAAAAAATGTGTATGTTTACATTGAATTGAGTTTTGCTATAGTGTTGAAAGAAAAAATGAGTCCGTAAGATACCGTAAGCGCGCGCTGCAGACGTGGTGAGCATGTGAGTCCGTCCTCATTTTCCTCTCTCCTAAATAAATAAAAATGATATCGTTCCTAAGTGTGGATTTCTGTTTATGTCAGTCCGACCTTGTGTTTTAAGCAGAAAAGATGCTGGTGGTGATCCAGTTTGGTTTGTGTTGTTTGCCCTAACTCCGCCTAACTTGATGCTGAATTTTCTTTTTAGATTTTCGAAAACACTAGTATCCAACAAACGTGTATATTAAGGCAACAATCACCAACAATCGACCAACAATCGATATGTGCAATGAAAAAATTAAAAAAAGTACAAGTTGACCGGCCAACTTGATGGTGCTCACTGTAACTCTCGCTTGAACTAATCCGAGTTGTCAGATTTTGAAAGGGAGATGGACAGTTTTTGTTTTCTTTGGGCACGAAGGAACTGAAATATCCGGTGCAGGCAAAATGAAACCTCCAATATTTGATGGACAAAATTCGTGGCATATTTTCAAGATACAATTTGAAGCAGCTTCCGAAGTAAATGGATGGAATATGCAGATAAAGCTACATCTTTGTTTTTTGCAATTCGAGGTCCTGCATCAGAGCTATTACAAACTATATTGATTGAAATGCAACGTGACTTACTTCATTAGTACTGGCGATTGAATTACGCTATGGAGATGAGCACATGCAGCAAGTAATAATAGTAATATTAAGTTTATTTCCAATTTCATCTTTACCCAATTCAATTACTTAATCTACAGTCATATTAATATAATAAACGTCAACAATGGCCCCGAAGTCGTCTGTCGAGTTGGCAAGCTTCCCTGCTTAAATTATATCAATAAGATTTGTACCAAAGTGACGTCAGTATATTTACCTACATATGTATATAGTCGCCTTTGTATTTTCAATTAGTTTCATTACTTGTATACATTTGTACTTTTTTAATCTAAGCAATCCAATGATATTACTTGTCAAGTAATTTTGTTAAACTAGTTCAGTTTTTTAATAAAGCAACCCAGTTAATCAAACAAAAGTTTTATTTCTCTTCGAAACAATTTGGTGCCGAAACCCGGGACGAAACGTAAATCTCGTGGTGCATAAGAACAAATTATAACATTCATTGTGGATTAATTGTACTACCGATCCATCTTTTAGTTCAACATGGAGGTGAAGCAAATTACAGCGCAGTTAACTTTAAAAAAGGACATCGCTAATTTTGTGATTAATACAAAAAAATCTGGTAAGGAAAACTTAACTTATTAAAGGAGTATTTGGAAAAATTCCGAGCTAACCATGACAGAATGGTGAACGTAGCAACGTCTAAGGATCTTGAAGAGGATTATTTCCGTAATGAAATTTTTGACATGGTTGAGTTACTTTATTGTGAAAACCTTGGATTGATGAAAGAAACCTTACGTGACCTTCAACCTATATATTCATATAACACGGCATTCTCAAGTTTCGCTCAAGCAAATATTCCTCCGGTCCCGTCTATAGCTAATTCTCTACCAAAAATTAATTTAGCGCGTTTTGGTGGAGATTTTCGTGAATGGTCTGCATTCCATGACCTCTTTAAAAGTCTGATTGATTGCAGAGGTGATCTAACAGGGTCACAAAAACTGTACTATTTAAAGACCAGTCTTCATGGTCAAGCGGAACAACTGCTACGCAATACAGCAATTACGGATGCAAACTATTCTTCTGTGTGGAAACTCCTTTCCGACCGTTATCAAAATACGCGCATTCTTGTTTCCTCGTATCTTAAAATGCTTTCGTCGTTAGCCGCCATGAAGACAGAATCAGCAGATGAACTCAAAAGATTATATGATGGAACCACTGAAGAAGTCAAAGCTTTAGAGTGCTTGAATCGTCCTGTCAACAGCTAGGATGACTGGCTAATCTTTATCACAGCACAAAAAATCGATTCCATCACGCGAAAAGACTGGGAAAGTTTAATTAGTTCAAGCACAGAGCCGTCTACTTTTGAAATATTTAGTCGCTTTCTTCAAAACCGAATCCACACTTTGGAAGCTGTCGGACTTCTACCGAATATGAAGCGAAAGGAGGATCATAGAAGCTCTTCTGCCTCCAATATTCAATCGAAAGTTCCTGTTGTTCGAGCTTATGTAACTTCATGGCGCTCAAAATGTCCAAATTGCAACGGAAAACACATTCTTTTATTCTGTCTATCCTTTAAACTTAAAACTACTATCGAAAGAAGAAACTTCATGTCTACAGAACATATTTGCTTTATCTGTCTCCGGACGGAACACATAGCAGCTAACTGTCCTTCAACCAATCGCTGCAAACTTTGTCAGCAATCGCATCACTCGACGCTTCACTTATCTCAGGACACATTTATTGAAACAAAAGCTTACTCTTCAGCTATAACTCCTATTTCTACTAACTTCGCTGTGAAATCCTTATCAGCGGCAGCCTGAAGTGTGAATATGGGCAATATTATCTTACTGGCTACAGCAAAGATTATTTTGAAATCCCCAGAAGGAAGGAGTCTTCATGTAACAGCTTTACTTGATCAAGGTGCTCAACGAACTTTTATCGCAGCATCTGTCGCAAACTGTCTTCGACTAAAGAGAAAGAAAGTTAATATTCCTATCTCTGGAATTGGTGGATGTGACGCTGCACTCATAGAATCCATGGTAACAGTCCGGATTCAATCTCAAATCGATCAAGACTTTCATTTGGACAGCAACGCTTTAGTTTTACCAAAACTAACTCGATTTGCGACACATCACAAGGTCCATATTTCTAGTTTTCCACATCTTATAGGATTAGCACTTGCAGACCCTGGGTTGGATACTGTCGGGACCTGATGGTGCCAAGGTATCAAATACTTCGTCCCATAACAACGTTCACACTTCTACTACTTTGCCAGATCTATTAGAGCTAGATCATCTGATACGGAAATTTTGAGAGATTGAAGAAATAGCAGCCTCTCCAATGCCACTTTCCGAGGAAGATCAGCATTGTGAACAGTTTTATCAAGAAACAACAAAGCGAGATAGCAACGGGCGTTATATTGTATGCCTTCCCATCAAATCACAATTCAGACGACCGCTAACTTTTGGTGACTCGAGATCCAACGCTGTAAATTGCCTCATGTCAATAGAAAAACATTTTCATCTAGATCCTGTACAGAAATCTAGATATGTGGAATTCATGGAAGAGTTTCATACACTGAACTACATGGAACTTGCTCGCGCTGCCAGTCGTAATGATGACCACAAGTTGCTATTTTACTTTCCACATCATGGAGTTTTGCGTGAAAATTCTGTAAGCACAATACTGAGAGTTGTTTTTAATGGGTCTCGGAAATCTAAAGGGGATCCTTGCCTGAATGAATACCTAGCTGTCGGACAAAACACTTCAAAACGACCTCCGATCAGTGATTTTTCGCTGGAGAAAACATCCGATTGTATTTTCAGCAGATATCAAAATGATGTATCGACAAATCCGAGTCCATGATCAAGATACAAAACTTCAGCACATTGTATGGCGCAAATCCAGTGTGGATCCTGTTCAAGATTTTCGGCTATGTACTGTTACGTACGGCACATCATCAGCACCGTATCTTGCCATACGTACACTGCTACAACAGTCAGAAGACGAGAAACAGCGATTTCCATTAGGATCTGAAATTCTTCGTTCTGATTTCTATGTGAATGACGTCCTTTCTGGAGCTGAAAATGTTACATCAGCGCTTCAGTTACAAAACCAACTAATGAATATCCTTAAATCTGGAGGATTTGAACTCCACAAGTGGTCATCGAATTGTTCCTCACTCCTACAAGCGGTTAACTTTCAATCATGCTCGTCGGTGGATTTATCAAATGACACTACAATCAAAACTCTTGGAATGCTATGGGATCATACTGAAGATTGTTTTAAGTTTCAAGTGTGTCTACAGGATCCACCTACTACCGTAACCAAGAGAAACATTTTATCGGGCGTAGAAAAACTATATGATCCACTCGGATTCTTATCACCATCTATTTTGCAAGCAAAGTGTAAGTTCCAAGAACTCTGGTTCGAAAAAAGTCTAGAGTGGGATACACCGGTTCCTGATTAGAGAGCAAGCAGCTGCCTCGTCTTGAAAACATCACGGTTCTGAGATGGATTGGCTGCAATTCAAATAACCTAAACTACGAGGTTCATGCCTTTTCCGATGCATCTGAAAAGGCCTATGCCGCATAAGCATATCTACGAGTCTGTCATGACTATGATAATATTCAAATGTTCTTTCTGTGCTCGAAAACTAAACTGGCACCAATCAAACAGTTGTCCATTCCACGACTAGAACTATGTGGAGCACACCTGATGGCTCGATTAGTCAAGAATCTGCAGATGTCATTAAAATTTTCCGATATACCAGTACATCGCTGGAGCGATGCTCAAATTGTTATTACTTGGTTAAAATCTCTCCCTTCGGAATGGAAAACATTTATTGCAAACAGGTGCAGTCAAATACAAGAAGTTCTTCCTTCAGCGCATGGGCGTCATATTCCAGGTTCATGCAACCCTGCAGACTGTGCCTCTCGGGGCTTATCACCATCGGATTTAATGAAGCACGACCTTTGGTGGCAAGGTCCAGGCCTTCTTAAACTTCCTTCGATATATTGGCCAGACTCAAAGCCTTTATGTTCAATTGAGAAAACTGACTTAGAGGAAAGGTCATCGAATGTTTCTGTTAGTGCAGCAGTTGAAGTACCAATATCATGGGAATTGATCAATAGAGTTTCATGTCTTCGTCGTCTGATGCGAATTACAGCATACTTTAATCGCTTCATACGAAATATGAGAAAAAAGTAATCAGACCGGAATTTGGGATCTCTAACTGCTTCTGAGCTAGAGGACGCAATTATATTTTGTATTCGAGACACTCAACAAGCGAGCTACCCTTCAGAATACCGCCGACTATCAATTGGGAACTCCGGTAAATCTACAAGTCGACTCATACGACTGTCACCCTTTTTCGATCACTCCATCGAGACAATAAGAGTAGGAGGACGAATACAAAATTCTAATTTGACCGCAGATGCTAAACATCCATTTATTCTCTCAAAAATTTGCCGGCTTAGTGACTTAATCATAAGCGAGACTCACAAGAATAATTTGCATGGAGGAATTGAACTTACCTTGAACACAATTCGTCAACGATTTTGGATTCTGTCGTGTAGGGATAAAGTACGCCGATATATTCAGCGATGCCTTATTTGTTTCCGACAGAGAGTGTCGGCACGTACACAACTCATGGGTATCCTTCCAAGTGATCGAGTTACAGCAACAAGGCCTTTCTTGAACACTGGAATTGACTACGCTGGTCCTATCCTCATTCGTTACGGACCTGGAAGAGGCAGAACAGCGCACAAAGCTTATATAGTAATTTTTGTTTGCCTGCGACAAAAGCGATACATATCGAATTAGTGTCGGACCATACTACGTCAGCATTTCTATCAGCCTATAAGCGCTTTACAGCTAGAAGACGATTTTGCAATAAGGTTTATAGTGACAATGCCCAAAAATTTGTAGGCGCCGATCGAGAGCTGCAAATATCTTTATTTCTTCTAAAAGCTCAGCTGCCAGAGTCCTGTCACTCCTAGCTTTTCAAAGGACAACCTGGATTTTCATTCCGCCTAATGCACCAAATTTCGGTGGACTGTGGGAAGCAGGTGTCTAGGCAGCAAAAACGTCATCTCAAAAGAGTGATTGGCAGTGCTATGCTTACTTTTGAGGAAATGTACCTTAATTCCCGGCCACTCTGTCCAATCAGCTCAGACCCTAAAGATGAAGAAACATTAACGCCTGGACATTTTTTGATGGGATCATCACCGTTAACACTTCCGGAACAGAGTACACAAGGCATCAGTATGAATCGCTTGGCCAGATGGCAAATGATTCAACAAATGTATGAGAACTTTTGGAAAAGGTGGTCGCTGGAATATTTAAATAATCTTCAAGTTCGCACTAAATGGACCACGACAACGCCTAATGTTGAGATTGGCAGTATAGTGCTTCTCCGTGACATCCACCTCCCACCATCTCAGTGGGCTCTTGGAAGAATCCTACAGACTCATCCTGGAATCGATGGATTAGTACGTGTAGTATCAATCAAATGCAAAGATACCATCATCAAACGTCACATTACTAAGATCTGTCCTTTACCGAGCCACGATTCAGTTTAATATATAAAGAATTCACGGCGGGCGGAGCTTCGTCGTAAGGACGAGGCGGGCGGTGATGTACCAAAGTGACGACAGTATAATTACCTACATATATAGTCGCCTTTGTATTTTCAAATAGTTTCATTACTTGTATTCATTTGTACTTTTAAATCTAAGCAATCCAATGATATTATTTGTCCAGTAATTTTGTTAAACTAGTTCAGTTTTTTTAATAAACAACCCAGTTAATCAAACAAAAGTTTTATTTCTCTTCGAAACAAGATTAAAAAGAAAAGAAAGCAAACTAAATGTAAGAGGAAAAAAAAAGAATAAAAACAAGTACCTACTAGTAAACAAGGAAAAAAATTTACAGAAACTTAAGGTATATTATATACACAGGAGAAGAACTAGACCGAGAGCTAAAATTACAATCTTAACACTGATTAATTTTTAGGAGAGCTTATATTAATAATTAAACTCTTGAATTAACAACTATATATACTTCCAGGCCAGTTTTGTTTATTGTAAAAGGGCATCAGAATTGTTACCATTCAGGATCGCGATAGCTTCACCTTCCCTGGGATAGGTTTTACCAAAGGCTATAACTCTAAATTCTTTCAAGACTGGGCATATTGCCAGGTAGTGCATAAAGTCCTCATCCTCTTCTAAGTTACAAAGGGAACACATTGACCTTGCTTCTGTGCGCCATGGCCTTGCGTTTAGCTGCAGCATTCAACTCCTGTACATCACAATTAGATTTACATTCATTATAGAATTGTTGTCCTTAAAAAAGCTAAATTCTCCCAAATTGTAATTAACCTTATCGTACAATCCATGACGTACGGTCTGCCTCGCTCCTTCTAATGCCATCGTTCCTCTTTTTCTAGAATAGTATCCAGAATGGATGGAAGATTTTCTACGTTTTGCCATGTAGTACAAAGTTGTACGTCGTGCTTTTCTCCTAGATTTAACCATTCCTCAACCAGTAGATCTTATTATCAACCGCCTTTAAAGCCAATATTCGTGGTAGTCTGTTCTCTGCATATAAGCTCGAAACTGTCTGCATATATTCACAAATGACATTTGAGGGTCAATATATATAAATTAGGTAATCCTGCCCTCTAGAGTTAGAACGTAATTGGGCGTTTGTCTAGGCAACCAAAAAAGTTTTTTTTATAAAGAAACGCTGCAGTTTTCAACTTCTTCATAATACCCAAAACCCCATACTTGAGCAGCGTAACATAATACTGCCCTTGAGGTAGCAGAGTAAATCCTATACTTAGCTGAATGACTTAGTTTTGCGTTTCTTATAAAGTTATTCCAAGTGCTGTTCAATACCCCTTTGGCTGCGCTTAAGCGATCATTTATGTGGTCCTTATATGAGAGCCTTGGCGCTAACTTAATACCAAGGTATTTAAATGTCTTGACTATTTAGATACTTCTTCCTTGAAATTCCCATCTCTCCTTATTCGCCCTTCCACCACCTCCCTTTTGAAAAGATTATTATTTTGGACTTATCTAAATTAACCACCAGGGTCCAGCATCGACAGTATTCCTCTAGCTTCGATATAATTTCTTGCAACTCTATCCGGTCTTCAGACAATAACCCCAAGTTATCTGCATACAAGAGTGCTTTAATGACAAGTCCATCAATATCTACCCCTCCTCCCATATCATCCTCAATGTCATTAATAAATAGTGAAGACAGTAAAGGACTTAATGAGCATCCTTGAACCGAGCATGTATAAAAGTGTTCAGATAGTTTCTCACCATTCCATACTTCTGCGCTGGTATTTCTGTAGATACCTTGAAGGAACCTAATAAATTTTGTTGATACTCCAAGTTTATAGAGTTTATAAGGGAGAGCAGATCTGTCAATCGTGTCGAATGCGGCCCCCAAAATCTAAATGCAGTAAGTATATCGCCTGCAATTACGCAACAGGATTCAAAAGCATGGCGAGTCACTACAACAACTGCAGGCTAATGTGGAAAGATTGGCTTATCTTTCATACTCTAGCGTAAATGACGAATTCCCTAACGACGTGGCAACAGAAGCATTTGTGAACGCTATTGCAGATCAAAATTTACAATAAGCACTAAGGCTAGCAGGACAGAGGGCAACAGCAGAAGTGCATTAGCATATGAATCTGCCAGACAAGCTTCTCGGAGTGCAGTACGAGTGAGAGAAATTTCGGTGGAGGAATGTCCTTGCAACAGATTGCAGTCATCAGAGAGCAGTCCGTCATGTGGTATTCGTCGATGCTAGAGCTTTAATAGACCCGGACACCTCCAAAGAAACTGCAAAAAACGTCGACTAATTGAATCACAAGATAAGGAGGACAGAAAATTATGCCAAAGATGTGGAGTCAGGGTGCAAGCTATTCGTAGAGAGACTAGAAATCAAGCAGCAACTAGTCGCATAAGCTCTCCTGTTGAGCAGTCTGCAAACATGTAAAAACCAACTTTGGTGGGGGGCAGAAGTTGGTTGGTAGAGTCGGCAGCCCCGAAGTCATCATTCAGGTAGTCCAGTTGCAGAAAAAAATAGCAGTCCTCGTTATATATGGAGTTTAGCAAAAAAATGACTATCGACACTTGTGCTTCGAGATCAATTATTAGAGCAGATCGCGTCAAAAACAAGTGGCTTCACAACACCACCAAATATTTGCTAATAACAGAAACGGGAGAAGCAGCACATGTTTTTGGAGAAAGAACTTTGGATGTTCAACTAGGCGAACTACTATTTCTTCACACTCTCCTGGTTTCAGACATCATGGATGAATGCATTCTTGGAGTAGATTTCATGACCACATATAAAATAAATCTGGATGTCGGAGAACGGATCCTTAAATATGGCAACATAGAAATTCCTATGAGACTAGGATTCGGAGCAGATTATTCTCGCAAAAAAGAACGATGGTGACATGGAACATCATCGTTGGTAAGACTTTAGTGAAGGCAGAAGGCGCAACATTAATTCCAGTCAGAGTGCTCAACACATCCGAAAAGAGGTACAACTAAAATAAGGTGCTTCAATTCGAAATTATGAACCCGTTTGCAAATCGTCAATTTAGGTAATGGTAGTAATGTCAAAGAGGCAAAACCTATAACAGCTACTATCTAAGATGTTCAGAAACTTTTTCGTCCAGTGCCAACAACAATACAACGATGCCAAAGAGGTGATCACTGAATTTTCGGAATTATTTGCAATGAATGATGATGATTTCGGTAAAACAAATCTTGTGCAGCATCGGATCGATACAGGAGATTCTAGGCCAATACGGCTGATACCACGAAGACTACCATTTGCCAAACAACCAGAAGTTGCAGATATGATATGAAGGAACAAGGCATAATAGAGGAATCTAACAGCCCTTGGACATCACCAGTTGTTCTGGTTAGGAAACAAGGATGGCAGCACCCGACTACCGCCAACTAAATAACTTAACCAGAAAGAATAACTATCCATTACCAAGGATTGATGACAAATTGGACACCCTTTCCGCAGCGCAATGGCTTTCCACACTGGGCTTGAAAGTGATTACTGCAAGTGGAAATACATCCCGAGGACGGAGAGAAAACTACCTTGTCAGTTGAAAGTGGCTTATGGCAATTCAAAGTTATGCCATTTGGATTATGTAAGGCTCCAGCCACATTCGACCGACTCATGGAATGTCTTGTCTATTTAGATGACATAATAGTAATCGGAAGGACATTAAAGGAACATATAAACAATTTATGGGACGTACTTCATAGACTGAGAGATGCGCAACTGAAGCTCAGTACGAATAAATGCGCTCTATTTAAAAATAAAGTAAAATATGTGGGGCACTTAGTTTCATCACAAGGCGTAAGGACTGTTCCAGAGAAGATAGCACCTGTCAAAAATTGGCCAGTTCCAAAGGACAAACTTAGTTAAGGAGTTTTCTTGGTCTAGCTACTTACTACAGGCGATTCATAAAAGGTTTTGCAGATATAGTAAGGAGCCTACATCAACTTAGAAAAAACGGGAAGCCGTCTATATAGTCGGATAAATTTAACGGGAGTTTCGAGAATTTGAAGCAGCAACTCTGTGAAACTCCAACTTCACTATCCAAAGTTGGGAAAAACTTTTATATTGGAGACTGATGCCAGCAATGTAGCTATCGGTGTAGTGCTTTCCCAGGAGAAGGATGGTCAAGAGGTGCCAGTACCGTATTATAGCAAAGCACTTTCAAAATCAGAGAGATATAATTGTGCTACAAGAAAAGAAGTACTTGTTATTATAAATTCAACAAAACATTTCCATAAGTATCTCTACGGGCAGAAATTTATCCTCCGCACAGACCATGCAGCGCTTAAATGGCTTTTGCAGTTTAAGAACCCTGAGGGGCAAGTGGCGTGATGGATACAGCGACTCCAAGTTTATGGCTTTGAAATCCAACACTGAAGAGGACGTATCCATGGAAATGCAGACGTCCTTTCAAGATGTCCATGCAAACTTGAATGAAAACATTGCATTCGTATAGAAGAAAAAGGAACAATGGTAGCTATACAGCTGATAACAGTGAAACCATCGACGGGTTGGGACAAGGAGAGCTTGCGAACAGCACAACTGGAAAACCCAGACATTCCACACATTCTTGGTTGGAAAGAAGACATATAAAGACCACAATGGAAGGATATCTCGGAGAGGTGTGAGAAACTGAAGAGCTACTGGGCTTAATGGAACTCTGTTCACGTTGAATGCGGTATAGATGAAAGCACATGTGGTGTAATAAGTTCAGTTCTTTTCTTTTTGACTTCAGTAGTTATTTGACGTCTGTATTTACGGGTTGGAAGGTTCTGGTTTCGTGGTAGCAGAACCCTGAAGGCGGAAACAGTTCTGGATTTGGAAGGGTATCAAATTAATTTTGACCCAATTTGGGTTTCAGCTGATACGGTGTCGAAGGGATGTCATCATGAGGCTTTGACGTTGTCCAATCTAATAGACAGTGACAGGTGTGGAGCTCGACGATGTGCTTATGGAAGCATATTGACAGCCGCCTATAACTGTCATGACAGTTACAAATATGGCGCCCAACGATAGGTTTCTCTTTTAGTCAAGCTTTACTTGGCTAAAATATATTTTTCTTGTATGTTGTTGTTGTTCATACTACCAATATGGCAACCGTAGTCATTCGTTTCTGCGGTTTAATCCACAGAAATTCAATTATTGTCCTTATGTAGTATGTCCGATTCAATTTTGTATTTTGATATTCGTAAGTCCGTCTATCGTGGTGAAGTTTTATTCGTAGTAAGGTGTGTTGCTGCTTTAGCAGAGGGAGTACCTGACACCGTAAAACCGTTTTTGTAATTTTTCCTAAAAATATTTATTTATACCCTCAGTGATTGGTTTTCTTCGTGACGGTTTGATCGGCATTATTGTTAGATTCGTACTCTCGGCCAGCTTCAAGTTACTGGTGTTCATTTGGCTGAGCGAAAAATTTGCTGTCCTGATTGCTTTGGGAACAATCACTGTGGATTTTGTTGTTGTTGGAATGTTTCTTGTTTCCTATCCGTCCTGATTCCTCATTACTTTGTCACAGCCCGCGTAGAGAAAATGTCGGTAGGGAGGGAAGAACGGGAATCACCGTATATTTTCAAATGTCAGAATTCTTGTCCGGAATTTTGGGAGTAGTATTTTTTCAATCCGAGGCGGGAACCTGAACTATTGTGCCCAAAACCCCCAAAGGAGAAAAAATGTGTTGTATATCTGAATTGTTTTTATCAGTGTTATATTGGTAACAGACTTGATCGTCAGCCAGTGGTTGCTTTACGATTACATGAGTTATATGTGAATCATGGGGATGCTCAGTCATATCTTAATATTCCAGATACGTCATCATTTGATTTGTCTTTCAATTCCTTCCGGTGCACAATATGCCCAGTTGGAAGAATTACAAATTCATAATAAATTCACCCCGCGTAAACCATTAACATGTTGGAATTGTAAGTTACAGGGTCATACATTTTATGAATGCCCTGCTGAATTACGAAATCTGTTTTGCTATAAATGTGGTCAACCTGGAATGGTTGCGCCAAAGTGCCCTGTTGTTCGGAAAACTAGTTAAGAGATGCGAAGTCTTTCGAGGCAAAACATCCGCACTAAATTTTACTACTTCGGATACCTCATTATTTAGCTCAAACGGATGTGACATTTCAGTATCTATATAAGGTAGAATTTCTTAACGACTTTGTGCAAACTTCTCTCATTAATAGATGGAAGAATTATATGAATGTTAAAAGAAAACTATTTTCAAATAATATAAATATCATTAATAAAGTAATACCAAGAATAAGATATCTAGCAAGGGAAAAGAAGCGATTGGCTGGTAAAGTGATTTCATCAGTATTGAGTAATGCTTCAGACAATAGATATTATCCGAATGTTTCACTACAGGGTACAAACATGATAGGCCTACTAGAAAGCGGCGCTAATATCTGTTGTCTGGAGAAGAATGCTTAACATTTTATTAATCAACATAAAAATGTTCGACTTCAACCTTTGCACACCTTAGTTCGGACTGCTGATGGCTCTGCCAAGAAAATTATCGGTTCTGTCAAAATTCCTATCAGTTTTAATGGAATTTGTTAATTGTTTACTATATGACGTCTGTTACGTACACCCGTAGAGAAAGTATAATTAATCATTTCATATGCATACATACTTACATTGCATATTATGCCTACGTTAATTCTTACCAAAAGAAAATATGTACATACTTACATTACATATCATGCCTACGTTAATTCTTGCCAAAAGAGAATTTTGTTACGCGCCACAAAGTGATACAAGCGACATCTATTGGAAATTGAAACAACTTTAGGTTAGTGTCATCCTAGTAAACTTTGGGTTCGGAGAACGGAATATTCAGGACGGCTCTAGAATAATTTGTAGAGTATAAATACGGCGCTACTCACATCCAGGAGGCGGGTCTTATTTCAGACAGTGAAGTGAACGAAGTAAACTATTTGGATTGCGATAATTATAAGTACAGTACTAGCGATAACTATAAAGAGTTGATTTGATAATTGTTTGTAAATGTTATAAAAGTATTTAGTGAATTTAAATAAAAGAAGGAACTTGTTAATGATATCTGAAATATTGTGTTTTAAATAACGAACAAAGGCCACGCTCGTAACAACTGGTGTCAGAAGTCGGATAAATTCCCGAAATAAAGTGGTGGCATTTGAGCTTGAAATTCAAAGAGTGGTTAATTTCGTGAAATCGTGTGTAAAAATTCCGAAAGATAATTTTATATTAAACTGTGAGTGAATTACAAAAGTCGAAAGAATGGGACGTAGACTAGAGGAGCTTCGCATACGGGAATTGAAAATGGAGTTGGGGAAGAGGTCATTGCAAATGACAGGAATAAAATTCTAGTCGAGCGACTTAGATAAGCGTTGATAGAGGAAGAAGAGAATCCTGAGACATTTGTTTTTGAAGAAGAAGCTGAAGCTGAAGAAGAGCCTGCGGTGAACATAAAACAGATTATAGGTACCTTAATGACCAAAATGGAGCTTTCAGCTCTGCAGATGAAGAATGCTCTTGAGAAACAAAAGCAATCTTTCTTGGAGGAACAAAAGAATGCTAATGAGGAACAAAGGGATTTTCAGCAAGCATGTTCAGAAGAGCAAATGAATTCTCTGGAGTCCCGTTTAGAAATGCAGAAGGACTCTCTGGAAGAGCAAACGAATTCCCTGGAATCCCGTTTAGATGAGCAGAAGAACTCTCTGGAAGAACAAAAGAATTCTCTGGAGTCCCATTTAGATGAGCAGAAGAATGCTCTTGAGGAACAAAAGAATTCCCAAGAACCGCGTTTGGACGAGCAAAAGAATTCTCTGGAAGCCCGTTGGGATGAACAAAAGAGTTCTTTGCAGAATTGTCTCGAAACCAGTTTGGAGGAACAGAAGAATTTTCTTAGAAATTCATTAGATGAACAAAATGTAAAAATTTTAGGAATCCAGCAGGAAGTGCTAGGAGTTCACCAGTAAGTGTCGGAAGTGCAACAAAATGTTACGGAGAAGCTTGACAACTTTAAAGCAGATTTGGAGAGAATAAAGCATCGACAACCTCGGCGCGAAGGAACTGAAATATCCGGTGCAGGCAGAATGAAACCTCCAATATTTGATGGACAAAATTGGGGGCATATTTTCAAGAGACAATTCGATGCAGCTTCCGAAGTAAATGGATGGAATAACGCAGACAAAGCTACAACGATAATTATAAGTACAGTACTAGCGATAACTATAAATAGTTGATTTGATAATTGTTTGTAAATGTTATAAAAGTAAATAGTGAAGTTAAATCAAAGAAAGAACTTGTTAATGATATCTGAAATATTTAGTTTTAAATAACGAACAAAAGCCACGCTCGTAACAATATGTACACACATACATTGCGTATCATGCTTATCAAAAGAAAATCATTGCATGTACATATGTACACACCTGCATTGCATGGCAGGAGAAATGTATCATTGCATGTATGTACATACCTGCAGTACATTATAATTTCTGATAATTAAAGCATGGCACGTACATACATATCATTACTGACCTACAGCAATAACTTACGCATGTAAAACAAGTGAAAAAAGATAATGAGGTAATAACCCTGCGCGCAAGAAATCTCACTGTAACATACATACATACAGGCATACATCAAATCTAAGTTATAAACAAGTCCAAACAAAATTAGTCGAAACAAGTAAAAACAATTTCGACACAGTTCACATTCTTTAACATGCCTACATGAATCTAAATAGTGAAAGAATTTTCAAATCATAAATTATTGCCCCATAAAATAAAGAGAAACAAGACTTCATAACCGCAAGCATAATGAATCGCAAGTGCGAAGAAATGCATGTGAACATGCTCTGACTGCACTTGAGTGTCATAACAAATGGGTTCACGCATTTCACTGACTGACCCATTTAAAGTGGCCGAGGAAGAATGTATTGTGCAAGATGTTTCTCTTGCTTTGTTTATCGATGATATTTTTTTATCATATTCTGAGTGGACAATTTTTGTGTTAATTTTTTATTGATTTGTAAATTTCTGTTAAGAAATTTTTTGCGTGGACAATTTTGTTTGGACATGCACTAAATTTTTGTATTAATTAAGTGCATTTGAATATGAAAAATACACTCGGTTTGAGACAGTCAAAGCTGCATTTTCTTTTGAATATTCCGAGCTGCTTTTTACTAGCAAAAAGAATAAACCCCAATTGGCGATTAGAGATGTGGAATTCAAATATCTAAGTAACAAGTATACCCGAGTAGAATTCGGCTGGCGATAACTGCGGCTTCATATCCATCATAAAAATTACCGAGAGGCAAGAACAATCATATTTGAATTCGCCAAAGGTATAATATATTTATAATAACAATGACGACTTCTACATGAAAATCTAACATTATTACATGACGACCCTACAAATCGAAACAATGGAACAGCAATTTATAAGGAAACGAACGTTACCTGTAAAACTGACAACATCATCAAGGAAAATTGAGAAAGAAATCGAACAAATTGAAGTTGAAATTGAAGGGATTTCCAGCCAAATCCTAGGACTGACAAAATCAACACAGGAACTAATAGCAGAGGAACCTAGAGCCGGCCCTAAACCAATTAATATTGAAAACTACAGGAATATAAAAAAAAATGTACAATTGAGGAACGGCAAGAAGTAAACACAAAAAGACTAAAAGGAGGAAAAGCTGTAAAAACTAATAAACAAGATCCAGGGACTAAAGTGGGAAAGACGCAGTCTAAAGAAGCAATAATAATTGCGCAAACAGCAGCAGCAGCAGCAGCAACAGTATCTGCCATGATCATGTCGTGTCCCAAAGCAATCGAATAAATAGAAGAATTAAATACCAATAAATTTTATAAAAACACTCGAATTTCTAACATATGTATACATCTTTATTTCACGCAAAAGCGTGACCTATCTTAACAATACGGCAACTACTCCGAACCGATACTTGACACTCCGATGACTGATAACTAACGGGCACTCGCCAGACCAGTCATTGGTCTTTTATGCCCCCATATTCGGAAGTAAACTTTCTTTGCTCACAACGCGGATGTAAACAAACGACATAAAACCTTGTCGTTTGTTCTACCGGTAGCGGCACCTGAGTCGCTTAGTAGTAAGCAATCGGCTTACATAATAATTACCATACGAGGTGAATTATTATTGTAATCGTCGATTGCTCCACTAAGCGCTCATCGCAGCCAGCTGTTGGGCTAATCAGCAAAACAACCGACAGTTGCAGAACAATACCATGGAGGTATTGTTTAGCAATTGCTGATTATTTCGCTAGAATGCCTTTGGCTGCTGGAAGAATCTGCCTTATATTGGGCCATAACAAACACGCAAATTCAAATCCCAACTGCAATAGGCATACTAGTAGTAATTTTAGATTTAATCATGTTAGTTTATTTGATAAAGAAATATTTCAAAAAGTTATTAACAAGCAAGTTTTAAAAAACTTAGATAATGTTGATAAGGTTTAGATTTAAGATAGTGTAATCAATAATGAAGATATAAAAAAAAATATAAGAATAATCAGAATTTTTTTATTATTTCTATGGATAGATTCGAAAGCATAATTAAGGAATTAAAAAAAATTTTAGACACATCCACCAAAAACCACTCGAGAGAATTTCAACAAGAAATTTGTTAGGGAAAATCATCTGTCTCGTTAGCTCAGTGGTAAGAGCAGTCGCTCGGTAAGCGGATGGTCCCGGTTTCAAAACCTGGACGAGGCGGTTGTTTTTCTTCTTGTATTTGTATACTTGATTTAGAATCGTTAAAAATAAATGTTCTTAAAATTCTTTTTTCTCCATCATTGATCGATTCTAACAAGTGTAGGTTCGATTCCCGTCCTAGGGAAAAATTAATAAAAATTGTATTTACAATTTATTTGTGCGCTTTCGTCGTTACTGCTTAATGCCAGCCGAAAGGAAACGTGGCTTAGTAGGCTAGTTACAAATTTGATAAATGCAAGAGGGAAAATCATCTGTCCCGTTAGCTCAGTGGTAAGAGCAGTTGCGCGGCAAGCGGAAGGTCCCGGCTTCAAACCCTGGACGAGGCGGTTGTTTTTCTTCTTGTATTTATAAATTTGATTTAGAATCGTTAAAAATAAATGTTCTTAAAATTCTTCTTTCTCCATCATTGACCGATTCTAACAAGTATATGTTCGATTCCCGTCCGCGGGAAAAATAAATAAAATTGAATTTACAATTTATTTGTGCGCTTTCATCGTTACTGGTTAATGCCAGCTGAAAGCAAACGTGGCTTAGTAGGCTAGTTACAAATTTGATAAAGGAAAATCATCTGTCTCGTTAGCTCGTGGTAAGAGCAGTCATCCGGCAAGTGGAAGGTCCCGGTTTCAAACCCAGGACGTGGCGGTTGTTTTTCTTCTTGTATTTATAAATTTTATTAGAATCGTTAAAAATAAATGTTCTTAAAATTCTTCAATGATGGAGAAATTGACCGATTCTAACAAGTGTGTGTTCGATTCCTGTCCGCGAGAAAAATTAATAAAAATTGTATTTACACTTTATTTGTACGGTTTCATCAGAACTGGTTAATACCAGCTGAAAGCAAACTTGGCTTAGTAGGCTAGTTACAAATTTGATAAATGCAAAAGGGAAAATCATCTGTCTCGTTAGCTCAGTGGTAAGAGCAGGCGCCCGGCAAGCGGAAGGTCCCGGTTTCAAAACCCGGACGAGGCGATTGTTTTTCTTGTTGTATTTATAAATTTGATTTTGAATCGTTAAAAATAAATGTTCTTAATACAATATATTTATATTAACAATGACGACTTCAACAGGAAAATCTAGCATTATTACAGATGAATGACGTGAAGTAATAATGGCCACCTGCAGGTATTGAGCAAAGTACGATGTATGTATATTTGTATAACGAGGGCTGTGAGGTAATAAAATAAGAAATTTAGCTCTATTATCCATTAGCAATTAAGGTAAGATGTTACTATAAATATTGTAATGATTTAGAATAAAAGACCAGTTGGTATTGTAACTCACAACGCACAACACGTTGTCCTTCATTAAGAGCAAAGCTGTTCAGCTACTCCAATACACAATACTAGGAGCAAAGCTACATTAGCTCCTCCCCTACACCACACACCTTAGGAGCAAAGCTACATTAGGTACTCAACTCACTAAACATAGGAGCAAAGCTACATTAGCTACTCCACTCACACAACACTAGGACCAAAGCTACATTAGCTACTCCGTATCACTACATTGGTAGCGAAGCTGGTTAGCAACTCCGACCAATCATCGTACCTACAACCAACATGCCGTTACGAAGAAGATGAAATAAGGTTTTATAGTCAGATCAAAAAATAAGGTGCTTGTATGAGAGTACTTGCCTATAGTTTGATAGCAAGTACTTCGGAAACTCAAATCAAGTTTCCTCGCAAGAAACGTAGTAATTTCTCGCAGCCGGTAGGATCAAGGAAGTTTGTTCAACCTACAAACACTTGAAAAACCTTGATCCTCGAACCTACTAGTGCATACCAACATCTATCTGTTGAATCTGACATCAGAAATACCACAATATGGCGCTTCTAACCCAGTCAACATACGGAAGAAGCCCCCAAATTGTAGTAAGACTTCCCTGGATAACACAGTTGAAGAAAGAAAAAAATACGGATTACCAAGACTGACGCTACAAAAGAGGACAAACGACAAATTTTTCAAGTAAGTCTCTATAAAAATTATTAAAAAGATGCAACCATTATATGCTAAATCATTTTAGACAGCGTGAAAGATATGTTATAATATATCTAAGGCATTTGCAAAAAGAAATTCGCTGGTCCTTCTCGCCTCTTTTCATTCCTCATAAAGGCTAAGTAGTCTTTATTAAAAATTAGGGCGTAACATAAGTATAAGTGATAATACAGGGCAGATCTCATACATTCATGCCAATTTCTTTTCTGTTAAAACGAAAGTGGTTAAACTACTTATTCCCTATTCTTCTCCCTCACGCTTATTCGTGGAAACTCGAAGTTTTGGCTTACATGCCTAAACCTGACTCTTCATACTCCAATTTTGAGACGGCAATAAGTTCATTGTCGTTTGATAACACTAGCCCTCCAGGAAGCCCTTCAGATATCCCAATAGTAGAACCAAATCCACCCCAAAGCAGACCATCCATAAACTGGTATGGCGAGCATCGTTCAGGCAAACGTTTAGAAGGCACAATTTGATTAACTTCCTCGTAAGAAACAATAGTTTAAACGACCTAATAACAGACAAATCGTTAATCACGCCTAATTCAGATAAAGGCACGCCAGATAATGCCCAGACAGAGCAACCAAACAAAATAGACAAAATGCCGGTAAATTACGGATAGGTGGTTAAACTAACAGCACAAATGGTGCCATTATTCTCTGGTGAATTTAGTCCCCAGATCCTCACAGAGTTGGAGACATTTATAGGCTGTTGTAAACAAGTGCAGCCGTGTCTAGAGGAGGAGGAAAAGGTAGCTTTTATGCAAATTTTCCCCACAAGATTGAGAGGAAATGCCTACCAGCTAATTGCATCAAGCGCACTCAAAACATTTGAAGAGGTTGAAAAATTGCTTTATCGCAATTATTTAGCAGGAGCTGATAAACAGATTAGTTACTTGTCGACAATATCCGTAACGAAGCAGCACAAAGCAAATAAGGTGCTGAAAATTTCAACATGGAAAACGACAAATTGAGGATTTTGCTATGGCTTCAGTGAAGAGTGGTGCAACTAACCCGTATCTAAGTGCATATCTACTTAACTTAAATGAAGATTTAGTAGACAAACGCATTCAAAGGGCATTAGATATTAAAAGATTACAACACGGACCCTTTCATATCCCACAACCCACTAATTATATTCCTAATCCCACAAATTATTTTCCCATGGAAAACTTTTTAAGGCATAACCCTTCACATTATGTTAATGCTCATAGTCTCCCTATTCACGAGAGTGTTGCTCCATACCCTTACACAAATTAGATAGGAAAACCCAACATAAAAACGGAGTTCAATATAACTCCCATACCCGAGCCTCTCTAGTTGCCATCAGTGTCTTTTAACACTGATGGAAATGCGGAAACTAAAAGGCACTCCACTCAAACCAGTTTTACACGAAAACCTTTAGGAAGTCCACCTCTATGCCAAAATTCTGTGTTCGACATACAAGAAAAAAAATATTCGGCAAAACAGAGATTCATTTTGAATAAAATCACTTGCAGCTACTGCAACTACAAGGGACATATGTTTGACGAATGCTTAAAATAGAAATAAATAAAATAGAATACTCCTTTCTATGTAAACTGCAGGACAAAGGGCTAATTCACCACCCGAACATGCAAACACTAACAACAATGCTCGGTGGGGCTCTGCAAATCGGGATTATAGAATAAACCACATACAAATATGAGCTGAAGCAAGCGTAATAAAACAGGAAGCACTAGGTTCACCAGAACGTATAGAAAAAGGGCAGGTTATAGAAGATAACGCACAAATCTCGCGCGATGGGCTATTAGGTAACGATTTTCTTCCAAGAAATTGCAACATTACAAATTACATTGCAAATTGCAGATTACTCCGGTTACTTCGGACGGAAATCAATCCTATTGAATTCAGCGTACCTCCAGAAACATGCATAGAAGATGGAAACGAAATACCAATGGGTCAAACAGAGTAGAAATCTGAATCTTCTACAGTTTCATGGGCACCCAACAATAAAAATTCTTTAATTCCAATGGAAGACATTTCAAGCATCTCGAATGAAGATGAAGCTATGAAATATGAAGTAGTACTTCAGCGATATAATAGAATACCTCCTCGATCTCAAATCGTACTGAGCATACCATTACAACTGGACCAAGAAATGATCTGTTTGTCTCAGGAGATTCAAGAAGGAGTATTTGTATTTGTAAAAAATTGCCTAGTTAGTCCTCAAAGAAATTTCATACCGTTATCTGTTATGAACGAAAACACGGTACCAGTATTCCTAAGAAAATTAAAACTTATTCTAGTTCCAGTTAATTATTATAACATTAGGTTTCTCAAGTTTCCTTTGGACGAAATAAATTCCCAAAGTTCTCAGAAAGAATCCTCCTTTCCCACGCGCACAAGACAAAAGCATATACAACATAAAATCTTTCGATTTACCTTTGGCCGAAATTAATTCCCAAAGTTCTCAGAAAGAAGGTGGTCCACCTTCCTCTCATGCACAAGCAAAAAGTCCAATAACTTCGAAACAGATACGAAAAATTTGAACTACAATCCACATTCAATAAATGTAAACCAATTTAAATCTAAATCAAGAAGAAGAAAAATCAAGAAAGATTTTTTTTGGATTCTCCGGTATATAGCAAAAGCTAAAAAATGTTCTAATATGTTATTGCATCACACAACTCATTAATTTTTGGTGACAAGTTTCAATTCTTGGTTTGACTCATCAACAGGTCCCAAATAGCGAAATTGGGTGATTTGAAAAGAAATGAAAAAATGAAGAAAAGAGAAGAAAGAAATGAAAAGTTTGAATGAATCTGCTTCTTTTAAATTTTTTTTTTTACATTTTTTTAATAAATAAAAAAAAATGTTTTTTCTATTTTTCTCAAACTTTTCATTTCTTTCTTCTCTTTTTTTCATTTTTTCATTTGTTTTTCAAATCCCCAATTTCGCTATTTGGGACCTATTGATGAGTCAAACCAAGAATTGAAACTTGCCACCAAAAATTAATGAGTTGTGTGATGAAATAACAAATTAGAACATTTCTTAGCTTTTGCTATATACCGGAGTGATCAGACGATCATAACATGCAATGACCCCACAACATACCAATCATTAATTCTGCATACCATTGCTGCATTCCACAAAAAATAATCCGCGTGAAAATGCATCTCGCGCAAATACTGCAACTAGCGCAATGTTATTCAACTGTACAGCAATAAATGCAAGTAAAGCAAAGTCGTTCACCTTTGCTTAAAATAAAATGGAAAACAATAATATTTAGGCGTAAGCAATTAATATGTATAAATTGATCGATGTTTTGTAATAAAGTAGAGTTTTTCATTATACGCAAAACAGTAGTTACTTTTTTTAGAGCTTTGCTACGCCCCCACCAGTGGTAAGCGTACTTCTAGCATTACACCGACGCCCCCACAAGTGGTAAGCGTTAATCAACCTTTCGGTTCCCATACCGAACATTGGTCCTTCGAGCCTTTTTACACATCACATATCCTATCAGAAGGAAGGAAGTCAACTACCTGGTCTTCGCTTCAACTGAAGTTCACGGCGATTTCGATTTCTATCAGAAGGAAGGAAGTCTACTAGCTGGTCTTAGCTTCAACTAAAGTTCACAGCGATTTCGATTTCTATCAAAAGGAAGGAAGTCTACTATCTGGTCTTATCTTTAGCCACAATTCACTGCGCTGGACAATTTCCATTAGAAGGAAGACACTAACAAGCCAGAAGGAAACTTAACAGAAGATCCAACTTCAGCATGGATGAAGCGGCACTATTGCAAACGGAATGCCTAGACCACATTCTTAAAATTAAAATTGATTTTAAAAAAGACGGTGATGAGCGAAAAACAAAAATATACCTACAGGCAAGACTTGACCGAATTGAAGGTTTGCGGGCTGAATTTTTAAAAAGAGATACGGAAATAAGGGAATTAAAGCGTACAAATCCCAAGCATCAGTATTTCGAGAAGCAATTCTTCAAAGAATCAGAGAAACATTACGACGCGATTTCTGAATTATTGCTGAATATAGGATAATCGATGCCAAAACAGCGATAAGACGTCTCATACACAACTGTACGACCTGCTGCCGTTATAGAGCAACAACGGCAAGACAACTTATGGGTACCTTATCAGGCCCAAGAGTCATTCCATCACAGCCCTTTAGTCACACTGGAATGGACAATGCAGGTCCATTTAAGATTCGATTATCGCCAGGACGAGGCACTAATGTGTACTATGCCAAATTGAAGCGTGTTTAAATTCGCGTCCATTGTGCCCACTCAGTAACGAGCCTAGTGAGTTGACGGCAATCACACCGGGACACTTCTTAATTGCAAGCTCCATAATTATACCTCCTGAACCAACTCAACCGGAAAAACAAATACACTGCTTGAAAAAATTGGAGCTCATAACCAAGCTAAAAAATGACTTTTGGAAAGTGTGGTCCACAGATTATCTGTCGAGATTACAGCAAATGCCTAAATGTTCTAAACAACAGAATAACATTCAGGAAGGAGACTTAGTCCTCATAACTGATGAATCCGTACCCCCAGCACGATGGCCCTTCGGAAGAGTAATTCAGGTACATCCAAGGAAAGACGGACTAGTACGCGTAGTTCATGTTCGCACAGCAAAAACTACGTTAGAACGACCAATAGCAAAACTGTGCAAATTACCGTACGACAAAGAAGAACTGCCAAACACTGGCAATAATCAGTCATCAAAAAATCCACTAAACAACAAGTGTATGGCTTCCAAACAGCAGTCCAGAAAACGACCACGCATTCATCCGACCAATATTCCCATCAGACCATCAATAGAAGGACTTAAAAAGGACATGCCTCCATTCAAAACAAGGCAAAAGATTTGCATCCGGCACCATCACGTCATTACTACTACTAAACTGTGTACTACCAATCTTCACGACCACAATATTACCAACGATGGAAAACCTCAGAAAGATCACAGAGAAACAACTTATAGACATTAAAGAGTTCGAACACAATCCAGGAATCTATTTTACAGACCTAGGAAATCTTCATATGGTCAACAATGAATGGAACACGATAGTCTATTACAATCTGAGTACATACTATCAGCAGTTAGAGGGATTCGAGCTGTGTTTAAAGAAACTGGAAGAGTTGTGCGACCAGATGATAACATACCGTTATTTCTGCAACGCCATCTTTATAGAGGTGTCGCATAAGGTTCAAGAAATGAAACACAATAATCTCATCCTTCACAACAGAAACGGAAATGGAAAAGGCAGAAAAAGACAACGTAGAGCTCCACTAGAAATCATAGGAGCACTCCAAAATAGTTTGTTTGGAGTACTGGATCAAAACTATGCTACTTATATTGAAGACGAAATACATAAACTCAAAGACAATGAGGATTACCTTTTAGATCTCGCCAAGAATCAAACATCAGTAATAGAGATCACTACAAACGTGCTAAAAAAGACTACCGAACAAATACAACGTCAATTCGAAGCTTTCAACGAACACATTACAGCAAAATTTGAAACCCTCCGGCGAGGAGTAGAAGACAACAAAGGGATACAGACCTTCACCGCTATGACCTCTTACCTCAATTTACTTATAACCACATATGAGAGGACGCAAAATGAATTTATAAACTTATTAGTGGACTCTCAGAGCGGGAAAATTAGTCCCTTTTTGCTAACTCCGATGCAATTGCGAGATCAAATTAAATTCATAAGAGAGCACATAGCATCATCTCTCATAATTCCAGGCGAAGGTAGCTCAGAAGATCTACTGAATCTATATAAAATAATAACTGTCAGAAGTAGGATCACAACTGACTACATCATTTTTAAAATTCGCATACCACTCCCGAGCGAAGGCCTCTACCAATTATTTCGAATATATCCTGTCCCTACAAGACACCAATCAGAGTTCATCTACATAGAACCATCATCAGACTACTTGGCTACAACACTTCATAGAGACCTTTTTTACCCCATGACCACAAATGAAATCAAGGATTGCATTACAACCGAAAAACTGGGATTATTATGCCAACAGCACCATCCGATCTACTCAGTACACTCATCTCTTAACCAGTGTGAAATGTGGCTCCTCGATCACCAAGCAGTAAAACCAGATATATGTAAAATCAAAAAGACAACTCCCTCTCAATATTGGGTCCAACTAGAGCACCGCAACCACTGGATATACGTTGTCAACAACGAGACTACAATTAATGTAGTATGTGGAAAAGGGTTACTATAAAAATATTAAGTAGATGCGGAATCATCAGGTTAGGGGAAGACTGTACCATAGAACATCAGACAATGAGCATTAGCGCACAATCCATTATTACGGAATATACAAAATCATCATTCCTCCCATCAACTAATCTCGCTGACATACTTCCGGAATTAAACATAAATCACCAGATATCACTGCAGACAGTACCACGAACTCACCTAGATACAAATGCGTTAAATACCTTGAATATCAACAAGAAATATTTGGACCTAAATCCGCTAGACACCCATCATGTACATCATTATGTAAGCACATACATAATTGTACTCATCATAGTAGCAGCTTTCCTTTGGGTCACATATCAACGTTTGCGACCATGTAAAAAAACAACTGTAACGTCGTTTGAAGTCCAGCCGGTTACTCCACAACCTGCGAAACGAAAGACGACACCAGACCATCATAACATACAATGACCCCACAACATACCAATCATTAATTCTGCATACCATTGCTGCATTCCACAAAAAATAATCCGCATGAAAATGCATCTCGCGCAAATACTGCAACTAGCGCAATGTTATTCAACTGTACAGCAATAAATGCAAGTAAAGCACAGTCGTTCACCTTTGCTTAAAATAAAATGGAAAACAATAATATTTAGGCGTAAGCAATTAATATGTATAAATTGATCGATGTTTTGTAATAAAGTAGAGTTTTTCATTATACGCAAAACAGTAGTTACTTTTTTAGAGCTTTGCTACGCCCCCACCAGTGGTAAGCGTACTTCTAGCATTACATCGACGCCCCCACAAGTGGAAAGCGTTAACCTTTCGGTTCCCATACCGAACACGGAGAATCCCAAAAAATTCTTTCTTGAACAAAATTAAGTTTAACCCGGTAAAACAGTCCAAAAGAGTAATCTTTTTATTTGAAGAAAAATCAATTCTCGAGCTGTGCTATAATTAGAATGATCTTTTCTATCTAAAGGGAGACAAATTAACGTATAGACTCCCAGAAACGCATCGGGCAGTCATAAATGAACAAATCAAAGACGTGTTGCAGAATGACATAATTCAACTATAGGTAAATGCCCGTGGAACTATCTGTTGCTTGTAGTCCACAAGAAAGCTGGACCTGACGGCAATAAACGTTGGCGAGTAGTAGTACATTTCCGTAAAATTAACGGGAAATCTATAGGGGATGCTTTCCTATTACCCAGGATAGACGATATACTGGATCAACTTGGGCATTCACGATATTTCACTACGCTTGACCTTGTAAGCGGATGTCATCAAGTACTTGTTGATCCAAAGAATAGACCCAAATTGCATTCAGTACCGCATACGGGCACTATGAATTTAAGAGTACGCCATTTGGGCTAAAAGGCGCACCTGCGACTTTTCAACACCTGATGAATTACATTCTAAGGTCTCCAAGGATTAGAATGCTTTATCTCTCTCGATGATATTGTAAAATATGGAACAAATTTACAAGATTACATCGAGAAATTGACTAAGGTATTCGACAGACTTAGAGCCCATAATCTTAAAATACAACCCGAAAAGTGTCAATTCCTTCGCAGAGAAGTGAAGACACAAATGTTCAAAAGAAGGAGCACTTCCCGATCCCAACAAAACAAGTTATGTCCAAAATTTTGCTCAACCCCGAACTATGAGACAAACTCAATTGTTCCTGGGGTTGGCTAACTACTACCGCAAGTTCATTCCGAATTTTTCAAAAATATTCAGACCACTAACAAAGCTTTCAGGGAAAGACGCTCAATTCACTTGGACGCAAAAGTCCCAAGACTCTTTCGAGGAAATTAGAAAGTCGCTTGTAAATCCTCTCCTTCGTACATATCCTGAGTTTACTGACCCCTTTAATTTGACAACAGATGCTAGCAACGAGGCATTGGGAGCTGTCTTATCCAAAGGGAAAATAGGCGAATACAAGCAAATAGCATATGCAAGTAGAAGTTTAAATAAGGCGGTACAAGAATACTCCACAATAGAAAAAGAGTTATTCGCTATTGTATGGGCCACCAGGAACTTCTGATGTTATTTACAGGGCAGAAATTTCACGGTCTACACGGACCACAAGCCCTTTAAAGGCATATTCAAAGTGATAGACCCAACATCGAGATTGGTCAGCTTTCAAATAAACTCTCGGAATTTGACTACAAAATTGAATATAAACCAGGCAAACCCCAATTCGTTTATTGTGGAAGCTGAGGTACATCACCGAATCGAACAAATGAAGGCAACCCCGCAGTATCGTATGCCAATGGTCATCACCGATACTGCCCTAATGCCATTCGAGAAGGTATATCTGGACATCGTAGGTCCTCTTGAGGAAACACACTCAGGAAACAAATATATTTTGACTTTCCAAGACAATCTAACGAAATTTGTAGATTGCTACGCCATGCGAATGGCGAAGCAGAAACGGTATCAGGAATATTTTTCGACGAGAAAATTACCCGTTACCGCATTCCTAATAAGGCAGTAACTGATCAAGGCTCTAACTTCTTAAGCGAACTCTTCAAACGAGTTTGTAAGCTCCTAAATATTAAAAAAATGCAGACTTCCGCTTATCATCCAGAATCCAACGGCGCACTTGAACGTACCTAAAGACGTCTACTGAAGTATTTAAGAGTTATTGTATCCGAAAATCCAAAGGTTTGGGATCAATTCCTGAGAACCGCAGCTTTTGTATGTAATAATAGCCCACATGATGGCACTAAGCTCACTCCAATGGACTGCCTTTTTGGATTCACAGCGGATCTGCCCTCAAACTTAAGAAGAGAGCCAGAGCCAATATACAATCACGAAAGTTACTACCACATTCTTAGGTGCAAATTGCACAGAACCTAAGCTATCGCCCGGAAAAATTTATTTAACGCTAAGGAAAAGTCAAAACTTCACTAAGATAAGCACTCACGACCAGTAACTTTCGAACCAGGTGATAAAGTATAATTGGAGAATCAAGCTCCCATGATATTTCTTATCATCTGCCTTGCTCTAACACATTAGGAAGCTTTAGTGAACATCTCACTCGGGACTTGGTCATATACTTGCTAGGTGTGGATTTGTATGTATGTAACACTGAGATGAATTAATGTAATGATGTGTAGTGTAAAAGAAAAACTTTTATGGGTGATATGGGGATTGAATCGATGTATGTTATGTACTAAATTGGTGGTATATGTCCTTATTTGATTGAAGCAAAATAGTTTCACGACTACCTTACCAAGATTTAAATATAGTTGAAATTCATAAAAATGTTGAATCGATGTCAAGAACATGCGCCTAGGCTTTTACAGGATTCGAGTGCAAACACCATTTCTTGAATAAGGTTCCCTAGTGGCATTACTCGGAACTACCAACTGCCTTGGTTCCACATGAAGGTTATTGGGGTGGTAAAAAAACACATGAAAGCATTAGGTTGAGAGTGGGTTCAATTTAAGGCTTTGGTGAAAGAAGGCGGTAGTGGATATTAATGTAAAATGATAGGAGGCATCAGTCAATTTTGGCGAGCCTCAGCGATAGGTCAAAAAAAAAAAAAATTTCAACCGCGCTAATAAATGAAAGTTTTTTTTAGTAAAAAGAGTGGTACAAAACGGCATATGGAGAGCTGTATTGGACAGACTAAATCGCCGAGAGTGTTATTGAAAGCCACCAGTCGAGGTGGAGGAATTACTGAGCGTGTAAAAAAAGGTGATTTTGTAAAGTGGGAGGAAATAAAATCAGTATTCACAAACAGAATTAGAGCTGGAATTATTGTAAATATGAACCATACAGATCCTAAGCTATTTATACAGGATGCTGGTGATTTATTTATACGCCGTAGTAAGAATATTTTAAAACGCCATCTCAATATTAAAGTTAATACAAAGCTGTGTGCTGATTTTGTTAAGGATATCGGTGACAATGAGGTTATAAAAAATATTAAATATTTACAAGCAAGAACTGCTCCAATCAATGTAGACGATAATTTAAATGAGTGGTATAAAGTTAACATTTTGGATTCAATACTCACTCAGCTGGATGAGTTTCAGAAAAAAGATAGTGGCTGGACATTGGACTCCATTATACATTTAGCAGTACATATCAACAAATTTGAACAGCGCCGAAGATCTTCGTATATACCTCTACCGAAGGAGATTGCTTTAAAGCAAGCTTGCATCAATGTAAAAAATAGTGATGAAGCATGCTTCGCTTTGGCCGTGACATCAGCACTATACCCTGGAAATATTAACTCCTCTAGGACATCATCATATTCACATTATTCGACTGTGCTAAATTTAACTGGAATAACATTTCCTATGACGCTTAAACGGATTGAACAATTTGAAGACCAGAACGATATATCAATAAACGTATTCATCCTAAAGAAAGAGCGTTCCTTCACCACTGTTCTAGTTAGACCAACGAAACACAAGATGAAGCGACATGTGAATCTATAAATGATACAAAATAACTATGAGCAGGATGACGATGATGAAAGTAATAACAGGTTTCATTTCTGCTGGATTAAAAATCTTTCACGGCTTGCATGGAAACAGACTTCAAAACATAAGGCTTCATTGTATACATGCGATAGATGTTTGTTCTATTTTTATTCTGGTAAAGAATTAGCATCACATATTTCTGAATGTGAGAAAGAAAACATTAATATTGAATTAAGGAATCCCAACCATATAATTAAATGTTAATAGCACAACGGATGCTGTACCATTGGAAAACATTACTTAATTCCATCAGACCTTGTTGCTCTGATGGAATTAAGTAATAAGCAGTCGCAGAAAACATATGATCTAAGTCTAGTGTATTGTAAATAAAAAAAATGTATTACATACAGTTATAGTTCCATTTATTGAAGTAATTTGTTTTAATTATATTATAGTCTAAGATATACATTATTGGAAAATAAAGAATATATTATAGTTATAGATGTATTGATATCAGGAAGCCCAACAATAGAATGATACACTAAGAATTAAATGTTAATATTTTTTTAATTTATAATAAATCGTTAATGATATTTTATATATGTTATACTTTTTATTCAATTTCCCTACTAAGTCCAGAGCTCCTGAAGGTATTCTTTAATAATACTTGCCTACTACAGAGGGCTCCTAATCGGGCGATTGTGCCTTTTGCTCAGAATGCTAGGTTGAGCGTGAGCGTGAGAAAATACGTTGATATGTGGGCTTGATTTTGGCCTCTGTCATCACCTTTGAACCCGGAAGGGCATTTTGTCCTTGACCTTGCCCGGAAGTGTGTCTTGGAGGCTACAACCTTACTTTCCTATAAACAACTACGCCGCAGGGGATTCTGTACAACTTTTCAAAACAGATCTGATAACAGATAAACAGCTTTCCAAACAGCTCTGATAACAGGTAAACAGCTTTCCAAATAGCTCTGATAACAGCTTAACTGCTTTTCAAACAGCTCTCATAACAGCTTAACTGCTTTTCAAACAGATCTAATAACAGCTTAACAGCTTTTAAACAGGCCTGATATCAGCTTTTAAACAGGCCTGATAACAGCTTAACAGCTTTTAAACAGCTCTGATAACAACTTAACAGCTTTTCAAACGGGTCTGATAACAGCTTAACAGCTTTTAAACAGCTTCTTCCACCTGTAAGATTATGTACGGAACATACAGTTAACAGAAATCTTCTTCTTTAGTGTTTACTCACAGTTAATTATAATCCTCCATACAACTTACAATACTCATCATCCAAGTGATTTATTGACAAGACTTGTTTATTCACTGTATGATACACATTCATTTAATTAATTAGGCCCACCATACCAATATTACCAAGATAAAATTACCATGTTCTTGTCGAAGCTGAATCATGGTCAAATTGTAGCCTCCAAGATTCGACACTGTTGGTTTCAAAAGGTTACCCAAGAGCAGACACTTGCGGTTTCGAAGGTTAAGGTTACGTCAGAAGTCAAGACCACGTGTCAAATACATATAAATAATAGTTTCATAACTTGTTTTTCATTTGATGTTTTGCTCTTTACCCAAACAGACCGCTGTTGGCAAGCTAATTACGTAATAATTTCAACATGAGTTCTAAGGATACTACAAACCTTCTAAAGCCTACGGACGAAAGTCGAAAAGAATATTCATATAAGGGTCAGCCTACATCTATGAAATCGATGCTTTCTAGAAATAAAGAAGAAAGTTTTTCATCCAAAAACGAGTCGACTGTCCGCTACCAACAGCTCGAAAAATCAGAATATTCCAACAAAGATCGCAAAAAATAAATACGGAAAGATGTTGTTTATGAAAATGGTGCACAAGGAATTTTCTAAAGCCATCTTGGTCTAAAGGCATAAGGATCAGTCTATATCTGGGAAATCTAGGTTTTCCTGAACTAAAGAAAAAAGACTTTCGATTTAAGCTATAATGTAATTAAAACAAATTATTTCAATAAATGGGATTATAACCATATTACACTTTTTATTTACAATGCATATTTTAGACTATACTTAATATATTTTCTCCGGCACACGTCGCTTAAGAGCGATAATTGAAGCAAGAAAGATTATTGCTCACATCAGGTGTCGTTTTCAAGCAAATTTTGTTGTTTTCAGATTAAGTGAACCTACTTTCCTTATGAAATCCATAGGTATCACTTTTGATCTATATCATGCGTATCCCCAAAGTGATCTCGTATCCCCAAGACTCGAGATGAATAAATAAACGGGCTCCAGAAACAAAATCGGAAACTTATGCTATTTGCCTGTGCTGGAGAGTGCTAAAAGTGATCTCGTATCCCCAAAACTCGAGATGAAAAATAAGCGAGCTCCAGAAACAAAATCGAAATCCTATGCTATTTCCCTTTGCTAGAGAGTGCTGAAAGTGATCTCGTATCCCCAAGTCCGAGATGAACAACATATGTAGTACCGGCTAATGCCGCGAGGGAACCTTACTCAAGAAATGGAGTTTGCACTCGAATAATCAATACACACAGACCCCCTATACCCAATAATAATAATAATAATTATGCTAAGAAAACATCAAACCAAGCTGATGTCATGTTGTGAAATTCGAATGATGTTGATATCTACAACTTCCCCGCTAATAAAACTTATTTAGGTGCAGCACCTGTAAACACAAGCGCCAAGATGACGTCACACGTGATATCTACAACTTCCTCGCTAATAAAAGCAAACTGCAAAATCAAGGCAGTTGGTAGTACCGACTAATGCCACTAGGGAACCTTACTCAAGAAATGGTGTTTGCACTCGAATCCTGTAAAAGCCTAGGCGCATGCTGATATCTACAACTTCTCCGCTAATAAAAGAAAAACAGCAAAAGCAAGGCATACTGGTTGTACCGCCTAATGTCGCTAGGAAATTTTACTCAAGAAATGGCGTTTGCACTCGAATCCTGTAAAAGCTTTGTAACCAAGAGCCCCCAATGACATGTTCTAGAATCTGTTCATGGTGATGTAATGTTGTGAAATTCGATCAAATAAGGACATACACCACCAATCTAGTGTATAACATACATCGATTCAATCCCAATATCACCCATGAAAGTTTTTCTTTTACACTACACAACATTACATTAATTCATCTCAGTGTTACATACATACATCTCCACAGCTAGCAAGTATATGACCAAGTCCCGAGTGAGATGTTCACTTCCTAATGTGTTAGAGCAAGGCAGATAATAAGAAATATCATGGGATTTTGCTGCCGAACTCTCATAGCTTAACACAGACATTTGCTCTGGATCGCTCTTTGCATGTGAAATACAGAGAAAAAAGTTTATAACTTAAGATATAAAACTACATAGATAATGAATTTGAAGTGGATAAATATAGGTGAAAAATTGATTTGGTATATATTATTTACAGTTGTTGTTGTTTTTCAGTAAAGAAATTGGGAATCTTACATTTTCAACTTTCACTACTCATCTACAACATATACCACATATTACTCATAGCTCTCATATACTCATCTAAGGCAACATATTATACTATATTAATATAATAACTCAACCTTCTTTCATTAAAACTTTTAATTTAATCAACTCCCAACCTACTTTCATGGTAAGATTTAAAGATGAATAAATAATACTTCCATATCCTACTAGAATTATATCATTCCAAATACCCACTCTCAACATCGAGATCTCCACTATTGAACTTGAAGCATTATCAACTTTTTTCCGACCTTCCTGACATTCGCACAACACCATTTCGAGGAGATAAATACCAAATACCATCCATCAAAGCTTTTAACTTAATACATATCTTACAGTACCTGCTCTAAGCCCCCTACTACGATCTTCACTATGGACTTCGATAATTATCAATTATTTCTTCCTTCATACTCCATCATTCGCGCGATACTTTAGAGGAGATTAATATCAAGCGAGATTAGGCTTTTACTGCTTATTCATAGCTCCCATACAACTTCCACTACTCACCTCAGACAACATATCATACTACATTAATATCATAACCCAGCGTTCTTCTATCAAAGCTTTTAATTTAACCCACTCTCAACTTAATGGTAAGTAAACAATGTACCTGCATCAATACTATATCAGCTTCATGTGAACTATTTTTCAGATATAGGAGGCAATCAAATCTCATAACAGCATACCTGCTTGATTTATAAAAAACTCTGCTACTTTCATATGCTCACCATAAGATGAAATTATTAACATGAAATCAACACGTTCTTATCTAGTCACCGAGTCAACTGAAAGAAAACATTCTTGCTATAAACCTTAAGATTTAAAGGTAAACAAATAACGCTCTCCTCTTCCACGGTCTTCACTGAAGCTTTATCCTACTAGATTAATATTATGTGAAAAACAATCCATCAAAACTTTCAATTTAATCCACAACTTACAGCACCCACTCTCAACCTCCACCACGGTATTCACTATGGGCTTGAAGAATTATCAGTTTTTCCTCCTTCATACAACACCATTTGGATGATACTTTAGACAGATAGATACAAAAACAAATTAATCGCTCAATTTGTCTGCTTTACTCGGACGTATTTGTTTACTCAAGATATCAAATTACCAGCCGCCTGGCCACCTGGCCACCTTTTCTAATGCTTTAATTTCCATTACTTCTAATGATTTCATGTGTCGTACCATCCCAAGCAACCGTAATCTATTTTTACACATCGAATATCATAACATGATCATATAAAAGACACTTACCGACCACAACTGACGTTATAGTTGCTGTTGTTGTTGTTTTCTGCAAAAGAAATTTTCAAATATAACTTCCACTACTCATCCAAGACATCATATCCTACAGATTAATATCAATTTTTGTTTTCAGCTAAAGATATTGGGAATCTTACAATAAAAAAACATAAATCGCTCAATTTGTTTACTTTACTCGGCTGCTGTGCGAATTTGTTTACATTAATCGAGTGCGAATTTGTTTATGCAAGGAATTAAATTAGAAACATTCCACCTGAAGAGCAAAATTAGGCATTTACTAATTTCCATTACTTATCTAAGTGAACATATCTACCAACATTCGCTCCAATCAGCTTTGCCTGATCTATTTTTAGATATATCATCATATGGCGCAATGTTTATAAAAGACTCCTACAGATTAAGATCATCAAATCTTTAATCCACAACTTCGATTACAGCTGTTGTTGGTTTTGCTTTTCACCTACTAATATTAATTACACCTGAGAAGGTAAGATCGCTCATATCTCGCGTAGAGGATTTCTGATGAAAATTTTACCCCTAGTACTAATACTATTGACATGAACAAAAATATGAATTAGTATTAATACTTATTACACTAATTTTCTTAGGGAATTTCACATTTATTATCTACATAAATACACAGCTACACACATCCACCCACGCCTTAGATAACGTTTCCTCAGCCACCAACTAGCCCAGCCCAACATACCACAGGCACTCATACTAAAGTAAACAACTAAAACCAAACTCAAGCTGACAAGTATACAGCCCCGATATAAATTCGGTTAGGGTATTTCACATCATTACTTACTACACATTCTACCCAAGCCTTGGTACAGGTAACATAGCCCAGTCCAAGACACCTCAGGCAGCCCTAGTCATAGATATTGCCACTAAAGCTCTCAGCCAACCCCCAGTAGTCAGACACAGAAGGGGGCACCTCAAGGTCAAAATGTAGCCTCCAAGACCAGATCAAACTGAACCAGCAACCTCCACCAATAAAGATTCCCACCACTTCACAAATATTTATAGCTGCGCTCTCCGAGATGAAAAATAAGCGAGCTCCAGAAACAAAATCAAAGACCTATGCTATTTTCCTATGCTGGAGAGTGCTAAGAGTGATCTCGTATCCCCGAATTGATCTCGTATCCCCAAAATTCGAGATGGAAAACTTAATGTCAACTTAGAGGCTACGAGTCCGAGATGAAAAATAAGCGAACTCCAGAAAAAAATTGAAAACCTATGCTATTTCCCTATGCTGAAGAGTGCTAAAAGTGATCTCGTATCCCCAAAGTGATCTCGTATCCCCAAAATTCCAGATGAAAAATAAGCGAACTCCAGGAACAAAATCGAAATCCTATGCTAATTCCCTATGCTGGAGAGGGTTGAAAGTGATCTCGTATCCCCAAAGTGATCTCGTATGCCCAACATCCAAGACTCAATGCTGCACCCAAGACACAGTAGTGTATCCAAGGCGCAATGGTGTATCCACGACACAAACTACTACAGCCAAGACACAAACCTACATTTAGCACGGACTCAAACCACCTAGCGACGGTGGCGCCATCTGTGGCGAAATCCAGGAGGCTTAAAAAGTGATCCAGAATGAACATAGTGTAACTACTGATATAAACAAGGCTTTTCCTCCATGGTGGTCAGTAAAGCAGGAGATATTGTACTCACCTAGCCAAACAAAATGGCAGGGGGGCCATATTAACGTTTCGGAATAACAGGATGATTCAGAAAAAAGCTAAAAACACCCAATATATTAAAAAGTTTAGGGCATACTGTCACAGTTAAAAGTTCATTAAGTGCACAACTTCATGGCCTTTCCAACAACTGCTCAACCAGCCCCATACCCCCTCCTCACAGGAGTTATGACGGTCTCAAATAAAAATGACGGGTTTTCTTACCTTTTTTGCTTTACTTTGACTTCTATTTTCTTAGAAAAACATTTTTTTTTCATAAAAACTGGAAACTTTCCGCTTAACTTTGACCTATTACACCCTATGTGCTATGTGCAGCCGTTAAAGAGCTATTAGTTCTTAACATATTCTCAAACTTATTCTCAAAGATAATTTGTTCCCTTGGTTACGGTATTTTAATAAAATATCGAGTAATTTCGGTAACCGAAATTGGTTGCGAGTTAATAACTCCTTAACGCCTGCAGACAGCACATAGAGTGTAATAGGTCAAATAATACAAAATGAATGTGTTCTCAAGTTATTGTGGTGACGGACGGACGGCAGACAGAAATGCTAAAATTTAAAATAACTAATAATACATATGTATGCGTGGGTGTCCAATCCATTTGGCTCTACCAGAATTATTTCACTGCGTTACAAACGGAATGATAAGCTTAGCATACCCTATGAGACCTTATCTAAGGTATAAAAATCACGAGTTTATAAAATTAAAAAATTTGTTACAATATTTTTGGAACGTAAATCGATAGGTATTTAAAAAAATATGATGGTGTTCAAATTTTCAGGAGCATCAATCAGAAACAGCAAACTAAGAAGTATAATAAATTGATTTCTAGGCCGCTCTCACTCCGTTCATAGTACAAATAATTTGAATATCATACGATCACAATTTGAAGTACATCGACGTATGGAAAAAGTAAATGATGAATTTGTAAAAATGTTGTTTATATTTTCGAAAATGTTCCTATTTTGAGCTTTTAGAATTATTTAGCAACTATTTCATTATATTTACGTCTGTAAGATTTAATCTGTAGAAGGACAATACGACAATGCTAAATCACTTTGAAAATTATACAACTGTGAAAAAAAATCGGCGAGTAAGAAATTTGCTTGTATATAATTTGCAATACTGTTACGATTACAATGCTGCGTTCATTTTTCGTGATCCATATAAGAGGAGATTACGGATTTATAAATGGATAAAAAAATCATCAAATTGCCAACTTTTGGGGAATTAAAACTTCAGAATTAGAACCAAATATTACAGAGTTATTTTGGCATTTTGTAAAAATTGAAATGCAATTTGATAATTTGCCCCCATAAAAAAAATCATGGCTACCTATAGACGTTTTATAGAATGAAATTAACTTAAATTGCCAACGAACCAGTGCAGTATAAAAAAACGCTGCTAATACATCCATGTCAGTTGTATATCATTGTAAAATGTTTCTTCCGCTTGAAGCAGTAATATTTTGTATCAAAAAAGCTTCCAAAAGTAACATATTCATATGTGTATTAAGGCTGAATGGCAGAAAATAAAGCTCTCGATTCCGAGCTTCCATTTAACTATGTAGTAGTAGCGTGAGCGTTCGTCCAAAGCTTTCGATTTAGTGCCAAACGCAGAAGCAGTACTCGCTGTATGTAAGTATCTTGACCTATTAGCAGTTCATAATCAATGCTGTATTGACACGGCAAACATTTTTTCTTCTTTCATTTTCTCTAGGAAACATGTCTGCCATATTCAAACCGAAGTGTATTGTTTTGTTGTTGCTTGAAACTTAATTAAACTGTTTTTGTAATTTTATTAACGCTTTCCATACAGCCTTTCGGATCTTTATATAACATCCCTTGCCTTCTATGCATGTAATGTACATATATGCACAATGGCTCAAACAAGTTGGATTAAATTGGAGGCATCGGAGGCATTGGAGTTCACAAATGGGCTGAATCGGGTAACTCCTTCGTAATCACTTAATCACTATTCAAAATGATGCACATACATATCTCCATATATAATGTACCCAATTGATAACTTTAATTATTTGCCGAATACACCTAGAACGAAAAAAACCGAGTATTTGCATGCATTATAAAACAAATTCGCAATCTCAAACAAATATGCAATAAAAAAGTGAAAAGAGAAAAAAATTCCAAATAATTTTCCTCGGTTTTTTTCGTCTATTTTTAACTAAACCATAAACAAAAAATTTTAACAAATGTTCTCCCTTTTCTCTCAGTGCATTCCTAATCCACTCCAACAAAACCCTCGAGAATACTTCCCAAGCCGTGAATCAGAAATCTATATGTGTGCATACTTAGTCCGTTTTCTAAAATGGCTAAACATTGGCTTTATATATGCCATAGAGCCAAAACTGCTATCCATAAACGAAAATAGTCCTTGTATTAATTTAAAGCTTGGTTCCTTACCTTCCCAAAGGCTACACTTCCTATATACCTTACTTAACAAAATAATAAAATAGTTTTGATTACAAAGTAGGGTGTTAGGGAGGGAGTCTGTTTCATGGCTTGTGAAGTATTCTCGAGGGTTTTGACTCCAACAACAAAGTTGCACACACAGCTAGAAGCAGACAGCAGGCGACTAAAAATTTCAGACGCATAAGGTAAAAAGTGGCTAAGTCAAAACCGTTACATTATTTGCCTACTCTTCATGAAGTATCTAGACTTTTCGTGAAGTTCCCTCAAATGTCTACTACATATACATATATATACAGAGTGTCCCACGTAACGTGTTCCCTGGGCATTGTTCTCGAAAATATGCGGAGATATCGAAAAAGTCCTAATAATTAAAGTTGGGCACGTTTAGTCAGGGTATCCTCTGGCATAACCAAAATGCATCCTCAGAAAGGACGAAAAGGACCAAACCGAAGATATCCATTTTTCGTTTGGCTTTTGTTTTTAAATATTGACCATACCTGAAGATAGCCCGGCTTATGATGGGTAGCTTTTGGTACTAGCACTTCGATGATATCTGTGTGCATTTTCGAGAAGAATGGCATATAATAGAGTACAATTTGAGGCCTTATATCTCAATAATAAAGGGTTAAACTGGAATTTTCAATATAACACTTTCGTATTAGTTTTATTCGCGGAATTTAAAAATGTAATCCAAATATCTCCTTAATGCGGACATTTTTTTAATATATCCTTTTCCAAGTCCTTTTTCAAGCACTTTGGCTATGCCAGAGGATACCTTGGCTAAGGATGCGTAACTTTTATTATTAGGACTTTTTCGATATCTCCGCACATTTTCGAGAAAAATGGCCAGGAAACAATTTACGTGGGACACCCTGTATATTGTTACGAGCGTGGTCTTAGTTCGTTATTTAAAACACAATACTTTAGATATCATTAACAAGTTCTTTCTTTTATTTAACTTCACTATTTACTTTTGTAACATTTACAAACAATTATCAAATCAACTCTTTATAGTTATCGTTAGTACTGTACTTCTAATTATCGCAATAGTTTACTTCGTTCATTTCACTGCCTGAAATAAGACTGCCTCCTGGATGTGAGTAGCGCCGTATTTATACTCAACAAATTATCCTAGAACCTTCCTGAATATTCCGTTCTCCAAACCCAGTTTACTAGGATGTCACTAACCTAAAGTTGTCTCCATTTCCAATAGATGTCGCTTGTATCACTTTGTGGCGCGTAACACTGCCCCTTCTTAAAATTGTTCGTCGCGAACAACAGGTGATCCACGGTCTTGTATACTACGTCATTAATTCTAGTCACTACTGAATACGGTCCTTCGCAGCGTTGTTGTAATTTTGGAGAGCGTCCCATACGTCGTTTCCGGTTGTACAGCCAAACAACGTCACCTTCATTAAATCCGGCTGAGTTAGCACGTAAGTCATAGCGGGTCTTCATCCGATCGGTATTTATTGCTAGTTTTGCTCTCGCGACCATGTGTACATCAGCTAATCGTTGTCTAAGTTCCGATACATAATCGTCTGGTAACTTTTGTTCACCTCTGGGTGTACCAAACTTGAGGTCGCTAGGTAAACGCATCTCCTTTCCGAATATGACTTTTGCTGGAGTTTGTCCGGTTGTGTTGTGAACAGCTGATCGATAGGCCATTAGGAACATGGGAATATGTCTATCCCAATCGCGCTGGTGATAGTCGACTACTTTCTTTAGATGCTCGACCAATGTTCTGTTGAAGCGCTCTACCATGCCATCAGATTGTGGATGCAGAGGAGTTGTTCTGGTTTTTCTTATTCCCAGCATTTTACACATATCTTGGAAGGTCCGTGATTCGAAGTTCTGTCCTTGGTCCGAATGAAGTTCATGAGGAACACCAAATCTACTGATCCAATTCATTACTACTTGATCCGCTACTGTGGTAGACTCTTGATTAGGAATTGCAAAAGCTTCAGGCCATTTACTGAAATAGTCAATAGCAACTAATATGTAACGGTTACCGTTATCTGTTTCTGGAAAAGGTCCAGCGATGTCTATGGCTATCTTTTCAAATGGGGCTCCTAAATTATACTTATGCATTTCTCCTCTGCTTCTGTGTGGCGGTCCTTTGCAAGAAGCACAGATAGTGCATCTGCGGCACCACTCCTCCAGATCCTCTCGCATATGTAACCAATAAAACCGTTCTCGTATTTTGAAAATTGTTTTATTCACCCCCAAATGTCCTCCAGATGATCCACTGTGCATTTCTTCTAAAACATCTTTGACCTTGGATGCTGGCACGACTGTCTGCATTCAGATTGACTCGCCGTTAGTTGCTTCCCACTTGCGTTTTAATATACCACACTCAGCGTGAAGCGAATTCCATTGAGCCCAGTAGCTCTTCAGCTTCTCACTCCTGTCCGGGATATCTTTCCATTGTGGTCTTTCCATGTCTTCTTTCCAAGCAAGAATTGGTGCTATGTCTGGGTCTTCCCGTTGTGCTGTTCGCAAGTTGTCCCAATCCGTCGATGGTTCCACCGTTATCAGCTGTATAGTTGCCTTTGTTTCCTTTTCTTCCACCCGAACGCAATGTTTGCATTCAAGTTGGCATGGATGTCTTGAAAGGGCGTCTGCATTTCCATGCATACGTCCTTTTCGGTGTTGGATTTCAAAGTTATAGGCTTGGAGTCGCTCTATCTATCTCGCCACTTGCCCTTCAGGGTTCTTAAACTGCAAAAGCCATTTAAGCGCTGCATGGTCTGTGCGGAGGATAAATTGCTGCCCGTAGAGGTATTTATGGAAATGTTTTGTTGAATTTACAATAGCAAGTAGCTCTTTTCTAGTAGCACAATAATTTATCTCTGATTTTGAAAGTGCTTTGCAATAATACGCTACTGGCACCTCTTGACCATCCTTCTCCTATGAAAGCACTGCTCCGATACCTACATTGCTGGCATCCGTGTCCAATATAAAAGTTTTTCCCAACATTGGATAGTGAAGTACTGGACTTTCACAGAGATGCTGCTTCAAATACTCAAAACTCCCGTTACATTTATCTGACCAAATGAACGGCTTTCCTTTTTCTGTAAGTTGATATAGGTTCCTTGCTATATCTGCAAAACCTTTTACGAATCGCCTGTAGTAGGTAGCTAGACCAAGAAAACTCCTTAACTTATGCTTGTCCTTTGGAATTGGCCAATTTTTGACAGCTGTTATCTTTTCTGGATCAGTTCTTATGCCTTGTGCCCCAAATATTTTAGTTCACTTTTAAATAGAGCGCATTTATTCGTACTGAGCTTCAGTTGCGCATCTCTCAGTCTTTGAAGTACGTTCCGTAAATTGTTTTTATGTTCCTCGAATGTGTTTTCGATTACTATTATGTCATCTAAGTAGAACAGACATGTTTTCCAGGTTAATCCTCGTAAAACACATTCCATGAGTCGTTCGAATGTATTTAGAGCATAACATAATCCAAATAGCATAACTCTAAATTGCCGTGAGCCACTCCCAACTGAGAAAGCAGTTTACTCTCGATCCTCGGGATGTATTTCCACTTACCAGTAACCACTCTTTAAGTCCAGGGTGGAAAACCATTGCGCTCCGGAAAGGGTGTCTAGTGTGTCGTCAATCCTTGGTAACGGATAGCTATCCTCTTTCGTTACGTTATTTAGCTGCCGGTAGTCTACACAGAATCGGGTGCTGCCATCCTTTTTCCTGACCAGAAGAACTGGCGATGTCCAAGGGCTATTAGATTCTTCTATTATGCCTTGTTCCTTCATGGAGTTTATCATATCTGCAACTTCTGATTGTTTCGCTAATGGTAGTCTTCGTGGTATCTGCCGAATGGGCCTAGAATCTCCTGTATTGATCCGATGCTGGACAAGATTTGTTTTACCGAAATCTTCATCATTCATTGCAAATAATTCGGAAAATTCATCGATCACCTCCTTGGCGTCGTTGTATTGCTGTTCACTTGAGGCACTAGATGAAAGAAGAGTCTGAACCTGTTGAGTAGTAGTTGGTATAGGTATTGCTTCCTTAATATTACTAGCATTATTCAAATTAACAATCTGATAAACGGGTTCACAATTTCCAATTATAGCACCTTCTTTTAGCTGTACCTCATTTTTGGATGTGTTGAGCACTCTGACTGGAATTAATGTTGCACCTCCTGCATTAACTAAAGTCTTACCTACAATGATGTTCGATGCATCTTTTGTAGGGTTAGGCTCCACCAAATAGAATCGGCAGGTCTCGATGTCATCAGTAAGCTTTGTCCATACTAGCGTCTACGAGAATGCAGAGAGAGTAATATTCTCACAGACCAGATGGTTTTTACATGCTTTCCGACTGCTGAACAGCGGAGCTGATGCGACTAGACACTGTTTGATTTCTAGTCTCTCCCCGATTAGCTTGCCCCCAGGCTCGACATCTTTGGCATTCTGTTCTGTCCTCCGATTCTGGTGATTCCATTCGACGGCGTTTTCTGCAGTCCCTGGAGGTGTCCTGGTCTATTACAATTCCAGCATCACAGAAAACCGCGTGAAGGATTGCTCTGTGATGGCTGCATTCTATTACAAGTGTTGATTTCTGTCTTGCTAGCCTTAACGCTTGTTGTAAATTTTGATCTGCAATAGCGTTCACAAATGCTTCTGTTGCCACTTCATTAAAGAAATCCGCATTTACGGTAGAGTATGAAATATAAGCTAATCTTTCCAAATCAGCCTGCAGTTGTTGTAGTGCCTCTCCATGCTTTTGAGTCCTGTTGCGTAACTGCAGGCGATATACTTTCTGCATGTGCTCATCTCCTTAACGCAATTCTATCGCCTGTACTAGTGAAATGTAATCACGATGCTTTTCAATCTGTATGGTTTGCAATAACTCTGACGCAGGACCGCGAAGTGCAAATACCAGAGCTGTAGCTTTGTCTGCATCGCTCCATCCATTTACTTCGGAAGCTGCCTCGAATTGTCTCTTGAAAATATGCCACGAACTTTGTCCATCAAATATTGGAGGTTTCATTCTGCCTATACCGGATATTTCAATTCCTTCGCGTCGAGGTTGTCGATGCTTTATCCTTTCCAAATCTGCTTTAAAGCTATCAAGCTGCTCCGTGACATTTTGTTGTACTTCCAACCCTTCCTGCTGGATTTCTTCAATTTTCACATTTTGTGTGTCTAATGAATTTTTCAGAAAATTCTTCTGTTCCTCCAAACAAGTTTCTCGACAATTCTGTAAAAAAATCTTTTCTTCATCCCAACGGGATTCCAGAGAATTCTTTTGTTCGTCCAAACGGGTTCCCAGAGAATTCTTTTGTTCCTCCATAGATTTCTTCTGCTCATCGAAACGGGATTCGAGATAATTCTTTTGTTCCTCAAAAGCATTCTTTTGTTCCTCCATAGATTTCTTCTGCTCATCTAAACGTGATTCCAGAGAATTCTTTTGTTCCTCCAGAGATTTCTTCTGCTCATCTAAACGGGATTCCAGAGAATTCTTTTGTTCCTCAAGAGCGTTCTTCACCTGCAGGATTGAAAGCTCCATTTTGGTCATTAATGTACCCAAAAGCTGTTCCATGTTCATCGCAGGCTCTTTTTCAGTTTCTGGCTCTTCCTCGAAAACGTATGTCTCAGGATTCTTTTCTTCCTCTATCAAAGCTTGTCTAAGTCGCTCGACTAGAACATTCTTTAGACCTGTCGTTTGCAGTGACCGCTTCCCCAACTTCACTTTCAATTCCTGTATGCGAAGCTCCTCTAGTTTGCGTCCCATTCTTGCATGATTTTACAAAATTAATCACTCTTTGAATTTCAAAGTCAAATTCTACCACTTTATTTCGCGATTTTATTTTACTTTTGACCCCAGTTGTTACGAGCGTGGCCTTAGTTCGTTATTTAAAACACAATATTTCAGATATCATTAACAAGTTCTTTCTTTTGTTTAACTTCACTATTTACTTTTGTAACATTTACAAACAATTATCAAATCAACTCTTTATAGTTATCGCTAGTACTGTAATTCTAATTATCGCAATAGTTTACTTCTTTCATTTCACTGTTTGAAATAAGACTGCCTCCTGGATGTGAGTAGCGCCGTATTTATACTCAACAAATTATCCTAGAACCTTCCTGAATATTCCGTTCTCCAAACCCAGTTTACTAGGATGTCACTAACCTAAAGTTGTCTCCATTTCGAATAGATGTCGCTTGTATCACTTTGTGGCGCGTTACAATATATATACATTTCAACATAATATTTGGCGCAACCGGTAGGATATTGGAAGCCGGGTTTTCAATGTCAAGAAAAACATATGAGCTTGAAAACCCGCTATCCTACAAAGAACCTGGAGGGGTTAAAAAGTTTAGCCCCAACGCTCGGGGTCGGACAGCTTTAACTGCCTCTGTTGATAGAAACAAGCAGCAACCCCCTAATCAACTACAGTGCCAACGGGGGACAGTAGTGGGCTTTATCCCAGCCCAGGAAGAAAGTCAAGGAAATTCCAGGCCTACACGTTAAGGAAAAAAGATCAACAGCCGTCTATCTGCGATCCAGAGCTGAGAGGGACTCCGAAATAAGCTTTTATCCAGGGTAATATAAGAAGGCCTAGAATTCGATAAGGTGTTATTGTAAATGTGAAATTTATAGATCCGGAGCTATTTATGCAAGTTGCAGCTAAATTATTTACCCGTCATATTAAGAACACTCTAAAACGTTATCTTAATATTAAAGTTGCTACAACGTTGTGTGGTGAATTTATAAAAGAAACTGCAGATAATGAAATTATAAGTGACATTAAATATTTTCAAGCGAGAATTGCTCCGATCAGTACATATGCTAATTTAGAGGAGTCGTATAAAGGTAACATCTTGGTTCCAATACACACGCAGCTAAAGGAGTGGCTGGGCACTGCACTCAATAATACATCTGGCAGTGCATATCAACAAATTTGAACAGCTTGAGGATCTTCATACATACCTCTAGCAATGGAGATTGCAACAAAGCAAGCTTGCATCAATGTACAAAATGATGATGAGGAATGCTTCGAGTGGTCCATAACATCAGCGCTATACCCTACCAATGCTCATTTTGAAGGGATATCATCACATTCGCATTACTCTACTGTATTAAATTTAACTGGAATAATATTTCCCATTACACTTCAGCAGATTAAACAATTTGAAGACCAGAACGAGATATTAGTAAGCGTATTCATCCTAGAGAAAGAGCGTTCCTTCACCACAGTATCAGTTAGCCTTATGAAATACAAGATGGAGCGACATGTAAACTTCTTAACGATACAAGATGACTATGGTAATACTGCAATGGATGATGATGATGATGATGATATCGGCAGATATCATTTCTGCTGGATTAAAGATCTTTCGCGCCTTGTATCGAAACAGACTACAAAATGTAGCTATAGAATGTATACATGCGAGAGATGTTTGTTCTACTTTTACTCTGCGAAAAATTACCAACACAGACTCCCGAATGCGAGAAGCAAAATGATTGCAGTATTATATTTCCATAAGAAGAAAAGAAATGGCTAGAATTCAAGAATTATAACCATAAGACTCTCGGCCCGTTTTGCGTGTATGCTGATCTTGAATATTGATTCAAGCCGATTCAGGGAAATGATTAAAATACACAGCGAATCCAGGAACAAAAATTCACAGCATAGAATTCAATATCTTCTGCAAACATGGTGCTAAGCGAGAGCAATGCAATGCATATATGCCGCGAGCATTTTTTATCGCGAAAGCTCTTTTCGTAATATGTATGTACATACATATGTCTTTTGATTTATTTTTTAATTTAATTATTCGAACAAAATTTGTCGTGATAATTATTTCTATTAAAACGACTTGGTTGAAAACTGAAACTTTTGTTTTTCCCAAGTCGTCTTATTGGAATATTTTTATAAGATGTGTTGAATGTTAAGAAAATTGCTGATGCAATTTTCTTCACCTAGTTGGGTGATAAGCTAATCATGTTTTATGTATTATTAGCTTATAGGAATTTATTTATTAAATTTTTTTTTTAATATAATTTTTCAGGTATACAACAAAGGCAAAAGTAAATGAATTAGGTATGAAGCAAAATTGTTTTTGTGAAGAGTAAAAGGAAACTTATAACGAATTACCCAATTTAAAGCGTGCTCTAATTTAAGTAAAGTGAGTAAAAAGCTTCTCCAAATAAAGGTGGTAATAAGGGTGCGAATTCAAGTGCCAAATATCAGTAAGTAGCCCCAACGATATATATCATTATATATATTCGTATAACAAGCTTCTAGGTTGTTAATGTTGAGCTGCTCGAAGATACTGTGATGACCCACTCTGGAGGAAGTGCGCTCATCTGACCTTTTCTTTCGAAGCATGCTAGCCGCTGCTTCACTACGAATAAAGTGGGAGATAGGTTGTAAGCCAAGAATGGCTTCAAGTGCACCAGTGGTGCCAGTAGCGTCTAAATATGCCATCATTTGCATCTTATCAAGGGTTCGTCTGGTGGTTGCCTGCAATGATTTAGGTCACCACATATTTGCACCATAAGAAAATATTGGTCTGGCTATGCCCTGGAAGATCCATAAGGTCATTTTTGGGTTCAGGCGCCACTATTTCCCGAAAAGCCTGCGGCAAGAGCTGAATGCTCACATGACTTTGTTAGTTATTATTTCCAAGTGGGGATTCTAGATAACTCAAGTAACAACTTTTACAAGTTTTGTGACAGCAGTTGATGGGTAGTTTTATAAGGGGTATATAATTGTTACTCGGTGTTATAAAAATTTGAGTGATTATATAAGTTTTTTATAATATTACCAATTGGTAACGTAGTTATTTTAGAATATTTTAAGGTTACTAATGGGTATCGTGGAAGTAAGTTACTATAGGTTTTATAAGTTGGTGATAGAAATGTTTCAATCACCGGTCCATATTACTTAGAGTAATAATACTAGAAGCTATATAAGAAAGTTTTATAATTGTTTTCACCACCATGTTATATAATTAATTGATAGTAAGAGTTTATTGAGGTATGCGTGGTTATATAAGGGTAACCACTCGACAATGTTCAGTAATTTAAGTGACTTTAATAAAAATTGGGACCTTTCGGTAATACATATACCCACTACAAAATATCGTAAAATTTTTGGTGGCCCTTTAGTAACTACACTGATGGTTATAAAAACAAATTACTGCTAGTATTGATTGGGGCTATTATAAAACTCTTCTCATTTATTTAACACAATAAAAGCAAAGGGTATATAAGAGCACTTACATCTGGTTTTTCTCACTATAAGATATACAAGATTACCAAAGGTTACATATTATGACTAAAGGGTATGTAAGAAGCATTTCCGAGGCATGGTAGTGAGTTTAGTTTGTATAATATTTCTAGAAGTTTTGAAATGTTAATTTTTTCATTCAAGTACAACCCGCCATTTTTTCAGATGTGCATTGCAGATAAAAAAGAAAATGTCGGTTAAGGCAATTTTTTAAATTGTAGATATATGGGTTGCGTTTTATTTTTATATGAAGAAAACGCATCATTTTAGGTATATAACATTTCTAAATTATGCAATGTTACTTTTATGAGTTAATACCACCTAAGTGAAAATTTTAAATTTTGAAATATTTAATTAATATTATTGAATATTGCTTAATTTTGGAGCGATCTGTATTTTTAGAAGTATGATACTCACCGTAAAATTTTAATTGCAGCTGGATTTCACCACGTATAAACCGGAAAATTGTAATTCTAAAATCTAAAAATATTAAACCCTTCCATTATAAAAATGCAATACAAAAAAATATTGAAATTATATTTCAAGATAGGTTTCGTAAATGTTTACATTATATTGTTTTATAAAGGTAACGAAAAGTAATTTCCCTAACATTTCAATCACTAAAAGTAATCAGTCTAAGAAAATTCTAAGCGTTGTGGAAACGCTACCATCACCACTATAAACAAAGTTTATAAAGGTAACTGAAACATTACTGCAACCACTGCTATGACCAAAATGAATTAATCGAGATGGGTTATATTAGGGTTATATAAGTAGTTATATTTTTTAATAAAAAAATGACTATCAGAACCAGCTAAACACAAGCTCTCTGCATAGACACGGTCAACAATACATGCATTTCATTATTTAGTCGGTGTTAGTATTAGTATGTTAAAATAAACATAAACCGGGCAAAATTACATGCAATGCACAAAAACATTAAACAAAAAGGTTAAATATTATATAAACGTTTTTTTAAAACATGCTTAGAAACGTCAAGAACAAACTGCTCAGCCATATTACTAACAGAAATACACATGCGATTAAAAGGTTCTTACGTGCTAAAGTAAGACCTTGCGGAGTTAACATGCAACAGAGGTAGCCTTCTCAAATTGTGCCTACTATCACGATAAGAGATTTTGTTAACTAACAGCGGGTAATCGCGTTTAAGAGCTGATGCACAAAAGTTACATCGGAAACCATGCGACGTTTCTCATGCGAGTAGATATTTAAAATCTTCAAGCGATCCTCATAGGGTGGAAGAATTAATGAATTCTTCCCGGGTAAATGCAAATCGTAGGAAGTTCCGTTGAACAGACTGGATACGTTCGTAAAATGGAGACCAGACCTGTCCAGCGTATTCAAGAACTGGTCTTACAAAGCAAGTGCACAAACGCAATGTTATGGTAGGATTCGAGAACTCTCGGGACCAACGTTTTATAAAGCCCAGCATGGAACTACTCTTTGATAATATGTAGTTTATGTGGGAGATAAAATTCAATCTATGGTCACATTTGATATCCAAGTCACAGACAGAACTAACGCGGCGAATCGAGGAAGCCGAGAACCCATAATTTTAGCAAATTGGTTTCTGATTCCTGTGGAAAGTCATAACCTCACATTTGTGTATATTGAGTGTCAAGTTATTGCTTTTACACCAATCGTAAAATCTGTGAAGGTCACTCTCTACACACATTCGTTAAAGATTTAATCTGGGCGAAAAGTTTAATGTTGTCAGCATAAATCAAGACCTTGTAGCACTTCACAACGGAGACAATGTTGTCAGTAGACGGAACATAGTTACTCCCCTGAGGTAAGCCAGACGAAGCTTTTGTAAATAAGTTGTGTTCTTGGTATAACTTTGCTTGCCTTCTTCAATTGTTCGATCTTTAATATCGGCCATGTTGGAGCCAAGGGGCTCAATATCTGGCAGTTAAATGATACGCTTGGAGTTGTAGGTAAAACTCTGAATTTTTATTTTCAATCGCACTTAATTTATACTTTTAAAAATTGCTTACATGGTAAAAACCTTAATACAAAAAATATTATTTCTCATGAGAACTAAAGACTATTACAAAATTGCTTACATTGCTCATATCATCAATATCGATCAAGACTATATTTAATCGATAAAAAATACATATACATTGACCACTACATGAACAAGCATAGCACTGCTTCGATGCTTACTTGCAATCTTTTTCTTATTGAACAAATGCTAAGTAGATATGACACAGTTATCGATTGCGTCATTGAGAAATTACTTTTTTTTTAAGCTCGATGAGTAATGTATTGCATGTATCATCGCGGTGCAATGGTGACCAGTGGTGATCATATTACATTTTACATCTTTCTTTCACTTAGCGTAAATTCATTAAATGATCGTAGAATGGCGCATGGCTATTCCGATCATATTTCTTTTTTTTTGTTGCTATTTACTTTTGCTTGTCATGTTTGTTTCCTTTATTTTTATTTCATTATTATTATTCGTTGTTGAGGTAGGTGCATGTGCATTTATTATTGTGGTATGTAGGTATGCTCTACACTTTTAAGACACTTGATGTGGAATGTTCAAATAAGATTTGATTTGTTCTGTTATCTAAATAAGACTCCGTCCATTTAAGAAATGTTAGAGGAAATCCATACTTTTCCATTTTAAGAGTATCACGGAGTGAGAAAACTTGTCGAACGCTTTACTAAAGTCCGTATAAATACAGTCTTTCTGGTAGCCTTTTGCAAATCCGCCTATGGTATCTGAGACAAATTCCAACAAGTTAGGGGTTCTAGACCTGCCCGAAATAAACTCATGTTGGTCTGAAGAGAGCAAATTCTTAGAGGAGGTTCATAGTTGAGAATAAATGATAGATTCGAATAATTTGGGCATGCAAGATAATTTTGCAATAGGCCTATAGTTAGAAATATCATTTTTACTATCTTTTTTGTGGATAGGTATGATAAAGGAATTTTTCCATAGCTGGGGGAACAACCACTATCGAGCGATTTTTGAAAAATAATTCTCAACGAAGCTACGAGGAAAAGTCAGCAAGACTGGAGGGATTCCATCCGGACCCGTTTTGAAGTCATTTGGAAGCCCTTTAATATGAATGAGAATATCCTCTTGTGCAATTGAAGGGAGAGTGAATGAAACATTATGAGAGTCGCTCGTATGACTGAAATTGCTATTTTGAGGCTGAAAATTTGACGAGGCAAAGGCATTGTCAATGAAAGAAGGAAACATATTACTATTTTCAGACGAATCATCGCTAGCAGAGTCTATGTTCGTCATGGTATTGGTATAGTTGTCTGTTTTTTTCTTCATATTAATAAACTTAAAAAAGATCCGTGGGTCACTAAATAATTTAGCACGCATGCTTTGAATATACACATCATAAAGTATGGAGGAAAGCTCTTTGAACTCATTGTACGATGTGAGGAAATTGTTGTGACTTATTATGTTTTTGTCCCGCATATAACTTTTCCACAGTTTATTCTTTCTATATTTAAGACGTCTCAGTTCTTAATTGCACCATGGCGGTGAAGATTCGCTGGCGCTCACATGAGAGGAGAATAAATAGAAAAGAATTATGTAAAACTTAGAAACATCTTCATCAACATTATTGCAAGACAGCAATGTGTTGAAATCAATAGAGATAAGTCTACTGGAAAGTTCCGAGAAGTCAGCTTTTCTAAAATTGAAAAAGTATTGTGTTTAGTCACAATCTGTTAAGTTTTTAGTTTCATAGTAATATGTAATTAGTAGAGGGGAGTGGTATTTGTCAAGAGTAGACATTATAACTGGGCTAGGTTAAACTAATAAGTTACCCGCGTCAGTAAAAAATACCAGGTGTAACTGCCTACTCATGTCATTCTTAACATTGCTGATTTGGGCGATACCAAGAGATGAAATAGTGTCAAGGCAGAGTGATACGCTTGTTGTCAATCAATTAAGTGTAAGATAGTCATCGTCATCTTCATTAATTACCCATTGAATATTGGGTAAGTTAAAAATAACTATAAGTAGTAATTCGTCAAGAGGTTCCATCTTACCATGGAAAAAATGAGATGTTAAAATGAGTAGGTCATAAATATTGTGCTCTTTGTCATCAACAATATTTACGGAATCAGCAAGAATATAGCAACAAAGTATGTATAAGTCATATTTTAAGCTAGAGAGAATATTTTTTTTACTCACTTTAGAAAACTTAAAGATATATAACGTAACCTAAATCAAGTCACGCTAACCCATTTAAGTTCTATAAGGAGTTTATATTGGTTACAAAGAGGTTTCTAGTACTAGTCTACATAACTCACGTTATAAAATTTTGTAATGGAAAATTTACAGTTACTATTATATAAAAAAAAGTTTCTTGTGAAGCTTGCTGTCTAGGATAATTCCTAGATATCTTGCTTCTTTGGAATATTCTGTTGCAACTCCATTTAACTTAGGAGTGGGGATCCGAAGATTCCTTTTCATAGTAAAAGGAACTAGCACCGTTTTACCTGGGTGTATTGATAGTCCTATGTTCTAGCACCAACTCCTAACGCTGATAAAAGCAGTTTGCATAACCTCGGGTAAATATGGTTCAAAATTTCCTTTAACACAGATTACAAAGCTGGCCTCGTGTAGTAAATTTAATAGCTCATCCACAACTAGGACCCAGACAAGTGATTCTAGTGGCCATGATTGTTGTGGAATAGCCGTTCGTGGTATCTGTAATGGAACGGTTCACAAGCATGTTGCCAATCCGTCTGAGGATGCAGGTCCCTATGCTTCTATTTTCAGATAGCTCTAAATCGAGTCAAAGAGAGTGTTATCAAATGCGCCTTTTATGTCCATAAGGGAACATATAAGGACTTCCTTTTCTTGTGTGGCTTACTCAATAGCCTCTACCAGGCTGCTGAGAGCGTCCTAGGTGGATTTCTCGGATTGGTAGGCATATTGATTGGCATTTAATAATATTTTTTTTTAATGTAAATATGTCTCTTTTATTTTTGGCTCTTTAGCTCTTTTCAATATCTTTAAACTAGGTGGCAAAAGGCTCTACAATGTGTAAAGAAGACAAAAAATAACTAATATAAAAATAACACAAAATGGGTAAAAAGGGACAACGAGAACAAATTAGACACTAACAATAAACGAGAAGAAAAGAAATAAAACATTAAATTCTCAAAACAGACTGTATATAACGGCTACCAAAAATTTTGAGAAATACCTAAAATATGAGAAAACAAAAAAATTATTACTTTTTCCAATTTTGACAATTGGGAAAGTGGAAGTTCCAAGAAGCTTCAAATTCTAAAATAATTTAATAAAAATAGTTACCTAAACGATCGAATTTTCAATAAAAAATTTTGTAATTTAGCACCGAGACCGAAACCGAATTAAAGATAAATGATTGAACGAACGAAAAAATTTAGTCGATATCGTTATAGAGTCCCGCAAGTGCAGCCTGTAGTATCATAGACATCTACAAACTGCCCTCATCATCCCTCCAGCTTAGCATCTCTAACAGAGTGCTTGTCCTTCCCACAGCACTTGCAACGATCAATAAGCGGGGAGAAGCCCCATGGACTAGCGTTGCAAATTCTGTGGCCTGCTATCACCAGCGAAAGACAAGAGCTCTGTCCTGCACCGATGATAGTGTTTGCCATGTGCAGTTGAATGTGTCTGCGTTCGTTGCCAGATATTCAAGTCGTTAACGTCTCTTCAATCTGTCAACGAAGTGGCGCCTAAGTGCGTGTGGGTGGTGTTTTGTGTTAGTGTTCTGATTCCCATCTTCGACTCTCATGTAGTTCAAGTAAATTTTCGATTTGACCAGTCTTAACACGAGGCTACTCAGACAATTCACCCGACTACAAACCTTTGGCCCCCATAGAAGCGATGTTCTAGTAATGCTGAAATTCGGGTGGATCAACTGACACATATCGCCCACGAGTTCCATTAGATCTTGCAAAGATGGGCAAATGAAGAACCTGTGAAACTGGGTGCCTTAACCACCACAAACTGTGCAAATCCTCTGAACTCGCCGGTCAATATGTGACAACTGATTAGGATGCATAAGACTGTGATGCAGCAATTTCAATGCTACATCAGCACCTTTGTAACTAGAAGGATAACTGTAGACTACTCTGCAAGTTATCCCTCCCATCGCTCCCATATTCACCATGAGGTGTGTTCGCCATCTGTTGTATCCTGTATACTCCGGAGGTCTTATGGTCATCTATTGATGTGCCCGAGCTGCATACCGTAGCTCTCATACTGCCACTTCCCGTCGAAAAAAGCCTGCAGACCCGCACCGGTCTTAGGCCGAGGCTTTCCTGCGTCCAATGGGGTTGGACGAGAAGTGATGCTCTTTCCTATAATTTCTATTCCTGACTGACTCTTGGAATTGCCACTTACTTGTGCACAAGATATCCCTGGAACTAACGCCGGCGATCGTGGTGCTGCTGCTGGTTCTCCTGGTGCTGCTGGCTTCTTGCTCTGCCCAGTTGGCTTGGATGAAGACAGTGGTGGCCTCATTATGATTCTACTGGGCTTTGGCGCAGAGGCCGAAGCCTTTGCGACTACTTCCGATAATTTCGGATGTTGTCCTATTGTTACAGGTGCTACTAGGATAGTAGCCATTGTAGTAGATTACATCCCAGGTACTTCTGGGAGAGCAACAGCTGCCTTGGCTGCAGTCCTCTCGACGGAATTTGGTTGAACCTCCTGTTTTGTGGCCTCTTGATTAGGGCCCTTAATGGCCTTTTCTTTGGGCCCTTGGTTTTTTTAGAAGAAGAAGAAGACCTGTTACTCTTCTTCTTCCTTCCATTTTGCTTGAGGGTTGATCAGTCCCCCTAGAATCGCTGCTGCTCTCACTAATTTTGAGTGAGGCAGAGCAATGTTTATTACTTTTAATTTTGTTTCAAATTAATTAATGCTTTATAATAAATTTAATTTTTATTAATTTTAATTTTTAACGTTTAGATTTATTATTTTACAAACGTTTTGCTTTTTCACACAATTTCAAAACTAAAAAAGTTTTTCCGCTTGCAATGTTGCTATAGCAACCACCGAAATTAAATTAAAATACACAAATATCATCCAAATTGTCAGTTTTACACAATTTATTTCAATATTTTTACACTTTTTTGGATAAATTTTTTTTACAAAAAACGATACTTCCTCAGAAGTGGTATCGCCGGTAACTTGTCTTGTAACGTCCCGGTCATGAGGAAACTACACGTTTACTACCTTGATATGTTTGTCTTGAACGACAAAATCCAAGGGAGAAGCGAAGCCTGGGAAGATATCTGTATAGACAGGAGACGAGCCTCGGCGAGGCGCAGGTGTGGCAAACATTGCATAGCCAGTGTGTAAATAAGCATAGCGCTCAAGCTGTGTGTATGTGTCTTGTGTAAAATTCGTCTCCTGTAGAAGCGCGATGTCTATATCGAACATTTTGACATGTACGATAGTGCTGTTTTATCTTGTATGTGCACTGAAACCCCCGGTCTTGATAGAAGCTATCTTGCACATTCAGAGAGATGAAAAGCTCAAACAATGAATGTTCGAAATCTACTGACGAGAAGAATCGGCCAAGCGATGCTTCTGAATCAGCTCCTCCACCTTCCCACGGAGACGATCTAAGCGAGCTACATCGTTGTACTTCCCCTTTTTCTTCGACTCCTGTTGTAGGAGCAGAAGCTGAGGAAGTAACAACTCTGGCCTCTCTAGCTCACGTACAAGAATACTCCAGATTTTACCTGAATTCTTCTTGTACCGGAGCTGGCCATGAATTCTGCGAATTTTCTCCCTAGGAAGGGTTTCCATATCCTTCGAGACTTCCAATTGGCTACCAGTCGAAATGGCGCTACCATACGACTCGTAGCCACTGAAGCTCGGGAGACCAGTTTGATCTAATCCGGTCATATCACAGTCCGAAAGCTGTTCGAGAGATGCTTCTGCCTCCCTCACAACAACCTTCGAACCGCGAGCTCCACTATCGTCCTCCTCCAAGTGGCGCCGTTTTGGAGCGACTGGCTTTGCTGTCTCTGGAGGAGACAGCATCGCCCGGTGCACCTTTGTCTTCCTCCTCCTCGTCCTCTTTTTCTTGCCAAAATGGCTACTCGACTCCTCGTCAGAGGTAGCCGTGTTTTCACGTGCCAACGTGGCGCCGTTTACAGCCAAAATTATTTTTGCCTCTAGGACAACTTCAGGCACCATAACTACTGGCTGCTCCGAAAGAGCAGGTTGAATGCCGGCCGAAGGCCCCCTCTTTAGATCCACTACTGTAGTAGTGGCTTCCTTCGAGGGAGGGAACCCTCGGTTCGGCCTTCTCCTGGGGCAGTCAACAATAAAATGCCCTACCAAATGGCAAGCATGGTATTTTACTTCGGTGCTCACGTCTATCCAGTGCCTCGAGCCGGATATGTTTAAGTAGAAGCCTCTCGGAAGCGTACATCCCTTAGTTAAGGTAATGGACGCCTCCCGGCTGGTTTCGAAGATACCCCGCCCGAGACCCTCGTCCCAAATTTTAATTGGAATGGCGCGAACGCCGCCATGAACCTTTCCAAATCTCCCTATGAAATTTATTAGGACTTCATGACTGGCGCGCATAGGGACCCGTGAAAACGCGACCGTGGCCTTTTCCTGAGTGGGAACGGCACAAGGTGTCTACCATCCACCTCGATGCCCGCAAGCATAAGCTTGGTAGCACTATCGAGGGTCGTGGTGTACACCTCAATCATTCCCCCAGCTATTACTCCCATGGAGAATAGGTCCTCACGAGAGATGACCTAGAAGTTTGCTTTCAGGTATGCGCTCTGAGGACATCTATTGATATGCTCGAGCTGCATACCGTAGCTCTCATCCTGCCACCTCCCGTCGAAAAAAGCCTGCAGACCCGCACCGGTCTTAGGCCGAGGCTTACTTGCGTCCAATGGGGTTGGACGAGGAGTGATGCCCTTTCCTATAATTTCTATTGCTGACTGACTCTTGGAATTGCCACTTACCTGTGCATAAGATATTCCTGGAACTAACGCCGGGGATCGCGGTTCTGCTGCTGGTCCTGCTGGTGCTGCTGGCTTCCTGCTCTGCCCAGTTGGCTTCGCTGCAAACAGTGGTGGCGTCATTATGATTCTACTGGACTTTGGCGTAGAGGCCGAAGCCTTTGCGACTACTTCCGATAATTTCGGATGCTGTCCTATTGTTACAGGTGCAACTAGGATAGTAGCCATTGTAGTAGCTGACGTCCCAGGTACTTCTGGGACAGCAACAGCTGCCTTGTCTGCAGTCCTCTCGACGGAAGTTGGTTGAACCTCCTGTTTTGTGGCCTCTTGATTAGGGCCCTTGATGGACTTTTCTTTGGCCCGTGGTTTTTTTAGAAGAAGAAGAAGGCTTGTTACTCTTCTTCTTCCTTCCATTTTGCTTGAGGGGTTGATCAGTCCCCCCAGAATCGCTGCTGCTCTCACTAATTTTGAGTGAGGCAGAGCAGGTTTATTACTTTTAATTTTGTTTCAAATTAATTAATGCTTTATAATAAATTTAATTTTTATTAATTTTTATTTTTAACGTTTAGATTTATTATTTTACAAACGTTTTGCTTTTTCACACAATTTCAGAGCAAAAAAAGTTTTTACGCTTGAAATGTTGCTATAGCAACCACCGAAATTAAATTAAGATACACAAATATCATCCAAATTTTCGGCTTTACACAATTTCTTTCAATCTTGTTACACTTTTTTGGATAAAAAAAATTTACAAAAAACGATACTTCCTCAGAAGAGGTATCGCCGGAAACAGTTTTGGGCTTTAATTTCACTTATTCACGTTACTTTTGTTAAATTCTGCGGAGCTCGGTTTGACACATATACTCTTACTGAAAATAAGATTTTTTTTTATTTAAATAAGCTCTTTATTTAGTGGCTCTCTGACTCTTTTCATCATTTTTTAAAAATAGGTGGCAAAATTCTCAACAAAGTGTAACAAAAAGGAAAGACGCTAGCTAAACTAAATGTTGTAAAAAGTCAATAGGGGCAAATAAAAACATTTAAAACAAATCAATAAAAACCAATATGTAACAAAAATTACACAAAATTCTCAAAAGAGACTAAAAAACGGATTCAAGAATTTTGAAAAAGATCTAAAAGATATACAAGAATTTAGAACCAGTCCCAATTTTGACAATTAGGTAAGTGGCAGCTCCAAGAAGCCCCAAATTTCCAAAATAATTTAATAAAAGCTAATTTCCTAAACGATCGAGATTTCAACATATAAATTTTGCAATTTTGCACCGAGACCGAAACCGAATAAAAAATGAATAACCGAACGAAAGAAAAAATTTACCCGATATAGTTATAGAGTCCCGCGAAAGCAGCCTGAAGTATCATAGACCTCTACAAACTGCCCTCATCATCCCTCCAGCTTAGCATCTATAACAGAGTGCTTGTCCTTCCCACAGTACTCGCAACGATTCCTAAGCGAAGAGAAGCCCCGTGGACTAGAGTTGCAAATGCTGTGGCCTGCTATCACCAGCGAAAGACAAGAGTTCCGTCCTGTACCGACGATAGTGGTTGCCATGTGCAGTTGAATGTGTGTTCGTTGCCAGATATTCAAGACGTAAACGTCTCTTCAATCTGTCAACGAAGTGGCGCCTAAGTGCGTGTGCGTGGTGTTCTGGGTCAGTGTTCTGATTGCTATCTTCGACTCTCATGTAGTACAGGTGAATTCTCGATTTGGCCAGTATCAACACAAAGCTAATCAAACAATTCACTCAACTACAGACCTTTGGTCCCCATAGAAACGATGTCCTAGTAATGCCGAAATTTGGGTGGATCAACTGACACATACCGCGCACGAGATCCATTAGTGTATGCGTGTCAGCATCAAAACCCCGAGCATTACTAAACACTGAATCTTTTAATTCAGGATTAAACCTGATTGGAATCGACGCGAATTGCATGTACGGTAGAGCATTCCACTTAAGGTGAAATGCTGGCCTAATTGTGCCCCAGGTCTGAATCGTTGAGATTACATCCTGTGGCCAGTCACGAGGATAAGTTGGTCGAACATAGAGTAGGTAGTAATACTCCCCTATGCTGATCCCTCCCAGTACGTTCACCCACAGTTGAGAAATCAAGCTGTCTCTCTGGCAAAACACTCTTTGGAGTGCACGCACTTGGAGACACCTTGATTTGACAACCAAGTTAGTGAGACCTAATCCACCCATCTTGACTGGCAGCCGGATCGTGCTTTCAGCAACCCATCGTCTTCCGCACCAAAAGGCGTCTATCGCATTTGCTTGAAGAAGACCTACGAAGCCTTCATCAAACGTCTCAGACTTTAGCAGATGAACGATGGACGAGGTAATCAAATAGTTTATCACGACAGACCTTCCCATTAGGGATAATGGAAACAGTTGACTACACCATGCGTTTACAGCTCTAGAGAGTTTCTCAAGAGCGACGCGGCTATTATTTGATTTACTCTCGCCTCCGATATACACACCTAAATATTTCAGGCAAGTATTAGTCCATTGGATGTTCAGTGGAGTATCTGTACGATCTCTCCATCTTCCACACCACAAGCCTTGACTCTGACTAAGGTTGATTTTAGCGCCCGGCATACGCTCGAACTGTTCGAAAACAGCACGACCGACAGGTCATCCGCATACGCCAACAGAAGAGGCCTCACATTGGTATATGGTAAACGAACTGAATACTGTCCGAGCATTCAACGAAGATTCACCAGTAGCGGCTCCAACGAAAGATCATAAAGCATACCTGACCATGCACAGCCCTGTCTGACACCTCGATGAAACGAGATAGGAGCCAGAAGCTGTCCTTGATGCTTAATCAAAATCGATGAATCTCTATACATTTTCCCGACGATATCGAGCCACCTGGGTGAAAACCGAAATGCCTCGAGAGCAATCAAGAGATACTCGTACGAGACTCTATCAAAAGTCTTTTGCTGGTCAAGTGAAATCATGGCCATTTGTGTTCCTGTCTGTTCATGGTAGGCAAACAAATGCTTGGCTACCGCGTTGTTGTCGTAGATACTACGACCAGGTATAGAATAGGACTGTTCCGGGTGTATTACCGAAGCAATAACTGAGCGGAGTATCGCCCCTAATACTTTGCAGACGATTTTGTTGTCTACATTGCATAGAGTTACTGGTCTCCAGTTCCCCATCCTCTGCAAATCTCCCTTCTTTGGAATCAAGCGCATAACAGACCTCCTCCAACTAGAAAGAAAGTCTGAATATGTATCAACCGCCCAAATGAAGACTTCTAAATGGTCAGGAATTAATAAATCCCTGAAACGTATTCTTACGCGCCACAAAGTGATACAAGCGACATCTATTGGAAATGGAAACAACTTTAGGTTAGTGACATCCAAGTAAACTGGGTTTGGAGAATGGAATATTCAGGAAGGTTCTAGGATAATTCGTAGAGTATAAATACGGCGCTGCTCACATCCAGGAAGCGAGTATTATTTCAGACAGCGAAGTGAACGAAGTAAACTATTTGGATTGCGATAATTAGAAGTATAGTACTAGCGATAAGTAAAGAGTTGATTTGATAATTATTTTTGAATTTGTGAGAGTAAACAGTAAAGTTAAATAAAGAAAGAGCTCCTGAATTATATCTGAAATATTGTGTTTTAAATAACGAACTAAGGCCACGCTCGTAACAACTGGTGTCAGAAGTAAAATAAAATCGCGAAATAAAGTGGTGGCATTTGAATTTGAAATTCAAAGAGTGATTAATTTTGTGAAATCGTGTGTAAAAATTCCGAAAGATAATTTTATATTAAACTGCCAGAGTCACCAGAAGAGGAGGACAGAACAGAATGCCAAAGATGTCGAGCCAGGGAGCAAGCTATTCGGGTAGAGCCTAGAAATCAAACAGCGACTAGTCGCATCAGCTCCCCTGTTCAGCAGTCGGAAAACATGTAAAAACCAACTTCGGGGGGCAGAAGCTGGTTGGTAGAGTCGACAGCCCCGAAGTCATCATTCAGATAGCCCAGTTGCAGAGAAATATTAGCAGTCTTGTTATATATGGAAGTGTAGGAAAAAATGACTGCGTTGTCACTATCGACACTGGAGCTTCGAGATCAATTATTAGAGCAGATCTTGTCAAGAAAAAATGGCTTCACAATACCACCAAATATTTTTTAAGAACAGCAACTGGAGCCGCAGCACAAGTTTTTGGAGAAATAACTTTGGATATTCAACTAGGTGAACTACTATTTCCTCACAATTTCCTAGTTTCAGACATAATGGATGAATGCATCCTTGGAGTAGACTTTATGACCACATATAAAATAAATTTAGATGTCGGAGAACGAATACCCAAATATGGCAAGATAGAAATTCCTATGAGACTAGGAGGAGGATCAGATTATCCTGCAAAAATAAGGACGATGGTCTGTGAGAATATGACTCTCTCTGCATTCTCGGAGACGCTAGTATGGACAAAGCTTACTGATGACATTGGGACCTGCCGATTCTATCTGGTGGAGCCTAGCCCTACGAAAGTAACATCGAACATCATCGTTGGTAAGACTTTGGTGGAGACAGAAAGCGCAACATTAATTCCAGTCAGAGTGCTCAACACATCCGAAAATGAGGTACAACTAAAAGAAGGTGCTATAATTGGAAATTGTGAGCCTGTTTATCAGATTGTTAATTTGGAAAATGGTAGTAATATTAAGGACGCAATACGTATACCAGCTACTACTCAACAGGTTCAGAAACTTCGTTCATCTAGTGCCTTAAGTGAACAGCAATACAACGATGTCAAAGAGATGATCGATGAATTTTCGGAATTATTTGCAATGAATGATGATGATTTCGGCAAACAAATCTTGTCCAGCATCGGATCACAACAGGAGATTCTAGGCTCATTCGGCAGCCACCACGAAGACTACCATTAGCCAAACAACCAGAAGTTGCAGATATGATAAATTCCATGAAAGAACAAGGCATAATTGAGGAATCTAACAGCCCTTGGACATCGCCAGTTGTTTTGGTCAGGAAAAAGGATGGCAGCACCCGATTCTGTGTGGACTACCGCCAACTAAATAATGTAACAAGAAAGGATAGCTATCCGTTACCAAGGATTGATGACACATTGGACACCCTTTCCGGAGCGCAATGGTTTTCCACATTGGATTTGAAGAGCGGTTACTGGCAAGTGGAAATACAACCCGAGGACCGAGACAAAACTGCTTTCTCAGTTGGAATTTGCTTATGGCAATTCAAAGTTCCAGCCACATTCGAACGACTCATGGAACGTATTTTATGAGGATTAACCTGGAAAACATGTCCTGTCTACTTAGATGACATAATTGTGATCGGAAGGACATTCGAGGAACATAAAAACAACTTACGGCACATACTTCAACGACTGAGAGATGCGAAACTGAAGCTCAGTACGAATAAATGTGCTCTATTCAAGAATGAAGTAAAATATTTGGGGCATATAGTTTCATCACAAGGAGTAAGAACTGATCCAGAGAAGATAAGAGCTGTGAAAAATTGGCCTGTTCCAAAGGACAAACATCAATTAAGGAGTTTTCTTGGATTAGCTACCTACTACAGGCGATTCGTAAAAGCTTTTGCAGATATAGCAAGGAGCCTACATCAACTTACAGAAAAAGGAAAGCCGTTCATATGGTCAGATAAATGTAACGAGAGTTTTGCAAATTTGAAGCAACAGCTCTGTGGAACTCCAGTGCTTCACTATCCAAAGCTGGGAAAAACTTTTATATTGGACACGGATGCCAGCAATGTAGGTATTGGTGCAGTGCTTTCACAGGAGGAGGATGGTCAAGAGGTGCCAGTAGCTTATTTGAGCAAAGCACTCTCAAAATCAGAGAGAAATTATTGTGCTACAAGGAAAGAGCTACTTGCCATTGTAAACTCAACCAAGCATTTCCATAAATATCTCTACGGGCAGAAATTTATCCTCCGCACTGACCACGCAGCGCTTAAATGGCTTTTGCAGTTTAAGAACCCTGAGGGGCAAGTGGCGAGATGGATAGAGCGACTCCAAGCTTATGACTTTGAAATCCAACACCGAAGAGGACGTATCCATGGAAATGCAGACGCCTTTTCACGACGTCCATGCAAAGATGAATGCAAACATTGCGTTCGGCTGGAAGAAAAAGAAACGGAGGCAACTAACTATACAGCTGATGACGGTGGAACCATCGACAGGTTGGAACAACGAGAGTTTGCGAACAGCTCAACGGGAAGACCCAGACATAGCACCTATTCTTGCTTGGAAATAAGACATGGAAAGACCACAGTGGCAAGATATCTCGGAGAAGAGTGAAAAACTGAAGAGCTACTGGGCCCAGTGGAACTCTCTTCACGTTGAATGTGGTATATTAAAGCGCAAGTTGGAATCAACTAACGGCGAGTCATTCCGAATGCAAATAGTCGTGCCAGCATACCAGGTCAAAGATGTTCTAGAAGAAATGCACAGTGGAGCATCTGGAGGACATTTGGGGGTGAATAAAACAATTTCCAAAATACGTGAAAGATTTTATTGGTTACATATGCGGGAGGATATTGAGGAATGGTGCCGCAGGTGCACTATCTGTGCTTCTTGCAAAGGACCACCACACAGAAGTAGAGGAGAAATGCATAAGTATAATGTAGGAGCCCCGTTTGAAAGGATAGCCGTAGACACCGCTGGACCTTTTCCAGAAACAGATAACGGTAACCGTTATATATTAGTTGCTATTGACTATTTCAGTAAATGGCCTGAAGCTTATGCAATCCCTAATCAAGAGTCTACCACAGTAGCGGATCAAGTAGTAATGAATTGGGTCAGTAGATTTGGTGTTCCTCATGAACTTCATTCGGAGCAAGGACGGAACTTCGAATCACGGACTTTCCAGGAGATGTGTAAAATTCTGGGAATAAGAAAAAACAGAACAACTCCTCTGCATCCACAATCTGATGGCATGGTAGAGCGCTTCAACAGAACATTGGTCGAGCATTTAAAGAAGGTAGTCGACTATCACCAACGCGATTGGGATCGACATATTCCCATGTTCTTAATGGCCTATCGATCAGCTGTACACAACACGACCGGACAAACTCCAGCAAAAGTGATATCCGGAAAAGAGATGCGTTTACCTAGCGATCTCAAGTTTGGTACACCCAGAGGTGAACAAAAGTTACCAAACGATTATGTATCGGAACTTAGACAACGATTAGTTGATGTACACGAAGTCACGAGAGCAAAATTAGCAATAAATACCGATCGGATGAAGACCCGCTATGACTTACGTGCTAACTCAGCAGGATTTAATGAAGGTGACCTTGTTTGGCTGTACAACCCGAAATGACGTAAGGGACTTTCTCCCAAATTACAATAACACTGGCAAGGACCGTATTCAGTAGTGACTAGAATAAATGACGTAGTATATAGGATTTAGCGGGGTACAAGATGCAAACGGAAAATCGTTCATCTAGATTGTTTATATCAATACTGCGAGCATCAAGACCGTGGATCACCTGTTGTTCGGGACGAACAATTTTAAGAAGGGGGCAGTGTTACGCGCCACAAAGTGATACAAGCGACATCTATTGGAAATGCAAACAACTTTAGGTTAGTGACATCCTAGTAAACTGGGTTTGGAGAATGGAATATTCGGAAGGTTCTAGGATAATTCGTAGAGTATAAATACGGCGCTGCTCACATCCAGGAAGCGAGTATTATTTCAGACAGCGAAGTGAATGAAGTAAACTATTTGGATTGTGATAATTAGAACTACAGTACTAGCGATAAATAAAGAGTTGATTTGATAATTATTTGTGAATTTGTGAGAGTAAACAGTAAAGTTAAATAAAGAAACAACTCATGAATTATATCTGAAATATTGTGTTTTAAATAACGAACTAAGGCCACGTAACAGTATGAAGAATTCTGGAGTCAAGCTGTAGTCTTCTCCAATAGATCTGGCTGTAAATTTTTAACATTGGCCTCTTCATTAGGGCCCTTAATGGCCTTTTATGTGGGCCCTTGGGTTTTTTTTAGAAGAAGAACCATTTTTGTTCTTCTTCCTCTTTCCACTTGAATTGGGGGGATCATCAGTCCCCCAGAATCGTTGCTGCTGCACGTACTCATTTTGAGTGCGGCAGTAATTTTTTTATTTTTTTTGAATAGAAAATTTTGTTGATATTATTCTGATAAATTTTCCCACTCCAAACTATAAATTTTACTGTTCAAACTAAAATTTTCAAAATTTTGATGTTGCCATGGCAACGACCAAAATTAAATTAAATTAAATGCTACAAATGTCACACAATTTTTGATTTCCCCCCATTTTTAATACCTTTTAAATTAGTTTTTTCACTACACTTTTCACAAATTATTTTGAAAAACACACGCACTAACTGTTTCTGTCAAATCTAGCTTTTTCACTATTATTACGCGGACTTTATTAAGATCTTACGGAGTTTAAATCGACACGACATATGACTCTTAATCTCTGTAATCAAATAGTTTATCACGATAGACCTTCCCATTAGGGATAATGGAAACAGTCGACTACGCCATGCGTTTACAGCTCTAGAGAGTTTCTCAAGAGCGATGCGGCTATTATTTGATTTACTCTCGCGTCCGATATACACACCTAAATACTTCAGGCAAGTATTAGTCCTTTGGATATTCAGCGCAGTATCTCCACGATCTCTCCACCTTCCACACCACAAGCCTTGACTCTTACTAAGTTTAATTTTAGCGCCCGCTATACGTTCGAACTGTTCGAAAACTGCAGAAGCGACCGGAAAAGCTTCATCTCTTGTCACGAAAATAGACACATCATCCGCATACGCCAACATAAGAGGCCTCACATTGGTATACTGCAGATGAACCGCATACTGTCCGAGCATTCGACGAAGATTCACCATTAGCGGCTCCAACGAAAAATCATAAAGCATACCTGACAATGGACAGCCCTGTCTGATACCTCGATGAAACGAGATAGGTGCCAGAACTTGTCCTTGATGCTTTATCAAAATCGCTGAATCTCTATACAGTTTCCCGACGATGTCGAGCCACCTGGGCAGAAACCCAAATGCCTCGAGGGCAGTCAAGAGTCGTGCGAGACACTATCAAAAGCCTTTTGCTGGTCAAGTGAAATCATGGCCATTTGTGGTGTACCTGTCTGTTCATGATAGGCAAACAAATGCTTGGCTACCGCGATATTGTCGTAGATACTATGACCAGGTACACAATGGGACTGTTCCGGGTGTATTACCGAAGTAATCTCTGAGCGGAGTATCGCCCGCAATGCTTTGCAGACAATTTTGTGGTCTACATTGCATAAGGTTACTGGCCCCCAGTTCCCCATCCTCTGCAAATCTCCCTTCTTTGGAATCAAGCCCATAACAGACCTCCTCCAACTAGAAAGAAAGTCTGAATGTGTATCAACCGCCGAGAAGTGATGCTCGCTCCTATAATTTCTATTCCTGACTGACTCTTGGAATTGCCACTTACCTGTGCACAATATATCCCTGGAACTAACGCCGGCGATCGTGGTGCTGCTGCTGGTTCTGCTGGTGCTGCTGCTGGTTCTGCTTGTGCTGCTGGCTTCTTGCTCTGCCCAGTTGGCTTCGCTGAAGACAGTGGTGCCTCATTATGATTCTACTGGGCTTTGGCGCAGAGGCCGAAGCCTTTGCGACTACTTCCGATAATTTCGGATGTTGTCCTATTGTTACAGGTGCTACTAGGATAGTAGCCATTGTAGTAGCTTACATCCCAGGTACTTCTGGGATAGCAACAGCTGCCTTGGCTGCAGTCCTCTCGACGGAAGTTGGTTGAACCTCCTGTTTTGTGGCCTCTTGATTAGGGCCCTTAATGGCCTTTTCTTTGGGCCCTTGGTTTTTTTTAGAAGAAGAAGAAGACTTGTTACTCTTCTTCTTCCTTCAATTTTGCTTAAGGGTTGATCAGTCCCCCTAGAATCGCTGCTGCTCTCACTAATTTCGAGTGAGGCAGAGTAGGTTTATTACTTTTAATTTTGTTTCAAATTAATTAATGCTTTATAATAAATTAAATTTTTATTAATTATAATTTTTAACGTTTAGATTTATTATTTTACAAACGTTTTGCTTTTTCACACAATTTCAGAACTAAAAAAGTTTTTACGCTTGCAATGTTGCTATAGAAACCACCGAAATTAAATTAAAATACACAAATATCATCCAAATTGTTAGCTTTACACAATTTCTTTCAATATTTTTACACTTTTTTGGATAAAATTTTTTTACAAAAAACGATACTTCCTCAGAAGTGGTATCGCCGGTAACTTGTCTTGTAACGTCCCGGTCATGAGGAAACTACACGTTTACTACCTTGATATGTTTGTCTTGAACGACAAAATCCAAGGGAGAAGCGAAGCCTGGGAAGATATCTGTATAGACAGGAGACGAGTCTCGGCGAGGCGCAGGTGTGGCAAACATTGCATAGCCAGTGTGTAAATAAGCATAGCGCTCAAGTTGTGTGTATGTGTCTTGTGTAAAATTCGTCTCCTGTAGAAGCGCTATGTCTATATCGAACATTTTGACATGTACGATAGTGCTGTGTTATCTTGTATGTGCACTGAAACCCCCGGTATTGATAGAAGCTATCTTGCACATTCAGAGAGATGAAAAGCTCAAACAATGAATGTTCGAAATCTACTGACGAGAAGAATCGGCCAAGCGATGCTTCTGAATCAGCTCCTCCACCTTCCCACGGAGACGATCTAAGCGAGCTGCATCGTTGTACTTCCCCTTTTTCTTCGACTCCTGTTGTAGGAGTAGAAGCTGAGGAAGTAACAACTCTGGCCTCTCTAGCTCACGTACAAGAATACTCCAGATTTTACCTGAATTCTTCTTGTACCGGAGCTGGCCATGAATTCTGCGAATTTTCTCCCTAGGAAGGGTTTCCATATCCTTCGAGACGTCAAATTGGCTACCAGTCGAAATGGCGCTACCATACGACTCGTAGCCACTGAAGCTCGAGAGACCAGTTTGATCCAATCCGGTCATATCACAGTCCGAAAGCTGTTCGAGAGATGCTTCTGCCTCCCTCACAACAACCTTCGAACCGCGAGCTCTACTATCGTCCTCCTCCGAGTGGCGCCGTTTTGGAGCGACTGGCTTTGCTGTCTCTGGAGGAGACAGCATCGCCCGGTGCACCTTTGTCTTCCTCCTCCTCGTCCTCTTTTTCTTGCCAAAATGGCTACTCGACTCCTCGTCAGAGGTAGCCGTGTTTTCACGTGCCGACGTGGCGCCGTTTACAGCCATAATTATTTTTGCCTCTAGGACAACTTCAGGCACCATAACTACTGGCTGCTCCGAAAGAGCAGGTTGAATGCCGGCCGAAGCCCCCTCTCCAGATCCACTACTGTAGTAGTGGCTTCCTTCGAGGGAACCCTCGGTTCGGCCTTCTTCCCGGTTCTCCTGGGGCAGTCAACAATAAAATGCCCTACCAAATGGCAAGCATGGTATTTTACTTCGGTGCTCACGTCTATCCAGTGCCTCGAGCCAGATATGTTTAAGTAGAAGCCTCTCGGAAGCGTACATCCCTTAGTTAAGGTAATGGACGCCTCCCGGCTGGTTTCGAAGATACCCCGCCCGAGACCCTCGTCCCAAATTTTAATTGGAATGGCGCGAACGCCGCCATGAACCTTTCCAAATCTCCCTATGAAATTTATTAGGACTTCATGACTGGCGCGCATAGGGACCCGTGAAAACACGACCTTCGTGGCCTTTCCCTGAGTGGGAACGGCACAAGGTGTCTACTATCCACCTCGATGCCCGCAAGCATAAGCTTGGTAGCACTATCGTGGGTCGTGGTGTACACCTCAATCATTCCCCCAGCTATTACTCCCATGGAGAATAGGTCCTTACGAGAGATGACCTGGAAGTTTGCTTTCAGGTATGCGCTCTGAGGACATCTATTGTAGTGCTCGAGCTGCATACCGTAGCTCTCATCCTGCCACCTCCCGTCGAAAAAAGCCTGCAGACCCGCACCGGTCTTAGGCCGAGGCTTACCTGCGTCCAATGGGGTTGGACGAGGAGTGATGCCCTTTCCTATAATTTCTATTGCTGACTGACTCTTGGAATTGCCACTTACCTGTGCATAAGATATTCCTGGAACTAAGGCCGGGGATCGCGGTGCTGCTGCTGGTCCTGCTGGTGCTGCTGGCTTCCTGCTCTGCCCAGTTGGCTTCGCTGCAAACAGTGGTGGCCTCATTATGATTCTACTGGACTTTGGCGCAGAGGCCGAAGCCTTTGCGACTACTTCCGATAATTTCGGATGCTGTCCTATTGTTACAGGTGCAACTAGGATAGTAGCCATTGTAGTAGCTGACGTCCCAGGTACTTCTGGGACAGCAACAGCTGCCTTGTCTGCAGTCCTCTCGACGGAAGTTGGTTGAACCTCCTGTTTTGTGGCCTCTTGATTAGGGCCCTTAATGGACTTTTCTTTGGGCCCGTGGTTTTTTTAGAAGAAGAAGACTTGTTACTCTTCTTCTTCCTTCCATTTTGCTTGAGGGGTTGATCAGTCCCCCCAGAATCGCTGCTGCTCTCACTAATTTTGAGTGAGGCAGAGCAGGTTTATTACTTTTAATTTTGTTTCAAATTAATTAATGCTTTATAATAAATTTAATTTTTATTAATTTTAATTTTTAACGTTTAGATTTATTATTTTACAAACGTTTTGCTTTTTCACACAATTTCAGAACAAAAAAAGTTTTTACGCTTGAAATGTTGCTATAGCAACCACCGAAATTATATTAAGATACACAAATATCATCCAAATTTTCGGCTTTACACAATTTCTTTCAATCTTGTTACACTTTTTTGGATAAAAAAAATTTACAAAAAACGATACTTCCTCAGAAGAGGTATCGCCGGAAACAGTTTTGGGCTTTATTTTCACTTATTCACGTTACTTTTGTTAAATTCTGCGGAGCTCGGTTTGACACATATACTCTTACTGAAAATAAGATTTTTTTTTATTTAAATAAGCTCTTTATTTAGTGGCTCTCTGGCTCTTTTCATCATTTTTTAAAAATAGGTGGCAAAATTCTCAACAAAGTGTAACAAAAAGGAAAGACGCTAGCTAAACTAAATGTTGTAAAAAGTCAATAGGGGCAAATAAAAACATTTAAAACAAATCAATAAAAACCAATATGTAACAAAAATTACACAAAATTCTCAAAAGAGACTAAAAAACGGATACAAGAATTTTGAAAAAGATCTAAAGGATATACAAGAATTTAGAACCAGTCCCAATTTTGACAATTAGGTAAGTGGCAGCTCCAAAAAGCCCCAAATTTCCAAAATAATTTAATAAAAGCTAATTTCCTAAACGATCGAGATTTCAACATATAAATTTTGCAATTTTGCACCGAGACCGAAACCAAATAAAAAATGAATAACCGAACGAAAGAAAAAATTTACCCGATATAGTTATAGAGTCCCGCGAAAGCAGCCTGAAGTATCATAGACCTCTACAAACTGCCCTCATCATCCCTCCAGCTTAGCATCTATAACAGAGTGCTTGTCCTTCCCACATTACTCTCAACGATTCCTAAGCGAAGAGAAGCCCCGTGGACTAGAGTTGCAAATGCTGTGGCCTGCTATCACCAGCGAAAGACAAGAGTTCCGTCCTGTACCGACGATAGTGGTTGACATGTGCAGTTGAATGTGTGTTCGTTGCCAGATATTCAAGACGTAAACGTCTCTTCAATCTGTCAACGAAGTGGCGCCTAAGTGCGTGTGCGTGGTGTTCTGGGTCAGTGTTCTGATTGCTATCTTCGACTCTCATGTAGTACAGGTGAATTCTCGATTTGGCCAGTATCAACACAAAGCTAATCAAACAATTCACTCAACTACAGACCTTTGGTCCCCATAGAAACGATGTGTTAGTAATGCCGAAATTTGGGTGGATCAACTGACACATACCGCGCACGAGATCCATTAGACCCTGCAAAACCGGACAAGTGAAGAACCTGTGAAACAGGGTGCCTTCACCAGCGCAAACTGAGCAAATCGTCTGAACCCGCCGGTCAATATGTGACAACTGATTAGGATGCACAAGACTGTGATGCAGCAATTTGAATGCTACATCAGCATCTTTCTAATTAGAAGGATAACTGTATACTACTCTGCAAGTTATCCCTCCCATCGCTCCCATATTCACCCCGAGGTGTGTTCGCCATCTGTTGTATCCTGTGTACTCCGGAGGTCTTATTGACATAAGCACGTCATGGAGTATACGTGTTGTAAATGTGCTGAAAGGTGTGTGAGGAGGTGTGCTCAGAGCTAAAGCATCTTCCAACTTAGTGCCAGAGTCACTGGTCCCAAGTTGGCGAAATTTCACCTGCGTAGAAGCAGCCAGGTCGTGCAGTTGTGCAGTGTTAGCGTTTATTCGGCAGTTTCCAGAGATATCAATAATATCTCGGAAAACTGTCAGTGTATGCGTGTCAGCATCAAAACCCCGAGCATTACTAAACACTGAATCTTTTAATTCAGGATTAAACCTGATTGGAATCGACGCGAATTGCATGTACGGTAGAGCATTCCACTTAAGGTGAAATGCTGCCCTAATTGTGCCCCAGGTCTGAATCGTTGAGATTAGATCCTGTGGCCAGTCACGAGGATAAGGTGGTCGAGCATAGAGTAGGTAGTAATACTCCCCTATGCTGATCCCTCCCAGTACATTCACCCACAGTTGAGAAATCAAGCTGTCTCTCTGGCAAAACACTCTTTGGAGTGCACGCATGGAGACACCTTGATTTGACAACCAAGTTAGTGAGACCTAATCCACACATCTTGACTGGCAGCCAGAGCGTGCTTTCAGCAACCCATCGTCTTCCGCACCAAAACGCGTCTATCGCTTTTGCTTGAAGAAGACCTACGAAGCCTTCATCAAACGTCTCAGACTTTAGCAGATGAACGATGGACGAGGTAATCAAATAGTTTATCACGACAGACCTTCCCATTAGGGATAATGGAAACAGTTGACTACACCATGCGTTTACAGCTCTAGAGAGTTTCTCAAGAGCGACGCGGCTATTATTTGATTTACTCTCGCCTCCGATATACACACCTAAATATTTCAGGCAAGTATTAGTCCATTGGATGTTCAGTGGAGTATCTGTACGATCTCTCCATCTTCCACACCACAAGCCTTGACTCTGACTAAGGTTGATTTTAGCGCCCGGCATACGCTCGAACTGTTCGAAAACAGCACGACCGACAGGTCATCCGCATACGCCAACAGAAGAGGCCTCACATTGGTATATGGTAAACGAACTGAATACTGTCCGAGCATTCAACGAAGATTCACCAGTAGCGGCTCCAACGAAAGATCATAAAGCATACCTGACCATGCACAGCCCTGTGTGATACCTCGATGAAGCGAGATAGGAGGCAGAAGCTGTCCTTGATGCTTAATCAAAATCGCTGAATCTCTATACATTTTCCCGATGATATCGAGCCACCTGGGTGAAAACCGAAATGCCTCAAAAGCAATCAATAGATACTCGTACGAGACTCTATCAAAAGTCTTTTGTTGGTCAAGTGAAATCATGGCCATTTGTGTACCTGTCTGTTCATGGTAGGCAAACAAATGCTTGGCTGCCACGATGTTGTCGTAGATACTACGACCAGGTATAGAATAGGACTGTTCCGGGTGTATTACCGAAGCAATAACTGAGCGGAGTATCGCCCCTAATACTTTGCAGACGATTTTGTTGTCTACATTGCATAGGGTTACTGGTCTCCAGTTCCCATCCTCTGCAAATCTCCCTTCTTTGGAATCAAGCGCATAACAGACCTCCTCCAACTAGAAAGAAAGTCTGAATGTGTATCAACCGCCCAAATGAAGACTTCCAAATGGTCAGGAATTAATAAATCCCTGAAACGTATTCTTACGCGCCACAAAGTGATACAAGCGACATCTATTGGAAATGGAAACAACTTTAGGTTAGTGACATTCTAGTATACTGGGTGGGTTTGGAGAATGGAATATTCAGGAAGGTTCTAGGATAATTCGTAGAGTATAAATACGGCGCTGCTCACATCCAAGAAGCGAGTATTATTTCAGACAGCGAAGTGAACGAAGTAAACTATTTGGATTGCGATAATTAGAAGTACAGTACTAGCGATAAGTAAAGAGTTGATTTGATAATTATTTGTGAATTTGTGAGAGTAAACAGTAAAGTTAAATAAAGAAAGAACTCATGAATTATATCTGAAATATTGTGTTTTAAATAACGAACTAAGGCCACGCTCGTAACAACTGGTGTCAGAAGTAAAATAAAATCGCGAAATAAAGTGGTGGCATTTGAATTTGAAATTCAAAGAGTGATTAATTTTGTGAAATCGTATGTAAAAATTCCGAAAGATAATTTTATATTAAACTGTGAGTGAATTACAAAAGACGCAAGAATGGGACGCAAGCTAGAGGAGCTTCGCATACAGGAATTGAAAGTGGAGTTGGGGAAGCGGTCATTACAAACGACTGGCCTTAAGAATGTTCTAGTCGAGCGACTTAGACAAGCTTTGATAGAGGAAGAAAAGAATCCTGAGACATTCGTTTCCGAAGAAGAACCAGAAATTGTGGAAGAGCCTGCAATGGACATAGAACAGCTTTTAAGTACTTTAATGCGCAAAATGGAAGCCCGTTTTGATGAACAAAAGAATTCTCTCCAGGAACAAAAGAATTCTCTCCAGGAACAAAAGAATTCTCTCGAGGACCACAAGAAATCTATGGAAACCCGTTTGGACGAACAAAGGAATTCTCTCCAGGAACAAAAGAATTCTCTCGAGGACCACAAGAAATCTATGGAAACCCGTTTGGACGAACAAAAGAATTCACTCCAGGAACCCAAGAAATCTATAGAAACCCGTTTGGACGAACAAAAGAATTCTCTCCAGGAACAAAAGAATTCTATGGAATCCCGTTTAGATGAGCAGAAGAATGCTTTGGATGAACGAAAGAATTCTATGGAATCCCGTTTAGATGAGCAGAAGAATGCTTTGGATGAACAAAAGAATTCTATGGAGTCCCGTTTAGATGAACAGAACAAATCACTGGAAACGCGTTTTGATGAACAAAAGAGTTCTCTGGAGAATTGTCTAGAAAATCGCTTAGGGGAACAAAAGAATTTCCTGAAAAACTCGTTAGACGAACAAAATTTAAAAATTGAAGGAATCGAACAAGAAGTGGCTGAAGTTCAACAAAAAGTGACCGAACAGCTTGACAACTTCAAATCAGATTTGGAGAAGATGAAGCATCGACAACCACGGCACGAAGGAATTGAAATATCCAATGCAGGCAGAATGAAACCTCCAATATTTGATGGACAAAATTCGTGGCATATTTTCAAGAGACAATTCGAGGCTGCTTCCGAAGTAAACGGATGGAATGATGCAAAGCTAAAGCTCTGGTATTAGCACTTCGAGGCTCTGCATCAGAGCTTTTACAAACTATACCGATAGAAAGGCAACGTGATTATACTTCATTAGTACAGGCGATAGAGTTACGTTATGGAGATGAACACATGCAGCAAGTATATCGCCTACAGCTACGCAACAGGATTCAAAAGCATGGCGAATCACTACAACAACTGCAGGGTGATGTGGAAAGATTAGCTTATCTCTCATACTCTAGCGTAAATGCGGATTTCCTTAATGAAGTGGCAACAGAAGCATTTGTGAACGCTATTGCAGATCAAAATTTACAACAAGCGTTGAGGCTAGCAGGAAAGAAATCAACAGCAGAAGCACTAGCCTATGCACTAGCGTATGAATCTGCCAGGCAAGCTTCCCGAAGTGCAGTACGAGTGAGAGAAATTTCGGTGGAGGAATGTACTTGTAATAGAATGCAGCCATCACAGAGCAATTCTTCACGCGGTATTCTGCGATGCTGGAATTGTAATAGACCAGGACACCTCCAAAGGGACTGCAAAAAACGCCGTCGAACAGAGTCACCAGAAGAGGAGGACAGAACAGAATGCCAAAGATGTCGAGCCAGGGAGCAAGCTATTCGGGGAGAGCCTAGAAATCAAACAGCGACTAGTCGCATCAGCTCCCCTGTTCAGCAGTCGGAAAACATGTAAAAACCAACTTCGGGGGGCAGAAGTTGGTTGGTAGAGTCGACAGCCCCGAAGTCATCATTCAGATAGCCCAGTTGCAGAGAAATATTAGCAGTCTTGTTATATATGGAAGTGTAGGAAAAAATGACTGCGTTGTCACTATCGACACTGGAGCTTCGAGATCAATTATTAGAGCGGATCTTGTCAAGAACAAATGGCTTCACAATACAACCAAATATTTACTAAGAACAGCAACTGGAGCCGCAGCACAAGTTTTTGGAGAAATAACTTTGGATATTCAACTAGGTGAACTACTATTTCCTCACAATTTCCTAGTTTCAGACATAATGGATGAATGCATCCTTGGAGTAGACTTTATGACCACATATAAAATAAATTTAGATGTCGGAGAACGAATACCCAAATATGGCAAGATAGAAATTCCTATGAGACTAGGAGGAGGAACAGATTATCCTGCAAAAATAAGGACGATGGTCTGTGAGAATATGACCCTCTCCGCATTCTCGGAGACGCTAGTATGGACAAAGCTTACTGATGACATCGGGACCTGCCGATTCTATCTGGTGGAGCCTAACCCTACAAAGGTAACATCGAACATCATCGTTGGTAAGACTTTAGTGGAGACAGAAGGCGCAACATTAATTCCAGTCAGAGTGCTCAACACATCTGAAAATGAGGTACAACTAAAAGAAGGTGCTATAATTGGAAATTGTGAGCCTGTTTATCAGACTGTTAATTTGGAAAATGGTAGTAATATTAAGGAGGCAATACGTATACCAGCTACCACTCAACCGGTTCAGAAACTTCGTTCATCTAGTGCCTTAAGTGAACAGCAATACAACGATGCCAAAGAGATGATCGATGAATTTTCGGAATTATTTGCAATGAGTGATGATGATTTCGGCAAACAAATCTTGTCCAGCATCGGATCACAACAGGAGATTCTAGGCTCATTCGGCAACCACCACGAAGACTACCATTAGCCAAACAACCAGAAGTTGCAGATATGATAAATTACATGAAAGAACAAAGCATAATTGAGGAATCTAACAGCCCTTGGACATCGCCAGTTGTTTTGGTCAGGAAAAAGGATGGCAGCACCCGATTCTGTGTGGACTACCGCCAACTAAATAATGTAACAAGAAAGGATAGCTATCCGTTACCAAGGATTGATGACACATTGTGTAACGGCTATAATCTCTCTATTAGGAAAAAAATATCTATTTTTTTTCTTGGGGGTTAATCATTCATTTTTGGTCAGTCTCATTTTAATCCAGACTTTGATTAAACGACAAATTTGTTTTTTTACTGTAAAGAAAGAAGAGGGGAACTAATTTCGTTTTCGCATCGAAAGTTCAAGCGGAAATTAAATTTAAAACTCAAAAAAAAAAAAAAAACAAAAAGAAATGTATTTTTCTGTCCCTCAGAAATCACGCATTAATTGGGCTTTGTTAAGAAAAACTGCGCTTAACAAAGTGCAATTCGAGAGGCACTTCCGATCACCCAACAAAAGGTGCTGATCGATACAGTGCAATGCACTTTAGAACATTTACCTCGTATCGCTTCTTTGGGGAATCAAGACATGCGACGATCGAGATCCTGACATTGTAAAGTGAGTCGTTAGAAGTAAGAACTTCTGCGGGAACAACTCAATCCTCTGAATTTGGGTTTTTTTTGTTTTTTAACTGTCGCTTATCTAAAACTGGCACGCGGCTAGCATTTTATCATCAAAGTTAAAATAGTGAAGTGAATGTACTAAAATCGCACGAAGTACCAGAATAAATTCGGTTGTGGTTTTGAATAAATACCGGAATTCGGGCTTTGTGCGTGTGTGTAAAAGTTTACAAGATTTCCAGTACTAGTAGACGACACGGGAAGTTCATCAAAATCAATTTGTTTTGTGGTTGCACCCAACTATCACCAAGCGTGATATAAGCCCCCTTTCTGAGCTATAAGGTGACAGAGTCTGGACCGGTACTGTGGGAATCCAAGAAAGCAAAATCGCCAGTGAAGTGCGCCGCAACTTACCTGAGACCAGATTTCGCACCCACCTACCTGAGCATTCAAGCTTTCTCAGATTTATTTCTCTCCACGGGTCAACCGATCTGCTAATCACCGTCGCGGGAAGATAGGGGATCAGTTAGGGAACGAGAAGGAAAAGAAGAGGGAAGGGAAGGGCAACAACAGCAACCCGAATATTCCCTTTGGTTTTTTTATTTTATTGTTTTTTTTAGCAATATTCACCAGGTCGCTGAAGCGCTTCATCGCCGGGGGATTGTTATGTAAGTACGCACTTATCATTTGTGTAATAAGAGAATAGTCGGGTGTTTTTTTTTGTTTTTCTCTTTTCTTATCTTCGCCGAGCATATATAGGCTATAGCAGTGAAATTTTCATTCTGAGTTTTTTTTTGTGCTTTATTTATGATGTGTAACATACATATATAGGTACTGTCATATAGCGTAATGTTTTCAGTTTTAGGTTGATTTGTCATTGAATATTCGTGTATGGAGTTAATAGTGTAATGCAAAGTTTCTTTTTTATTTTTTTTTCCCTGAATTTAGTCTATATGAGAGCATAATTTTTTTTTTATGGGTTTATTTTATAATAGTGAAAAGATTGTTTTTTCTGTTTTTATTAGCGTAAGTGGTTTTCTTCTTTCCTAAATTGTTCTTTTTTTTCCTCAATTTCTTTGATATATAGATATGTAACCCGAACAGCAGAAAATTTTTAATATCTAGATATATATGTACCTACAATTTTTTTTGTATTTTTTTTTTGTCTTTGAGTTCTAAATAAAATAACATGGCAATAGGCTAAATAATAGTTTTCGTTTGGTGCTGGGTCCAGTTGGGGTTTTGGGAAGATCGAGATGCCAGGAGGCGGAAGTAGTTGGCAATCTCTCCTTGAGTTTGGTGAGTGGGGCAGTGGGATGAGTTTCGAGTAATAGGGAGGGTCCTATCATTCAGAGTGGGGTCCGTATTCCTATATTTCAGTTTTTTTTTCTCCATCTTGTTTTCTTCCTATTTTAATCATTCTTCTAGAGCGGTACAGTAAACGGTGGTTGAACAGCGAGCAAGAACTTACCCCAGCCCTGAGCTCGAGCCGGCAAGAAGCCTGTACCGTGCTCGCCTAAAGATCAACCTCCATTGTCCCTCAACAACCTTAAAAGGGACATAACGTAGCCATGACCAGTAATCTGCCTCGCTGAGTTGAGTGGTCGAGAAGCGGCCACGCTGAGAGGTATATATGACTGGCCGGAAGGTTACAAATATGGCGCCCAAACACAAACATAATTTTCTACAGTTTACAAACGAATGGGTTTTTTTTTTTTTTGTTGCTGTTTACTTTTACGAGTTAAAATATCAACTGAATATAGTTGCGCTATATTCACAGCGTCAATATATTAGGTTGTTCGTTTAGAGATTAACTCTGGCTTCTTTAACACTTTTGCTTTCTTAAGTGCTCGTGACAATGCTTTCGCTAAATGGTTAGGATATTCCTCACTGTAGGTTTCGCCCTTATGTTCGATCGGCATTAGCGACTCTTAGTGATTTTGTAAAATCCTCGTTAGAGAAGGCTATTCGTATTTTTCATGTATTACACCTTTTTTTATTTTTATTGTTGACAACATTTCCGTCAAGTAGTTGATATGTGGCCTTTGAAGGTTTCCCTGCTTGATGTTTGATATGTGTTGTCATTTGTTAAATAATTATTTCTGGAAAAATTATCCAAACGCATACTCCGCCAGGCGGGCTGTTAGATTGAGCAGATTAGTATTCTCTATTAGCCCCGCTGGTGGAAATGATGTCGATTACGGCACTTCTCATTTACATAGGAGAAAACTTGGATCACTCACCACTGACTCATCAAACCCTTAAAACCTGAACCAAATGAACCGTGTCACCAAACGAAGAAATATTAACCACAATTCAATTCAGGAAATCTACTTTTTTTATTATTATCGAATTTTCTTTATACATATATATATATAAATATATATAAATATACCAGTACACGTTTTGTTGGAAGCTAAAGAGCCAGGACATCTATTTTATTGGCCCAGAATCTGCTGTCATAATTCTATTATTTTACAATATACTGGTACGTTTTTATCTCTAATTAACTGTACTTATTTTCGCATTTCTATTGAACGTTAATTTTTCCTCTAAATTATTTGTTGGTTTTGATTTGTTTAATAGTACTATTTTTTTTGTTGCCTTTCGTTCAACGTACTAATATAGTTCTTTTCCTACCCGTAGTTAAGCCGAAGCTCACTCTGCTGGCGATCTAAGCATTATATTCCTTTTTTTTCTTTTTTTTTCTCTTTCTTGTGTTTTTTATAGGTATATCTTTAGTCTTTATTGGTTATACGGTATAGTTATAGTGTCATCGTTCCTGTATGGTAACAAGATTAGACAATCTTTATTCAGTCGAAAACAACGAATACCTTATTGCATTTTATCTTACTTCAACTGATTTTATTTTAGTATACGCATACATATATATATATATTTTTTTTCCTTCTCCATTATCTTCAATTGCATTCCTTGATAACCTAAATATCTTTGTTCACCTCATATTTTAATATATATTTATATCCATAACTCGTTTACCTTTCGCATTTACTAATAATGGATCCCAAATTCCTATTAGAGGATGAACGCAATGTTGAGTATAAGGTCAGGGGCCTAGATATAACCGATCCCGAAGCCTCTACCAAACGTAGAGAATTATTAGATTTAGAGGCATCGTTTCCTGGTCGAGCACCAACGGTTATGCACGATCCTTCCGAGGCGGGAAGTGAGCTTGAGATTTGTAAAGAAAAGCTCGCCTTGCTAACTCAGATAATTAAAGAGAATAAAGTCCAAACTCATGACGATTATCAACGCGTGAGATGTCGATTGAGTCACCTAAGTGGGCGAGCTATACGCTTAGCTGGTTCATCAACAGATCATTCACAAGAGGCCACTGAACAAGTATCGGCCCTATCCGAGCTTATTAAGGAATTCATGCAAATTAAGATTCCTCCTCGTGGGGATGCCTCTGAGAACCAAAAGCCCCAAGCCCTTGCAAGAGCAACTAGTACTCCAGCACCAACTAACTTTGAGACAAATGTCGAAGGAGCTGAGGCTGCGAATGTTGGAACAGGTGCAGTCCGTCGACGAATTCAGTTTCCTAGAAGTGTGACACTTCCATCTCTGTCGATAATCGGGAATACAGCTGGGGATCTAGGAAGGTCTCCTAATCAGTTTTTGAGCACAACTACGAATCCTCTAAATTACACAACCCTGACGCCTCGCATGGACAATCAGAGTGAACCCTTATCAAGAACTCCCTTCCCTACTGAACAAAATCGCGGTAGCAACCCTAGCGGGAATCAATCCAATGCCCACTTTCAGTACAGCGGTCGCCCAGAAACTTCAAGCTCTCCTCATTGGCGGCCAAGGCTACCAAAATGGAAGATATCTTTTAACGGGTCCCCAGAGGGCCTTGACGTCACCGAATTTGTCTTTCGGCTAGAAATGCTTTCCAAGGATGATAACTATCCGCTGGATCGTTTAATTGGCATTTTGCCAAATTTCCTCTCAGGTACGGCTGAAAGCTGGTTCTGGGTTTACAAGCGCAAATATCCCGATACGAGCTGGCAGGGTATGAAGACAGCCCTACTCGAGCGATTCGGGAGCTATGTCTCAGAAAGAGAAACGCGAAGGGCCATTGAAACAAGATGACAAGGCCCGAAAGAAACGTTCAACAACTTCCTGCTGGACGTAGAACGACTTAACGGTCGGCTTCGAAGACCATTTCCTGACAGAGAGCTACTCGAAATTGTCCGAGAAAACATGGATCCAGCTCTGCAGAGTGCCACTACCACGACAATATTCAGATCAACGGAAGAGGTGAGAATTATCTGCCAGCGGCTAGAGAAATTGTGGGCTAGATCTGGGCACGATCCTCGACAGCTGACTATGGCTCGTACTTTCCGAAATAGAGCGCAGATCGAAGAACTAGAGGAGGTAATACCCTTGTCAGACTACGTTGATAATGACATTGACCCACAAGTAGCAGCGCTTACGCCAGTGCTAAGGAGAAATACTGCTAACCGCGCTTCGTTTGATATATGTTGGAACTGCCGAGACTTAGGCCACAGATATCAAGACTGTTCAAAGTGTCATCTTGGGATATTCTGTTACGGTTGCGGACGTCCTGGCGTGCTGAAGCCAAACTGTGGGACCTGTTTAGGCCGCGCGGTAAACAAGACCCCGAACGCAGAACGAGCTGGGGTCATGCGTTCGGGCCATACGACCAGTTACCCCAGTGCCAGGAGAGTAGAAGCAGCCACCAATACCGAGCCTGCAACTCATCGTTAGAGGATGGGCATGCTTTATCGACCTTGCTACCCACTTTATCCCTTCGCCACTTAGAATCAACCCAATCAACCCAAACTCTCCAATCGGGCATAGACACACCCAAAACAACTCCTGAGGAATCCCTTCGCTCTCGATATATCGCTTCAAGTCGAGGTCGGCTGCGTCAACTTAGATCTCGGAAGTACTGGAAATCCAAAAAGCTGCTTCGTAAAGCAGTTTCCGCCGCTATTCAGCGTGATGGAGAGGACCATCGTCCATACGTCACAGTACAAATAGCTGAAGAAAATATAGTTGGTCTGCTTGAGAGTGGAGCTTCTGTTAGCATATTGGGAAAACACTCTCTAGAATTTCTGCGTAAGAATAATCTTAGTTACAACCAGAGTCATTCATATGTTCGCACAGCGGATGGCTCACGGAATTCTATCATTGGTCACATAAAGTTGCCCGTCCGTTATGCTGAGAAAATAGAAACCATCCATTTTCACTTAGTGTCCAGCTTACAACAGGAACTTTACTTAGGAATTGATTTTTGGGATGCTTTTGGCATTACCCCTGCTGTAATAGATTCCCAGAATATTGATAAAACCACGAAGATCCATCCTCCGCAACACACCCTCACGCTAGAGCAAAATGCCCAACTGGGAGACCTCAAACATCAATTTCCATCCTTTTCGAAGCATGGCCTCGGGCGTACAAAGCTGTTGGAACACAACATCAACGTAGGAGATGCTCTACCAATAAAGCAACGTACTATCCGGTATCCTCAGCAGTTCAAAAGCTGTTATATGAGGAACTGGACCGAATGTTAGCCATGGACGTTATCGAAGAGAGTCAGAGCTCCTGGAGCTCTCCAGTGGTTCTCGTGAAAAAGTCTAATGGGAAGGTGCGACTGTGTCTAGATTCTCGCAAGGTAAATTCTGTTACCAAGAAAGATGCTTATCCACTACCATTGATAGATGGACTCTTAGGTCGCCTCCGGGAAACCAGATATATCTCAAGCTTAGATCTGAATGACGCATTCCGGCAGATACCACTCGCAGAGTCCGCTCGTGATAAGACTGCATTCACAGTTCCTGGAAGGCCTTTACATCAATTTAAAGTCATGCCGTTTGGTCTGTGCAATGCCCCTCAAACTATGTGTCGCCTTATGGACCGGGTAGTTCCTCATCAATACCACGATCGAGTATTCGTCTACCTAGATGACTTACTCATTACTTCCACTACGTTCGATGAACATTTGGACTTACTGAGGGTAGTCGCTTCCCTGCTTCGTCAGGCAGGACTGACCATAAACGTTGAGAAGAGTAAGTTCGTTCTTCGTGAAATTAAATACCTTGGCTATGTGGTAGCTGAAGGAGGTCTAAGGGTCGATCCTGAAAAGGTGTCTGCGATTGTAAATTTTCTTAGCCCATCAACAGTCCGGCAAACACGCAGACTACTTGGCATGGCTGGATGGTACAGGAGATTTATCCCAAACTTTTCGAGCATCGCTGCCCCAATCACAGAAAGGGTGCGAAGTTTCAGTGGACTCCGGAGGCTCAAGAAGTCTTTAAACAACTAAAAGAACACTTATGTTCGGCCCCATTGCTAGCTAATCCGAATTATACGAAGCCCTTCTATATAAGATGTGATGCCAGTACTATGGGAGTCGGCAGTGTCTTATTTCAAAAGTCGGAGGATGATGCCGAAAGGCCAATTGCATTTATGTCCCAAAAGTTGAATCCTGCGCAGCGAAATTATAGTATCACTGAACTACAATGCTTCGCTGCGGTACTGAGCGTAAAGAAGTTTAGAGCATACATCGAAGGCTTCCACTTTACAATCATCACCGACCACCAGAGTTTGAAGTGGTTAATGTCTCAAAAGGAACTTACGGGGCGACTCGCACGATGGAGCTTAAAACTACAGTCGTTCGACTTCGAAATCGAGCACGTAAAAGGAAGTCAAAATGTAGTGCCGGATGCCTTATCTCGAATGTATCTTGATTCGGCAGAGGCGACTATCTCTGACCTGAGCAAGCTAGATTACCTGGTAGACCTAAAATCAGCACATTTCTCTGACCCGGCTTACATAGGTTGGAAAGACAAAATCTCTACTACACCAGCACAGTATCCTAACCTGCAAGTCACTGAACTGCACATTTTCATTCGTATTGAGGGCGGTGGTGATCATGATCTACCCGATATCCCCAGTTGGAAACTCTGGATTCCTCAAGGACTGACCAAAGATTTAATTAGTAGGGAACACGAGAGTTCTACTGCAGCTCATGGCGGAATCCATAAAACCCTCGACAGACTGCGAAGATATTATTTCTGGCCAGGCATGCGGCAACAAGTCCGCGCCTATATCTTACAATGCGATGTCTGCAAACAAACCAAAGCTCCAAATTGCAGGCTAAGGCCCAAAATGGGAAACCAGATTGAGGTAGTAAGGCCATGGCAGAGATTGCATATTGACTATATTGGACCCCTTCCAAGAAGTAAACGCGGGAATACCACTATCCTAGTCGTTGTAGACCAGTTTTCCAAATTTGTCCAACTGAAGGCTTTTCCGCAAGCTAAAACTAAACAACTCATAGAATATCTGGAGGAAAATATATTTCACTGTTACGGGGTACCCGAGATTATACATACTGATAACGGGCCACAATTTATCTCAACAGAGTTTGCTCGCATGATAGAACGTTTCGGCATTCGCCACACAAAACTGCAGGATATTAGCCACAGTCCAATGCAGCAGAGAGAGTTAATCGCTCCATCGTGGCAGCAATTAGGTCGTATGTGCAAGAGGAACATACCAACTGGTATTCCCAGCTAAGTGATGTGGCTTGCGCTTTGCGTAATGCAACGCATCAGTCGACCAAATTTTCCCCCTATTTCTTACTTTACGGATATCACATGATCTTACATGGAGGTGCATACAGTCTTCTCCGCCAAATTGATGGCTTGGCAGAAGGTAACTTCGAAGTATTACCAAGTAACTACAGAATTCCACTGGTACATGAGCGAGTGAAAGACCATCTTCGGGAAGCTTACGAGAGAAACGCTCACACCTATAACCTTCGCACGCGGCAGATAACTTATAAACCAGGGCAAATTGTCTATGTCCGGAATTTCGTACAGAGCAAGGCCGCAGACAAGTTCGCGGCCAAACTGGCCAACAAGTTCATCAAGGCTCGCTTACGAAAGAAGAATGGTAACGTGAACTACGAGGTGGAAAATATGGATGGTAAGTTTATTGGCGTCTATCACGCAAGCAACATTCGCCAGTAACATCCTAAATCATAATTAAATATTCTAAATCATTTTATAAAATATATATCGGTATACAACTCGCAAAAGAAAGGAGTAATATATATAGAGTAGTTAGACAATAAACTCGCCCTTAAATTTTTGTTTCTTTCTTCCCTTGAATAAAAAAAATTCAATAATAGTATACTAAGACTTTCTAGCAAAAAACTATCTTTTTATTTCTCCTTGTGTTTTATAACCACATATAATCGCCGCTCTCTTGATCTTACAGAGAAACCATATCATCTTTCGTAAGAGTTATGCCCGGCTAGCTCAGTCGGTAGAGCATGAGACTCTTTGATCTCAGGGTGTGGGGCGTCCCCGCGTTGGGCCTTATTTATAGGATTGGGACCACAGCCGTAGTGTCCCCTCAGCCTCGGAGAATTCCGCTCTGGAATGGGAACTTCCGAACCTGACCTGTAACGGCTATAATCTCTCTATTAAGAAAAAAATATCTATTTTTTTTTCTTGGGGGTTAATCATTCATTTTTGGTCAGTCTCATTTTAATCCAGACTTTGATTAAACGACAAATTTGTTTTTTTAATGTAAAGAAGGAAGAGGGGAACTAATTTCGTTTTCGCATCGAAAGTTCAAGAGGAAATTAAATTTAAAACTAAAAAAAAAACAAAAAACAAAAAGAAATGTATTTTTCTGTCCCTCAGAATCACGCATTAATTGGGCTTTGTTAAGAAAAACTGCGCTTAACAAAGTGCAATTCGAGAGGCACTTCCGATCACCCAACAAAAGGTGCTGATCGATACAGTGCAATGCACTTTAGAACATTTACCTCGTATCGCTTCTTTGGGGAATCAAGACATGCGACGATCGAGATCCTGACATTGTAAAGTGAGTCCGTTAGAAGTAAGAACTTCTCCGGGAACAACTCAAGACTCTGAATTTGGATTTTTTTTTGTTTTTTAACTGTCGCTTATCTAAACCTGGCACGCGGCTAGCATTTTATCATCAAAGTTAAAATAGTGAAGTGAATGTACTAAAATCGCACGAAGTACCAGAATAAATTCGGTTGTGGTTTTGAATAAATACCGGAATTCGGGCTTTGTGCGTGTGTGTAAAAGTTTACAAGATTTCCAGTACTAGTAGACGACACGGGAAGTTCATCAAAATCAATTTGTTTTGTGGTTGCACCCAACTATTACCAAGCGTGATATAAGCCCCCTTTCTGAGCTATAAGGTGACAGAGTCTGGACCGGTACTGTGGGAATCCAAGAAAGCAAAATCGGCAGTGAAGTGCGCCGGAACTTACCTGAGACCAGATTTCGCACCCACCTACCTGAGCATTCAAGCTTTCTCAGATTTATTTCTCTCCACGGGAAGATAGGGGATCAGTTAGGGAACGAGAAGGAAAAGAAGAGGGAAGGGAAGGGCAACAACAGCAACCCGAATATTCCCTTTGGTTTTTTTATTTTATTGTTTTTTTTTAGCAATATTCACCAGGTCGCTGAAGCGCTTCATCGCCGGGGGATTGTTATGTAAGTACGCACTTATCATTTGTGTAATAAGAGAATAGTAGGGTGTTTTTTTTTGTTTTTCTCTTTTCTTATCTTCGCCGAGCATATATAGGCTATAGCAGTGAAATTTTCATTCTGAGTTTTTTTTTTGTGCTTTATTTATGATGTGTAACGTACATATATAGGTACTGTCATATAGCGTAATGTTTTCAGTTTTAGGTTGATTTGTCATTGAATATTCGTGTATGGAGTTAATAGTGTAATGCAAAGTTTCTTTTTTATTTTTTTTTCCCTGAATTTAGTCTATATGAGAGCATAATTTTTTTTTATGGGTTTATTTTATAATAGTGCAAAGATTTTTTTTTCTGTTTTTATTAGCGTAAGTGGTTTTCTTCTTTCCTAAATTGTTCTTTTTTTTTTCCTCAATTTCTTTGATATATAGATATGTAACCCGAACAGCAGAAAATTTTTAATATCTAGATATATATGTACCTACAATTTTTTTTGTATTTTTTTTTTGTCTTTGAGTTCTAAATAAAATAACATGGCAATAGGCTAAATAATAGTTTTCGTTTGGTGCTGGGTCCAGTTGGGGTTTTGGGAAGATCGAGATGCCAGGAGGCGGAAGTAGTTGGCAATCTCTCCTTGAGTTTGGTGAGTGGGGCAGTGGGATGAGTTTCGAGTAATAGGGAGGGTCCTATCATTCAGAGTGGGGTCCGTATTCCTATATTTCAGTTTTTTTTTCTCCATCTTGTTTTCTTCGTATTTTAATCATTCTTCTAGAGCGGTACAGGAAACGGTGGTTGAACAGCGAGCAAGAACTTACCCCAGCCCTGAGCTCGAGCCGGCAAGAAGCCTGTACCGTGCTCGCCTAAAGATCAACCTCCATTGTCCCTCAACAACCTTAAAAGGGACATAACGTAGCCATGACCAGTAATCTGCCTCGCTGAGTTGAGTGGTCGAGAAGCGGCCACGCTGAGAGGTATATATGACTGGCCGGAAGGTTACAATTGGACACCCTTTCCGGAGCGCAATGGTTTTCCACATTGGATGTGAAGAGCGGTTACTGGCAAGTGGAAATACAACCCGAGGACCGAGACAAAACTGCTTTCTCAGTTGGAATTGGCTTATGGAAATTCAAAGTTCCAGCCACATTCGAACGACTCATGGAACGTATTTTATGAGGATTAACCTGGAAAACATGTCTTGTCTACTTGGATGACATAATTGTGATCGGAAGGACATTCGAGGAACATAAAAACAACTTACGGCACGTACTTCAACGACTGAGAGATGCGAAACTGAAGCTCAGTACGAATAAATGTGCTCTATTGAAGAATGAAGTAAAATATTTGGGGCATATAGTTTCATCACAAGGAGTAAGAACTGATCCAGAGAAGATAAGAGCTGTGAAAAATTGGCCTGTTCCAAAGGACAAACATCAATTAAGGAGTTTTCTTGGATTAGCTACCTACTACAGGCGATTCGTAAAAGGTTTTGCAGATATAGCAAGGAGCCTACATCAACTTACAGAAAAAGGAAAGCCGTTCATATGGTCAGATAAATGTAACGAGAGTTTTGCAAATTTGAAGCAACAGCTCTGTGGAACTCCAGTGCTTCACTATCCAAAGCTGGGAAAAACTTTTATATTGGACACGGATGCCAGCAATGTAGGTATTGGTGCAGTGCTTTCACAGGAGGAGGATGGTCAAGAGGTGCCAGTAGCTTATTTGAGCAAAGCACTCTCAAAATCAGAGAGAAATTATTGTGCTACAAGGAAAGAGCTACTTGCCATTGTAAACTCAACCAAGCATTTCCATAAATATCTCTACGGGCAGAAATTTATCCTCCGCACTGACCACGTAGCGCTTAAATGGCTTTTGCAGTTTAAGAACCCTGAGGGCAAGTGGCGAGATGGATAGAGCGACTCCAAGCTTATGACTTTGAAATCCAACACCGAAGAGGACGTATCCATGGAAATGCAGACGCCCTTTCACGACGTCCATGCAAAGTTGAATGCAAACATTGCGTTCGGCTGGAAGAAAAAGAAACGGAGGCAACTATATAGCTGATGACGGTGGAACCATCGACAGGTTGGAACAACGAGAGTTTGCGAACAGCTCAACGGGAAGACCCAGACATAGCACCTATTCTTGCTTGGAAATAAGACATGGAAAGACCACAGTGGCAAGATATCTCGGAGAAGAGTGAGAAACTGAAGAGCTACTGGGCCCAGTGGAACTCTCTTCACGTTGAATGTGGTATATTAAAGCGCAAGTTGGAATCAACTTACGGCGAGTCATTCCGAATGCAAATAGTCGTGCCAGCATACCAGGTCAAAGATGTTCTAGAAGAAATGCACAGTGGAGCATCTGGAGGACATTTGGGGGTGAATAAAACAATTTCCAATATACGTGAAAGATTTTATTGGTAACATATGCGGGAGGATGTTGAGGAATGGTGCCGCAGGTGCACTATCTGTGCTTCTTGCAAAGGACCACCACACAGAAGTAGAGGAGAAATGCATAAGTATAATGTAGGAGCCCCATTTGAAAGGATAGCCGTAGACATCGCTGGACCTTTTCCAGAAACAGATAACGGTAACCGTTATATATTAGTTGCTATTGACTATTTCAGTAAATGGCCTGAAGCTTCTGCAATCCCTAATCAAGAGTCTACCACAGTAGCGGATCAAGTAGTAATGAATTGGGTCAGTAGATTTGGTGTTCCTCATGAACTTCATTCGGACCAAGGACGGAACTTCGAATCACGGACTTTCCAAGAGATGTGTAAAATTCTGGGAATAAGAAAAACCAGAACAACTCCTCTGCATCCACAATCTGATGGCATGGTAGAGCGCTTCAACAGAACATTGGTCGAGCATTTAAAGAAGGTAGTCGACTATCAGCAACGCGATTGGGATCGACATATTCCCATGTTCTTAATGGCCTATCGATCAGCTGTACACAACACGACCGGACAAACTCCAGCAAAAGTGATATCCGGAAAAGAGATGCGTTTACCTAGCGATCTCAAGTTTGGTACACCCAGAGGTGAACAAAAGTTACCAAACGATTATGTATCGGAACTTAGACAACGATTAGTTGATGTAAACGAAGTCACGAGAGCAAAATTAGCAATAAATACCGATCGGATGAAGACCCGCTATGACTTACGTGCTAACTCAGCAGGATTTAATGAAGGTGACCTTGTTTGGCTGTACAACCCGAAATGACGTAAGGGACTTTCTCCCAAATTACAATAACACTGGGAAGGACCGTATTCAGTAATGACTAGAATAAATGACGTAGTATATAGGATTTAGCGGGGTACAAGATGCAAACGGAAAATCGTTCATCTAGATTGTTTATATCAATACTGCGAGCATCAAGACCGTGGATCACCTGTTGTTCGGGACGAACAATTTTAAGAAGGGGGCAGTGTTACGCGCCACAAAGTGATACAAGCGACATCTATTGGAAATGCAAACAACTTTAGGTTAGTGACATCCTAGTAAACTGGGTTTGGAGAATGGAATATTCGGAAGGTTCTAGGATAATTCGTAGAGTATAAATACGGCGCTGCTCACATCCAGGAAGCGAGTATTATTTCAGACAGCGAAGTGAATGAAGTAAACTATTTGGATTGTGATAATTAGAACTACAGTACTAGCGATAAATAAAGAGTTGATTTGATAATTATTTGTGAATTTGTGAGAGTAAACAGTAAAGTTAAATAAAGAAACAACTCATGAATTATATCTGAAATATTGTGTTTTAAATAACGAACTAAGGCCACGTAACAGTATGAAGATTTCTGGAGTCAAGCTGTAGTCTTCTCCAATAGATCTGGCTGTAAATTTTTACCATTGGCCTCTTCATTAGGGCCCTTAATGGCCTTTTCTGTGGGCCCTTGGGGTTTTTTTTAGAAGAAGAACCATTTTTGTTCTTCTTCCTCTTTCCACTTGAATTGGGGGGATCATCAGTCCCCCCAGAATCGCTGCTGCTGCACGTACTCATTTTGAGTGCGGCAGTAATTTTTTTTATTTTTTTTCAATAGAAAATTTTGTTGACATTATTCTGATAAATTTTCCCACTCCAAACTATAAATTTTACTGTTCAAACTAAAATTTTCAAAATTTTGATGTTACCATGGCAACGACCAAAATTAAATTAAATTAAATGCTACAAATGTCACACAATTTTTGATTTCCCCCCATTTTTAATACCTTTTAAATTAGTTTTTTCACTACACTTTTCACAAATTATTTTGAAAAACACACGCACTAACTGTTTCTGTCAAATCTAGCTTTTTCACTATTATTACGCGGACTTTATTAAGATCTTACGGAGTTTAAATCGACACGACATATGACTCTTAATCTCTGTAATCAAATAGTTTATCACGATAGACCTTCCCATTAGGGATAATGGAAACAGTCGACTACGCCATGCGTTTACAGCTCTAGAGAGTTTCTCAAGAGCGATGCGGCTATTATTTGATTTACTCTCGCGTCCGATATACACACCTAAATACTTCAGGCAAGTATTAGTCCTTTGGATATTCAGCGCAGTATCTCCACGATCTCTCCACCTTCCACACCACAAGCCTTGACTCTTACTAAGTTTAATTTTAGCGCCCGCTATACGTTCGAACTGTTCGAAAACTGCAGAAGCGACCGGAAAAGCTTCATCTCTTGTCACGAAAATAGACACATCATCCGCATACGCCAACATAAGAGGCCTCACATTGGTATACTGCAGATGAACCGCATACTGTCCGAGCATTCGACGAAGATTCACCATTAGCGGCTCCAACGAAAGATCATAAAGCATACCTGACAATGGACAGCCCTGTCTGATACCTCGATGAAACGAGATAGGTGCCAGAACTTGTCCTTGATGCTTTATCAAAATCGCTGAATATCTATACAGTTTCCCGACGATGTCGAGCCACCTGGGTAGAGACCCAAATGCCTCGAGGGCAGTCAAGAGATACTCGTGCGAGACACTATCAAAAGCCTTTTGCTGGTCAAGTGAAATCATGGCCATTTGTGGTGTACCTGTCTGTTCATGATAGGCAAACAAATGCTTGGCTACCGCGATATTGTCGCAAATACTATGACCAGGTACACAATGGGACTGTTCCGGGTGTATTACCGAAGTAATCTCTGAGCGGAGTATCGCCCGCAATGCTTTGCAGACAATTTTGTGGTCTACATTGCATAAGGTTACTGGCCTCCAGTTCCCCATCCTCTGCAAATCTCCCTTCTTTGGAATCAAGCCCATAACAGACCTCCTCCAACTAGAAAGAAAGTCTGAATGTGTATCAACCGCCGAGAAGTGATGCTCTTTCCTATAATTTCTATTCCTGACTGACTCTTGGAACTGCCACTTACCTGTGCACAAGATATCCCTGGAACTAACGCCGGCGATCGTGGTGCTGCTGCTGGTTCTCCTGGTGCTGCTGGCTTCTTGCTCTGCCCAGTTGGCTTCGCTGAAGACAGTGGTGCCTCATTATGATTCTACTGGGCTTTGGCGCAGAGGCCGAAGCCTTTGCGACTACTTCCGATAATTTCGGATGTTGTCCTATTGTTACAGGTGCTACTAGGATAGTAGCCATTGTAGTAGCTTACATCCCAGGTACTTCTGGGATAGCAACAGCTGCCTTGGCTGCAGTCCTCTCGACGGAAGTTGGTTGAACCTCCTGTTTTGTGGCCTCTTGATTAGGGCCCTTAATGGCCTTTTCTTTGGGCCCTTGGTTTTTTTTAGAAGAAGAAGAAGACTTGTTACTCTTCTTCTTCCTTCAATTTTGCTTAAGGGTTGATCAGTCCCCCTAGAATCTCTGCTTGTCTCACTAATTTTGAGTGAGGCAGAGTAGGTTTATTACTTTTAATTTTGTTTCAAATTAATTAATGCTTTATAATAAATTAAATTTTTATTAATTATAATTTTTAACGTTTAGATTTATTATTTTACAAACGTTTTGCTTTTTTACACAATTTCAGAACTGAAAAAGTTTTTACGCTTGCAATGTTGCTATAGAAACCACCGAAATTAAATTAAAATACACAAATATCATCCAAATTGTTAGCTTCACACAATTTCTTTCAATATTTTTACACTTTTTTGGATAAATTTTTTTTACAAAAAACGATACTTCCTCAGAAGTGGTATCGCCGGTAACTTGTCTTGTAACGTCCCGGTCATGAGGAAACTACACGTTTACTACCTTGATATGTTTGTCTTGAACGACAAAATCCAAGGGAGAAGCGAAGCCTGGGAAGATATCTGTATAGACAGGAGACGAGCCTCGGCGAGGCGCAGGTGTGGCAAACATTGCATAGCCAGTGTGTAAATAAGCATAGCGCTCAAGTTGTGTGTATGTGTCTTGTGTAAAATTCGTCTCCTGTCGAAGCGCGATGTCTATATCGAACATTTTGACATGTACGATAGTGCTGTGTTATCTTGTATGTGCACTGAAATCCCCGGTCTTGATAGAAGCTATCTTGCACATTCAGAGAGATGAAAAGCTCAAACAATGAATGTTCGAAATCTACTGACGAGAAGAATCGGCCAAGCGATGCTTCTGAATCAGCTCCTCCACCTTCCCACGGAGACGATCTAAGCGAGCTACATCGTTGTACTTCCCCTTTTTCTTCGACTCCTGTTGTAGGAGTAGAAGCTGAGGAAGTAACAACTCTGGCCTCTCTAGCTCACGTACAAGAATACTCCAGATTTTACCTGAATTCTTCTTGTACCGGAGCTGGCCATGAATTCTGCGAATTTTCTCCCTAGGAAGGGTTTCCATATCCTTCGAGACGTCAAATTGGCTACCAGTCGAAATGGCGCTACCATACGACTCGTAGCCACTGAAGCTCGAGAGACCAGTTTGATCCAATCCGGTCATATCACAGTCCGAAAGCTGTTCGAGAGATGCTTCTGCCTCCCTCACAACAACCTTCGAACCGCGAGCTCTACTATCGTCCTCCTCCGAGTGGCGCCGTTTTGGAGCGACTGGCTTTGCTGTCTCTGGAGGAGACAGCATCGCCCGGTGCACCTTTGTCTTCCTCCTCCTCGTCCTCTTTTTCTTGCCAAAATGGCTACTCGACTCCTCGTCAGAGGTAGCCGTGTTTTCACGTGCCGACGTGGCGCCGTTTACAGCCATAATTATTTTTGCCTCTAGGACAACTTCAGGCACCATAACTACTGGCTGCTCCGAAAGAGCAGGTTGAATGCCGGCCGAAGCCCCCTCTCCAGATCCACTACTGTAGTAGTGGCTTCCTTCGAAGGAACCCTCGGTTCGGCCTTCTTCCCGGTTCTCCTGGGGCAGTCAACAATAAAATGCCCTACCAAATGGCAAGCATGGTATTTTACTTCGGTGCTCACGTCTATCCAGTGCCTCGAGCCAGATATGTTTAAGTAGAAGCCTCTCGGAAGCGTACATCCCTTAGTTAAGGTAATGGACGCCTCCCGGCTGGTTTCGAAGATACCCCGCCCGAGACCCTCGTCCCAAATTTTAATTGGAATGGCGCGAACGCCGCCATGAACCTTTCCAAATCTCCCTATGAAATTTATTAGGACTTCATGACTGGCGCGCATAGGGACCCGTGAAAACACGACCTTCGTGGCCTTTCCCTGAGTGGGAACGGCACAAGGTGTCTACTATCCACCTCGATGCCCGCAAGCATAAGCTTGGTAGCACTATCGTGGGTCGTGGTGTACACCTCAATCATTCCCCCAGCTATTACTCCCATGGAGAATAGGTCCTTACGAGAGATGACCTGGAAGTTTGCTTTCAGGTATGCGCTCTGAGGACATCTATTGATGTGCTCGAGCTGCATACCGTAGCTCTCATCCTGCCACCTCCCGTCGAAAAAAGCCTGCAGACCCGCACCGGTCTTAGGCCGAGGCTTACCTGCGTCCAATGGGGTTGGACGAGGAGTGATGCCCTTTCCTATAATTTCTATTGCTGACTGACTCTTGGAATTGCCACTTACCTGTGCATAAGATATTCCTGGAACTAAGGCCGGGGATCGCGGTGCTGCTGCTGGTCCTGCTGGTGCTGCTGGCTTCCTGCTCTGCCCAGTTGGCTTCGCTGCAAACAGTGGTGGCCTCATTATGATTCTACTGGACTTTGGCGCAGAGGCCGAAGCCTTTGCGACTACTTCCGATAATTTCGGATGCTGTCCTATTGTTACAGGTGCAACTAGGATAGTAGCCATTGTAGTAGCTGACGTCCCAGGTACTTCTGGGACAGCAACAGCTGCCTTGGCTGCAGTCCTCTCGACGGAAGTTGGTTGAACCTCATGTTTTGTGGCCTCTTGATTAGGGCCCTTAATGGACTTTTCTTTGGGCCCGTGGTTTTTTTAGAAGAAGAAGACTTGTTACTCTTCTTCTTCCTTCCATTTTGCTTGAGGGGTTGATCAGTCCCCCAGAATCGCTGCTGCTCTCACTAATTTTGAGTGAGGCAGAGCAGGTTTATTACTTTTAATTTTGTTTCAAATTAATTAATGCTTTATAATAAATTTAATTTTTATTAATTTTTATTTTTAACGTTTAGATTTATTATTTTACAAACGTTTTGCTTTTTCACACAATTTCAGAACAAAAAAAGTTTTTACGCTTGAAATGTTGCTATAGCAACCACCGAAATTATATTAAGATACACAAATATCATCCAAATTTTCGGCTTTACACAATTTCTTTCAATCTTGTTACACTTTTTTGGTTAAAAAAAAAAAAACGATACTTCCTCAGAAGAGGTATCGCCGGAAACAGTTTTGGGCTTTATTTTCACTTATTCACGTTACTTTTGTTAAATTCTGCGGAGCTCGGTTTGACACATATACTCTTACTGAAAATAAGATTTTTTTTTATTTAAATAAGCTCTTTATTTAGTGGCTCTCTGGCTCTTTTCATCATTTTTTAAAAATAGGTGGCAAAATTCTCAACAAAGTGTAACAAAAAGGAAAGACGCTAGCTAAACTAAATGTTGTAAAAAGTCAATAGGGGCAAATAAAAACATTTAAAACAAATCAATAAAAACCAATATGTAACAAAAATTACACAAAATTCTCAAAAGAGACTAAAAAACGGATACAAGAATTTTGAAAAAGATCTAAAGGATATACAAGAATTTAGAACCAGTCCCAATTTTGACAATTAGGTAAGTGGCAGCTCCAAAAAGCCCCAAATTTCCAAAATAATTTAATAAAAGCTAATTTCCTAAACGATCGAGATTTCAACATATAAATTTTGAATTTTGCACCGAGACCGAAACCGAATAAAAAATGAATAACCGAACGAAAGAAAAAATTTACCCGATATAGTTATAGAGTCCCGCGAAAGCAGCCTGAAGTATCATAGACCTCTACAAACTGCCCTCATCATCCCTCCAACTTAGCATCTATAACAGAGTGCTTGTCCTTCCCACAGTACTCGCAACGATTCCTAAGCGAAGAGAAGCCCCGTGGACTAGAGTTGCAAATGCTGTGGCCTGCTATCACCAGCGAAAGACAAGAGTTCCGTCCTGTACCGACGATAGTGGTTGACATGTGCAGTTGAATGTGTGTTCGTTGCCAGATATTCAAGACGTAAACGTCTCTTCAATCTGTCAACGAAGTGGCGCCTAAGTGCGTGTGCGTGGTGTTCTGGGTCAGTGTTCTGATTGCTATCTTCGACTCTCATGTAGTACAGGTGAATTCTCGATTTGGCCAGTATCAACACAAAGCTAATCAAACAATTCACTCAACTACAGACCTTTGGTCCCCATAGAAACGATGTCTTAGTAATGCCGAAATTCGGGGTGGATCAACTGACACATACCGCGCACGAGATCCATTAGACCCTGCAAAACCGGACAAGTGAAGAACCTGTGAAACAGGGTGCCTTCACCAGCGCAAACTGAGCAAATCCTCTGAACCCGCCGGTCAATATGTGACAACTGATTAGGATGCACAAGACTGTGATGCAGCAATTTGGATGCTACATCAGCATCTTTCTAATTAGAAGGATAACTGTATACTACTCTGCAAGTTATCCCTCCCATCGCTCCCATATTCACCCCGAGGTGTGTTCGCCATCTGTTGTATCCTGTGTACTCCGGAGGTCTTATTGACATAAGCACGTCATGGAGTATACGTGTTGTAAATGTGCTGAAAGGTGTGTGAGGAGGTCTGCTCAGAACTAAAGCATCTTCCAACTTAGTGCCAGAGTCACTGGTCCCAAGTTGGCGAAATTTCACCTGCGTAGAAGCAGCCAGGTCGTGCAGTTGTGCAGTGTTAGCGTTTATTCGGCAGTTTCCAGAGATATCAATAATATCTCGGAAAACTGTCAGTGTATGCGTGTCAGCATCAAAACCCCGAGCATTACTAAACACTGAATCTTTTAATTCAGGATTAAACCTAATTGGAATCGACGCGAATTGCATGTACGGTAGAGCATTCCACTTAAGGTGAAATGCTGCCCTAATTGTGCCCCAGGTCTGAATCGTTGAGATTAGATCCTGTGGCCAGTCACGAGGATAAGGTGGTCGAACATAGAGTAGGTAGTAATACTCCCCTATGCTGATCCCTCCCAGTACATTCACCCACAGTTGAGAAATCAAGCTGTCTCTCTGGCAAAACACTCTTTGGAGTGCACGCATGGAGACACCTTGATTTGACAACCAAGTTAGTGAGACCTAATCCACACATCTTGACTGGCAGCCAGAGCGTGCTTTCAGCAACCCATCGTCTTCCGCACCAAAACGCGTCTATCGCTTTTGCTTGAAGAAGACCTACGAAGCCTTCATCAAACGTCTCAGACTTTAGCAGATGAACGATGGACGAGGTAATCAAATAGTTTATCATGACAGACCTTCCCATTAGGGATAATGGAAACAGTTGACTACACCATGCGTTTACAGCTCTAGAGAGTTTCTCAAGAGCGATGCGGCTATTATTTGATTTACTCTCGCCTCCGATATACACACCTAAATATTTCAGGCAAGTATTAGTCCATTGGATGTTCAGTGGAGTATCTGTACGATCTCTCCATCTTCCACACCACAAGCCTTGACTCTGACTAAGGTTGATTTTAGCGCCCGGCATACGCTCGAACTGTTCGAAAACAGCACGACCGACAGGTCATCCGCATACGCCAACAGAAGAGGCCTCACATTGGTATATGGTAAACGAACTGAATACTGTCCGAGCATTCAATGAAGATTCACCAGTAGCGGCTCCAACGAAAGATCATAAAGCATACCTGACCATGCACAGCCCTGTGTGATACCTCGATGAAGCGAGATAGGAGGCAGAAGCTGTCCTTGATGCTTAATCAAAATCGCTAAATCTCTATACATTTTCCCGACGATATCGAGCCACCTGGGTGAAAACCTAAATGACAAAAGCAATCAATAGATACTCGTACGAGACTCTATCAAAAGTCTTTTGTTGGTCAAGTGAAATCATGGCCATTTGTGTACCTGTCTGTTCATGGTAGGCAAACAAATGCTTGGCTGCCGCGATGTTGTCGTAGATACTACGACCAGGTATAGAATAGGACTGTTCCGGGTGTATTACCGAAGCAATAACTGAGCGGAGTATCGCCCCTAATACTTTGCAGACGATTTTGTTGTCTACATTGCATAGGGTTACTGGTCTCCAGTTCCCATCCTCTGGAAATCTCCCTTCTTTGGAATCAAGCGCATAACAGACCTCCTCCAACTAGAAAGAAAGTCTGAATGTGTATCAACCGCCCAAATGAAGACTTCCAAATGGTCAGGAATTAATAAATCCCTGAAACGTATTCTTATGCGCCACAAAGTGATACAAGCGACATCTATTGGAAATGGAAACAACTTTAGGTTAGTGACATTCTAGTAAACTGGGTGGGTTTGGAGAATGGAATATTCAGGAAGGTTCTAGGATAATTATAATTTTATATATTTTTTTATTTTTTTAACTTACAGGCTATTCTAGCTCTCTAACGTATCGAACATTTTGTGAGATTGGTTCCTTTAAGGTAACCAACTGCTGCCTGATTTCGTCGGACTCTTGTTTTCCCAGACAGCTTTAGGCTTTAGACACTCGTTTACGTCTGTATTGGTACTCGCGGCTTCCGTGTTACTTAACGTTGGAACCTGTGTGTTTTTGTGGCCTTTTCGAATTCTAGCGGGATTATTGTGTAGTCTTTTATTGGGTACAGTTGTAAGTTTAAGCTGTGTATGACTACTTGGTGATTGTTAGCGTTGAGAATACTAACCAGAAATAATTCTACTCCAGATGATAGCAAACCGTTTGCCAAAAGATTCCATCGCTTATCTCTTGAGATAAACAGAACATATCTTCTCGCGTTTTCAACGAGATTATGGTGACAATTTGTGTTCGCGCAGGTATACAGACTGGTTTCTTTAAGGCAACCAGCTGCTGCCTGATTTGGTCTCTTGTTTTCCCAGACAGCTTCTCTCACATTTCTTGGGCTCATTTGGAGCTTGGCAGCCAGCTTTTCTCCTTTGCGAAGCCTTGAAGACACTGCAGGTGGATAATTCCACCGTGTTCTGAACTCGACTGCTGTTTCGGAATCTAGCTGATCGGTTTCAAGTTGTAGCGGCAAGGCAAATTCATCAGGTGGAAACCTTAGTACTTTGTTTGGACCCTAAACGTTACAGTTGTTCGTTAGGAAATCGTTCCCGAGAAGTCCATCATCTGAAAAGCCACGCAAGTTCTTTACGACTAGAAACTTGCAGGGAATTTTGTTTTTGAACACGAAGTTTCCCTAGCAATTTCCCAGCTTCTTGTCGGTACCAAATGGGGTCTGAAGTGTACATGCATCATTGTGCTTATTTATTTTGTGGTATCTTATTGGCCTTTTCTTTATTATACTTACCTCAGCGCCTGTGTCGACTGCTCGTTTAGTTTGACCATTCAGGCCTATTTCTAAAGGACTAAAGGAAGCTTTACTGTAGCGATAGTGTAATCGGACTGCTGAAGGCACCCTATTTTATTCGATGTGTTATTTAAAGTCGATCCGGGGAGTGTACGTCGTCTCCCTGAAACCCGCTTTCGGTTTTGATGACAGTTATGTACTGCATGTCCAGAACAACCGCAAAATTCGCTCTTTTTACGTACAATATATACTCTTGAATTGTTTGGCCTTTGAGCTCTCGTGTACGTTGATTTGCAATTACACTATTGTTGTGTGATCTTTGGATACTGTTGTTATTTCTACTGCAGTCACGATTATACATCTTGCAGTTCACAGAAAATGTTGTATTTTTTCGTTTGAGGCAATCAGCGTATGTGTGGCCTCTTAAATGACAAAACAACAACTGATTTTATTAACAAAATTGTGTTTATTATTTCCATTATAATTTCTATTTGATGGTTTTGGTTCCTGTTTAATATTTGATGTGTTTGACTGTGTGAAGTGTGACGACGGTTTGTTGACGGTTTGAGCTCGTTGGCATATTGTATTGCCGGAATTCCTGCGACAATTGTATTATGCCAGGATTATATACGCTGTAATTTACCGGTAGATATATGGCTAAATTGTACATTATTTGCTGTTGGTGTATTAATTTTATGTGGTAATGTATTTGGCATCAGATTTGGTTGAAATTGCCCTGGAGGTTACAGGAATATAGCACTTTTCTGGAGACGCTCCATGTCAAGTTCTTTCTGAATGAGATCATCTACACTGCCGTCGGCGATTGTCAAAAGATTTTGGCACATGTACGCGTTACTGCGTTTTCATAGCTAGTGTTAATGTGGCACCGTATTTGGATTCTTCTGCTTCATTTCGGAGTGCCAGCATCTGTTTTACTCGTGTCGTGAAGGCTGTGAGATTTTCCAAAAGATACTGCTTTTAGTGGTATGTGAGGACCACGTTGTTTTATACGACCTGTGTAGCAGGTCAGCCAAGTGCGTCAAGGGTCTATCCTTAACCGCAGTAGTTAGTGTCTCCACTTGAGACCGACGTGCGTCGATAGCCTCTTGAAATTTTCCTGACACGGGATCTTAGAATTCAATCCTAAGCTCGAGCTTGTGTGGAGATCTAAAGTCCTCTCGATCTGAAAGTAAGATGAGAACTTCTGGAGAAATAGAAGTGGTGTGAGGGAAGTATGGACTGTCCCAATGACAGCCCGTAGAGCACTTCCGTAGAAGAAGATCAGTTTCTTTCTATCGATATTGTTGGGGTGATAAAGACTACAGGTTGTCCCTATGACATGCTGAGTGGTATCTTCGTGGGGACTAGAGAGATTCTCCATCCATAGTAACCAGTGCAGTTCGTTATGAGGTGGCACGTACACAATAAGCAGCTAGATATATTTGATGTTATATCGCAGGCCGACGTTTGTTGACCAAACTGTATCGCATCAGGAACACATAAGCAGATCGATATATTTGATATTATATCGATAGGCCGAGTCGTTGACGGAACTGTATCACGTCCAGTGCTAGCAGTTAAAGATTTGATTTCAGTTGTTGACCAAACTGTATCACATCAGGAACACAATAAGCAGATCGATATATCTGGTATTATACCGATAGGCCGACTCGTTGACAGGACTGTACCACGTCCAGCACTAGCAGTTCAGGCTTTGATTCCTCTCCTCTTGAAGGCCTGTGAGGTCTCAGGTTTTCCTCGGTTTAGACCTGTCAGTGGAACCTGAAAAAGACAGACTCTGGAAGAAAAGTATATTTGTTGATACAAATGCGGGCATCAATTATAGTCCAGACACCTATTGAAACTTCTTTATTTTATTAGGATGCGGTTTATTGTCGGGGAAATTCTTCCAATCTTTAGCCTTTAATTTTCTTTTATATTCATCAAAATTCAAATCTATACAATATTTTGATCCTTTTTGATTAACTTCTGACGGAACAATAAATCTTTAGTATTTTTGTTTTTCTTAAATCTATCTCACAGCCTACTTACACATACCGTTTTGTACTTATCAAAGTGGCCTTCGTTGAATTTCACGAAAAGCAAACAGATTTAATTTGGCTGCGCCAGGTCGGAAACACCGCGCCTGACGTCGTCAAGTCGCCGCAACACTCCCCCGCCAGCGAAACCGCTGGTTTAGCGATACCTAAATTTGCGTGGAGGCTGTGTGGTTCGTCCAGTTCTAGTAGTTTGTTGTTGTAGGATTGTGTTTCCATCGGACAGGAACCTAACACTTCGGAAGGCCCTGCCGGTACGTGTGTGCTGTGTATCGGTATGTGCTTGTCGTGAGACTTGAGTTTCTGGGATTGGAGTATCGTATGTGGTATCAGTGTCTGTGTTGGTGGTTGAATTCTCAGGCACTGGCTGAGGCGAGCCTTCAGACACTGGCTGAATCGGCTGTTCAACTCTTGGTGGTGAGTGTATTAATGGTTAGTCATAGTTCGAGTTTTGCTGGTCAATAAAGTAAGGCTTTAATCTGTCTAGGGAAACGTTGACATCTTTGTTTTTTACTTTCATAGTGAAGTTATTATCTTTTCTGACGATGATTTCATAAGGACCCTCGTAAGGAGTTTGGAGAGATGCTCGAAACGAGTCTGTTCGAATGAAAACATGGGAGCAATTACCCAGGTTTCTAAATTTAAAAAAAGATTGCCGAGAGGCCTGAACGGGTCTTAAGTCCGAAAAGATGTTTCGTAGAGAGATTATGAAGTCGTTTTGTGAAAGTCTTGATGAGGAGTGAAGGAAATCCCCTGGAAGTCGTAAGCTTTCACCGTATACTAGTTCTGCTGGGGTGGCTTGAAACTCCTCTCTAAAAGCTGTCCTGAGTCCTAGTAACGCCAAAGTTAATATGTTTGACCAGGATTTGTCCTTGTAAGCCATTATTGTTGCTTTTAGTGTCCGGTGCCAGCATTCGAGAAAACCATTGGATTGGGGATGGTAGGCTGTGGTCCGGTTACGCTCGAAGCCCAATAGCTTGGTAAGTTCAGCAAAGAGTGATGACTCGAATTGAGATCCCTGGTCTGTGACTATCGTTCTGGGAACTCCGAAACGCGATATCCAGGTCTGACAGAGAGCTTCTGCTACTGTTTCAGCATCGATACATTCGCGGGGACTGGCTTCAGGCCATCTGGTGAATCTGTCAATGATCGTAAGACAGTATCTAAAACCTTTAGATGGAGGCATAGGACCTATGATGTCTATGTGTATGTTTTGGAAGCGATGGGAGGATGAAGGAAAAGAGCCTGGAGTGATCTTGACATGCCTTGATACTTTGCTCTGCTGGCAGGCCAAACAAGCGCGAGCCCAGGAGTTTACATCTTTATTGATGGACGGCCAAAAATAACGGGATGTAACCATTTTGTTTGACGTGCGAATGCCAGGGTGAGCGAGGTTTTGTACTGAATCGAACACCTGCTTTCTAAATTTACGTGGGATAAAAGGTCTGGTCCCTATAGGGGAAACCTCATAATACAATTGGTTATTTGTGGAGAAATTTGGCAACTTCTCGAATTTTTATTGGGAATGTTTTATTAAACTAAATGTTGTAAAAAGTCAATAGGGGCAAATAAAAATATTTAAAACAAATCAATAAAAACCAATATGTAACAAAAATTACACAAAATTCTCAAAAGAGACTAAAAAACGGATACAAGAATTTTGAAAAAGATCTAAAGGATATACAAGAATTTAGAACCAGTCCCAATTTTGACAATTAGGTAAGTGGCAGCTCCAAAAAGCCCCAAATTTCCAAAATAATTTAATAAAAGCTAATTTCCTAAACGATGGAGATTTCAACATATAAATTTTGCAATTTTGCACCGAGACCGAAACCGAATAAAAAATGAATAACCGAACGAAAGAAAAAATTTACCCGATATAGTTATAGAGTCCCGCGAAAGCAGCCTGAAGTATCATAGACCTCTACAAACTGCCCTCATCATCCCTCCAACTTAGCATCTATAACAGAGTGCTTGTCCTTCCCACAGTACTCGCAACGATTCCTAAGCGAAGAGAAGCCCCGTGGACTAGAGTTGCAAATACTGTGGCCTGCTATCACCAGCGAAAGACAAGAGTTCCGTCCTGTACCGACGATAGTGGTTGACATGTGCAGTTGAATGTGTGTTCGTTGCCAGATATTCAAGACGTAAACGTCTCTTCAATCTGTCAACGAAGTGGCGCCTAAGTGCGTGTGCGTGGTGTTCTGGGTCAGTGTTCTGATTGCTATCTTCGACTCTCATGTAGTACAGGTGAATTCTCGATTTGGCCAGTATCAACACAAAGCTAATCAAACAATTCACTCAACTACAGACCTTTGGTCCCCATAGAAACGATGTCTTAGTAATGCCGAAATTCGGGTGGATCAACTGACACATACCGCGCACGAGATCCATTAGACCCTGCAAAACCGGACAAGTGAAGAACCTGTGAAACAGGGTGCCTTCACCAGCGCAAACTGAGCAAATCCTCTGAACCCGCCGGTCAATATGTGACAACTGATTAGGATGCACAAGACTGTGATGCAGCAATTTGGATGCTACATCAGCATCTTTCTAATTAGAAGGATAACTGTATACTACTCTGCAAGTTATCCCTCCCATCGCTCCCATATTCACCCCGAGGTGTGTTCGCCATCTGTTGTATCCTGTGTACTCCGGAGGTCTTATTGACATAAGCACGTCATGGAGTATACGTGTTGTAAATGTGCTGAAAGGTGTGTGAGGAGGTCTGCTCAGAACTAAAGCATCTTCCAACTTAGTGCCAGAGTCACTGGTCCCAAGTTGGCGAAATTTCACCTGCGTAGAAGCAGCCAGGTCGTGCAGTTGTGCAGTGTTAGCGTTTATTCGGCAGTTTCCAGAGATATCAATAATATCTCGGAAAACTGTCAGTGTATGCGTGTCAGCATCAAAACCCCGAGCATTACTAAACACTGAATCTTTTAATTCAGGATTAAACCTAATTGGAATCGACGCGAATTGCATGTACGGTAGAGCATTCCACTTAAGGTGAAATGCTGCCCTAATTGTGCCCCAGGTCTGAATCGTTGAGATTAGATCCTGTGGCCAGTCACGAGGATAAGGTGGTCGAACATAGAGTAGGTAGTAATACTCCCCTATGCTGATCCCTCCCAGTACATTCACCCACAGTTGAGAAATCAAGCTGTCTCTCTGGCAAAACACTCTTTGGAGTGCACGCATGGAGACACCTTGATTTGACAACCAAGTTAGTGAGACCTAATCCACACATCTTGACTGGCAGCCAGAGCGTGCTTTCAGCAACCCATCGTCTTCCGCTCCAAAACGCGTCTATCGCTTTTGCTTGAAGAAGACCTACGAAGCCTTCATCAAACGTCTCAGACTTTAGCAGATGAACGATGGACGAGGTAATCAAATAGTTTATCATGACAGACCTTCCCATTAGGGATAATGGAAACAGTTGACTACACCATGCGTTTACAGCTCTAGAGAGTTTCTCAAGAGCGATGCGGCTATTATTTGATTTACTCTCGCCTCCGATATACACACCTAAATATTTCAGGCAAGTATTAGTCCATTGGATGTTCAGTGGAGTATCTGTACGATCTCTCCATCTTCCACACCACAAGCCTTGACTCTGACTAAGGTTGATTTTAGCGCCCGGCATACGCTCGAACTGTTCGAAAACAGCACGACCGACAGGTCATCCGCATACGCCAACAGAAGAGGCCTCACATTGGTATATGGTAAACGAACTGAATACTGTCCGAGCATTCAATGAAGATTCACCAGTAGCGGCTCCAACGAAAGATCATAAAGCATACCTGACCATGCACAGCCCTGTGTGATACCTCGATGAAGCGAGATAGGAGGCAGAAGCTGTCCTTGATGCTTAATCAAAATCGCTAAATCTCTATACATTTTCCCGACGATATCGAGCCACCTGGGTGAAAACCTAAATGACAAAAGCAATCAATAGATACTCGTACGAGACTCTATCAAAAGTCTTTTGTTGGTCAAGTGAAATCATGGCCATTTGTGTACCTGTCTGTTCATGGTAGGCAAACAAATGCTTGGCTGCCGCGATGTTGTCGTAGATACTACGACCAGGTATAGAATAGGACTATTCCGGGTGTATTACCGAAGCAATAACTGAGCGGAGTATCGCCCCTAATATTTTGCAGACGATTTTGTTGTCTACATTGCATAGGGTTACTGGTCTCCAGTTCCCATCCTCTGCAAATCTCCCTTCTTTGGAATCAAGCGCATAACAGACCTCCTCCAACTAGAAAGAAAGTCTGAATGTGTATCAACCGCCCAAATGAAGACTTCCAAATGGTCAGGAATTAATAAATCCCTGAAACGTATTCTTATGCGCCACAAAGTGATACAAGCGACATCTATTGGAAATGGAAACAACTTTAGGTTAGTGACATTCTAGTAAACTGGGTGGGTTTGGAGAATGGAATATTCAGGAAGGTTCTAGGATAATTATAATTTTATATATTTTTTTATTTTTTTAACTTACAGGCTATTCTAGCTCTCTAACGTATCGAACATTTTGTGAGATTGGTTCCTTTAAGGTAACCAACTGCTGCCTGATTTCGTCGGACTCTTGTTTTCCCAGACAGCTTTAGGCTTTAGACACTCGTTTACGTCTGTATTGGTACTCGCGGCTTCCGTGTTACTTAACGTTGGAACCTGTGTGTTTTTGTGGCCTTTTCGAATTCTAGCGGGATTATTGTGTAGTCTTTTATTGGGTACAGTTGTAAGTTTAAGCTGTGTATGACTACTTGGTGATTGTTAGCGTTGAGAATACTAACCAGAAATAATTCTACTCCAGATGATAGCAAACCGTTTGCCAAAAAGATTCCATCGCTTATCTCTTGAGATAAACAGAACATATCTTCTCGCGTTTTCAACGAGATTATGGTGACAATTTGTGTTCGCGCAGGTATACAGACTGGTTTCTTTAAGGCAACCAGCTGCTGCCTGATTTGGTCTCTTGTTTTCCCAGACAGCTTCTCTCACATTTCTTGGGCTCATTTGGAGCTTGGCAGCCAGCTTTTCTCCTTTGCGAAGCCTTGAAGACACTGCAGGTGGATAATTCCACCGTGTTCTGAACTCGACTGCTTTTCGGAATCTAGCTGATCGGTTTCAAGTTGTAGCGGCAAGGCAAATTCATCAGGTGGAAACCTTAGTACTTTGTTTGGACCCTAAACGTTACAGTTGTTCGTTAGGAAATCGTTCCCGAGAAGTCCATCATCTGAAAAGCCACGCAAGTTCTTTACGACTAGAAACTTGCAGGGAATTTTGTTTTTGAACACGAAGTTTCCCTAGCAATTTCCCAGCTTCTTGTCGGTACCAAATGGGGTCTGAAGTGTACATGCATCATTGTGCTTATTTATTTTGTGGTATCTTATTGGCCTTTTCTTTATTATACTTACCTCAGCGCCTGTGTCGACTGCTCGTTTAGTTTGACCATTCAGGCCTATTTCTAAAGGACTAAAGGAAGCTTTACTGTAGCGATAGTGTAATCGGACTGCTGAAGGCACCCTATTTTATTCGATGTGTTATTTAAAGTCGATCCGGGGAGTGTACGTCGTCTCCCTGAAACCCGCTTTCGGTTTTGATGACAGTTATGTACTGCATGTCCAGAACAACCGCAAAATTCGCTCTTTTTACGTACAATATATACTCTTGAATTGTTTGGCCTTTGAGCTCTCGTGTACGTTGATTTGCAATTACACTATTGTTGTGTGATCTTTGGATACTGTTGTTATTTCTACTGCAGTCACGATTATACATCTTGCAGTTCACAGAAAATGTTGTATTTTTTCGTTTGAGGCAATCAGCGTATGTGTGGCCTCTTAAATGACAAAACAACAACTGATTTTATTAACAAAATTGTGTTTATTATTTCCATTATAATTTCTATTTGATGGTTTTGGTTCCTGTTTAATATTTGATGTGTTTGACTGTGTGAAGTGTGACGACGGTTTGTTGACGGTTTGAGCTCGTTGGCATATTGTATTGCCGGAATTCCTGCGACAATTGTATTATGCCAGGATTATATACGCTGTAATTTACCGGTAGATATATGGCTAAATTGTACATTATTTGCTGTTGGTGTATTAATTTTATGTGGTAATGTATTTGGCATCAGATTTGGTTGAAATTGCCCTGGAGGTTACAGGAATATAGCACTTTTCTGGAGACGCTCCATGTCAAGTTCTTTCTGAATGAGATCATCTACACTGCCGTCGGCGATTGTCAAAAGATTTTGGCACATGTACGCGTTACTGCGTTTTCATAGCTAGTGTTAATGTGGCACCGTATTTGGATTCTTCTGCTTCATTTCGGAGTGCCAGCATCTGTTTTACTCGTGTCGTGAAGGCTGTGAGATTTTCCAAAAGATACTGCTTTTAGTGGTATGTGAGGACCACGTTGTTTTATACGACCTGTGTAGCAGGTCAGCCAAGTGCGTCAAGGGTCTATCCATAACCGCAGTAGTTAGTGTCTCCACTTGAGACCGACGTGCGTTGATAGCCTCTTGAAATATTCCTGACTCGGGATCTTATGATTCAATCCTAAGCTCGAGCTTGTGTGGAGATCTAAAGTCCTCTCGATCTGAAAGTAAGATGAGAACTACTGGAGAAATAGAAGTGTCGTGAAGGCAGTATGGACTGTCCCAATGACAGCCCTTAGAGCACTTCCGTAGAAGAAGATCAGTTTCTTTCTATCGATATTGTTGGGGTGATAAAGACTACAGGTTGTCCCTATGGCATCCTGAGTGCTATCCTCGTGGGGACTAGAGAGATTCTCTATGTATAGTAGCCAGCGCAGTTCGTTAGGAGGTGGCACGTACACAATAAGCAGCTAGATATATTTGATGTTATATCGCAGGCCGACGTTTGTTGACCAAACTGTATCGCATCAGGAACACATAAGCAGATCGATATATTTGATATTATATCGATAGGCCGAGTCGTTGACGGAACTGTATCACGTCCAGTGCTAGCAGTTAAAGATTTGATTTCAGTTGTTGACCAAACTGTATCACATCAGGAACACAATAAGCAGATCGATATATCTGGTATTATACCGATAGGCCGACTCGTTGACAGGACTGTACCACGTCCAGCACTAGCAGTTCAGGCTTTGATTCCTCTCCTCTTGAAAGCCTGTGAGGTCTCAGGTTTTCCTCGGTTTAGACCTTTCATTGGAACCTGAAAAAGACAGACTCTGGAAGAAAAGTATATTTGTTGATACAAATGCGGGCATCAATTATAGTCCAGACATCTATTGAAACTTCTTTATTTTATTAGGATGCGGTTTATTGTCGGGGAAATTCTTCCGATCTTTAGCCTTTAATTTTCTTTTATATTTATCAAAATTCAAATCTATACAATATTTTGATCCTTTTTGATTAACTTCTGACGGAACAACAAATCTTTAGTATTTTTGTTTTTCTTAAATCTATCTCACAGCCTACTTACACATACCGTTTTGTACTTATCAAAGTGGCCTTCGTTGAATTTCACGAAAAGCAAACAGATTTAATTTGGCTGCGCCAGGTCGGAAACGCCGCGCCTGACGTCGTCAAGTCGCCGCAACACTCCCCCGCCAGCGAAACCTAAATTTGCGCGGAGGCTGTGTGGTTCGTCCAGTTCTAGTAGTTTGTTGTTGTAGGATTGTGTTTCCATCGGACAGGAACCTAACACTTCGGAAGGCCCTGCCGGTACGTGTGTGCTGTGTATCGGTATGTGCTTGTCGTGAGACTTGAGTTTCTGGGATTGGAGTATCGTATGTGGTATCAGTGTCTGTGTTGGTGGTTGAATTCTCAGGCACTGGCTGAGGCGAGCCTTCAGACACTGGCTGAATCGGCTGTTCAACTCTTGGTGGTGAGTGTATTAATGGTTAGTCATAGTTCGAGTTTTGCTGGTCAATAAAGTAAGGCTTTAATCTGTCTAGGAAAACGTTGACATCTTTGTTTTTTACTTTCATAGTGAAGTTATTATCTTTTCTGACGATGATTTCATAAGGACCCTCGTAAGGAGTTTGGAGAGATGCTCGAAACGAGTCTGTTCGAATGAAAACATGGGAGCAATTACCCAGGTTTCTAAATTTAAAAAAAGATTGCCGAGAGGCCTGAACGGGTCTTAAGTCCGAAAAGATGTTTCGTAGAGAGATTATGAAGTCGTTTTGTGAAAGTCTTGATGAGGAGTGAAGGAAATCCCCTGGAAGTCGTAAGCTTTCACCGTATACTAGTTCTGCTGGGGTGGCTTGAAACTCCTCTCTAAAAGCTGTCCTGAGTCCTAGTAACGCCAAAGTTAATATGTTTGACCAGGATTTGTCCTTGTAAGCCATTATTGTTGCTTTTAGTGTCCGGTGCCAGCATTCGAGAAAACCATTGGATTGGGGATGGTAGGCTGTGGTCCGGTTACGCTCGAAGCCCAATAGCTTGGTAAGTTCAGCAAAGAGTGATGACTCGAATTGAGATCCCTGGTCTGTGACTATCGTTCTGGGAACTCCGAAACGCGATATCCAGGTCTGACAGAGAGCTTCTGCTACTGTTTCAGCATCGATACATTCGCGGGGACTGGCTTCAGGCCATCTGGTGAATCTGTCAATGATCGTAAGACAGTATCTAAAACCTTTAGATGGAGGCATAGGACCTATGATGTCTATGTGTATGTTTTGGAAGCGATGGGAGGATGAAGGAAAAGAGCCTGGAGTGATATTGACATGCCTTGATACTTTGCTCTGCTGGCAGGCCAAACAAGCGCGAGCCCAGGAGTTTACATCTTTATTGATGGACGGCCAAAAATAACGGGATGTAACCATTTTGTTTGACGTGCGAATGCCAGGGTGAGCGAGGTTTTGTACTGAATCGAACACCTGCTTTCTAAATTTACGTGGGATAAAAGGTCTGGTCCCTATAGGGGAAACCTCATAATACAATTGGTTATTTGTGGAGAAATTTGGCAACTTCTCGAATTTTTATTGGGAATGTTTTATTAGCTTGTCTAACTCATCGTCCGAAATTTGAGCGTCTGCGATAGCTCCAAAATCTATAACGGTGGGTAGATGAATCTCGTCTAAACGTGAAAGTGTGTCGGCGACGATATTATCTTTGCCTGCAATGTGCCTTATGTCCGTAGTGAACTGGCCTACGAAATCTAGATGCCGTAATTGCCTGGGGGAAGCTTTATCTGGATTTTGCCTAAATGCGAAGAGGCTTGTGATCCGTGTATAAAGTGAAAATTCTTCCCGCTAGGTGGTATCGAAAATATTTGATGCCTTGGTATGCGGCTAATAGTTCCCTGTCGTAAGCACTATAATTACGCTGAGCGTTGTTTAATTTGGTTGAATAAAAGCCTAGTGGTTGCCAATAGCTTTCGACTTTTTGGTGGAGCGCGGCTCCTATGGCTGAATCTGATGCGTCGACGTATAACGCTAAATCAGCTGAAAGGATGGGAAAAGCTAGAAGAGTTGCTTGAGACAACTGGGATCTTACTTCCTCAAAAGCTTTGATGGCCTCCTCAGACCAGTTGATGATTTGAATTTCTTTCTTCTTAGGACCGGTCAGATAATTGTTGAGAATGGCCTGATGACTGGCTGTATGTGGGAGGAATCCGCGATAAAAATTTATCATGCCTAGAAAACGACGTAGGTCTTTCACGGTTTTAGGCGTTTTAAAATTTGTAATGACTGCCACGCGTTCAGATGAAGGCTTAATTCCCTCAGCTGTAACAAGGTGACCTAAGAATTGGACTTGAGATTGTAGGAACGTACACTTGTCGGCATTTATTATTAGACCAAATTCCGTTAGCCGTGTAAAATTTTTTTTTAAATGGGTGAAATGCTCTGCTTTAGACCGGGAGGCAATTAAAATGTCGTCTAGGTAGACGAAACAGAATGTAAATTCCTGGAGCACAGTGTGAATGAACCTCTGAAAGCTTTGTGCCGCATTGCATAGACCAAAGGTCATGCGTGTAAACTCAAAGAGTCCAAATGGTGTACAAATAGCAGTTTTTGGAACGTCCTTGGGTTCAATGGGAATTTGGTGGTATGCTTTAGCCAGATCTAGAGTTGAAAAATATTTGCAGTCTTGCAGATGGCAAACGAAATCGTGGATTAGCGGAATTGGATAGCGGTCGGGAATGGTCCGAGCATTTAACAACCTGTAGTCTCTACAAGGTCTCCAGTCAACATTTTTCTTTTTTACCAGGTGCAATGGCGAGGACCACCTGCGTTGCTTTAATAGAAAGTTAAATTCTTTTCTGGCCGTGGCCAGTTTCTCGGGAGAGAGACGACGTACCTTGGACGCGATGGATGGTCCATTAGTAATAATGCGGTGTGTTACTTTATGTGTCACTTGCTTGGTAAAACCTGATGCCACAGTTATGGCATGATGCTCACGTAAAAGATCAATAAGTCAAGGGATCAATAAGTGATTTCTCTTTGACGTTGACCAATAGACCATAGTGACCTAGAAAATCTGCCCCTAAGATAGGTCTAGGTATGTTAGCAATAATGAGTTGCCAAGGAAAGGCACGCCGAAGTCCTAAATCCAAAGTGAGGACCTTCTTACCAAACGTGTGGATCACAGAAGGGTTTGCCGCGACCAAACATAAATCTGATTTTGCATGGTGATCTGTTGGTGTGCTGGGATGACCGAAACATCAGCCCCGGTGTTGATTAAAAAATGCTTTTTTGTAGATTTGTCAAACAGATAAAGACGACTATTTAGTCGACCACTTCCACCCGTCATCAATGGCGGAGGGCCGTTTAGTTTGTTGAAGAAGAATTTACCGAATTGGCATTAAACTTTGGAGTTTTGAAAGCACAGGGAGGTATGCATTTCTTTGAATCATATGCGTACTTCTTGTGATACCAGCAAACATTATGTTTTTGTTCAGACTGGAAGCGGGGTGATGGTGATCTCTGTCTGGACTTACTTCTAGTCTGGAAGTTATTAGGACCCTGTGGATTTTTGCGTAAAATTAATGAGTCAGCGACTAATTTTGCCAAACTCCGAACATCCTCGGCTAACAAAGAAAGTGCAGAGTTATGGCTTTCAGCAGTCGTCGAGACGGTATACACATGCGGATTAACATTAACTTCAGCGAATGTATCGGCGCATGATGTCAACGAATCTAGGTCTTCTTTGTTGCAAGCGAGAATAGCCTGCATGTGGGTAGGCAATCGTTGAAGCCAGAGTGATCTAAGCACCTCCTCAGGCAATCTATTATTATTTAATTTTCGCATTTCTCTTAATAGATGCGATGGATGTGTATCACCTAATGGTAAGTCAGACAACAGCTGTTTCAATCGTCGTGTTTCGCTACCTGTGTGTCTTGAGATCAACGTTTCCTTCAACTGATCGTATTCGGCCCCTTCTAGAGGGTTGACAGCGATGTCGCCAATAATTTGTATGATATTTTCGTCAAGACCCGCTATTGCGTGATAAAACATAGTCTTCTGTTGTGAGATGCGTGCAATAGCAAACTGTACCTCCAACTGAATGAACCACAATTCCGGATTGCTTCTCCAGAATGGCATACTTTTAACTGAGACAGCATTAACGGAAGGTTCGGGTATTATATTCGGCGGAACATTACCAGAGGTCCCTGGCGGGGCACTGTTCTGATCAGAAGTGAAGTTAGAATGATTTTCAGTAGAAGACCAGAGGTCAGGCATTTTGACGGGTGAACTATGAAGGCTGAAAATGAAAATTCAGTCAGCAGAATCAACGACGAGACAAGCCTCAATTGACCACAAACGATTAAAAGAAGGAACAATTTGATAAGTAAAAAAGGTTTACACCTGTACGTTTATAATAATTTGTGTAAGGACCTAGAGCAAAACTAACGCAATATACAAATGTGTCTGTAATATTGATCTTAGAAGAACTTAAAAACTAGCAAACCTTTTCGCTCTTGCAGTTGTGGAGATCGATTGTGAAAGCCTGGAGTCTTGTCACTCGTTAATGTGCTTGACTCTTGATGAATTCTTGTTGCTTGATTTTAATTCTTATTTGATGAATGACTTGTAACTTGGTTGTAGTTAATTGATGACCAAAAGGAGCTTTGTCGGGGTCACCAGTTTTAGTGGTATGTGAGGACCACGCTGTTTTATATGACCTGTGTAGCAGGTCAGCCAAGTGCGTCAAGGGTGTATCCTTAACCGAAGTAGTTAGTGTCTCCACTTGAGACCGACGTGCGTCGATAGCCTCTTGAAATTTTCCTGACACGGGATCTTAGAATTCAATTCTAAGCTCGAGCTTGTGTGGAGATCTAAAGTCCTCTCGATCTGAAAGTAAGATGAGAACTTCTGGAGAAATAGAAGTGGTGTGAGGGAAGTATGGACTGTCCCAATGACAGCCCGTAGAGCACTTCCGTAGAAGAAGATCAGTTTCTTTCTATCGATATTGTTGGGGTGATAAAGACTACAGGTTGTCCCTATGACATGCTGAGTGGTATCTTCGTGGGGACTAGAGAGATTCTCCATCGATAGTAACCAGTGCAGTTCGTTATGAGGTGGCACGCACACAATAAGCAGCTAGATATATTTGATGTTATATCGCAGGCCGGCGTTTGTTGACCAAACTGTATCGCATCAGGAACACAATAAGCAGATCGATATATTTGATATTTATCGGTAGGCCGAGTCGTTGACGGAACTGTATCACGTCCAGTGCTAGCAGTTAAAGATTTGATTCCAGTTGTTGACCAAACTGTATCACATCAGGAACACAATAAGCAGATCGATATATCTGGTATTATACCGATAGGCCGAGTCGTTGACGGAACTGTATCACGTCCAGTGCTAGCAGTTAAAGATTTGATTTCAGTTGTTGACCAAACTGTATCACATCAGGAACACAATAAGCAGATCGATATATCTGGTATTATTCCGATAGGCCGACTCGTTGACAGGACTGTACCACGTCCAGCACTAGCAGTTCAGGGTTTGATTCCTCTCCTCTTGAAGGCCTGTGAGGTCTCAGGTTTTCCTCGGTTTAGACCTGTCAGTGGAACCTGAAAAAGACAGACTCTGGAAGAAAAGTAAATTTGTTGATACAAATGCGGGCATCAATTATAGTCCAGACATCTATTGAAACTTCTTTATTTTATTAGGATGCGGTTTATTGTCGGGGAAATTCTTCCGATCTTTAGCCTTTAATTTTCTTTTATATTTATCAAAATTCAAATCTATACAATATTTTGATCCTTTTTGATTAACTTCTGACGGAACAATAAATCTTTAGTATTTTTGTTTTTCTTAAATCTATCTGACAGCCTAATTACACATACCGTTTTCTACTTATCAAAGTGGCCTTCGTTGAATTTCACGAAAAGCAAACAGATTTAATTCGGCTGCGCCAGGTCGGAAACGCCGCGCCTGACGTCGTCAAGTCGCCACATGCTTAGTGGTAATCAATTTATTTACCAATTCCTAGTAAGTTTCTCTAGGCAGATATGTACAATAGGGTGGAGCGAAAATTGCCAAACTAATTTTTTTTCTAGTAATCACTTGGCCTATATATGGAATAGTTGACTCTTTTAGAAGTGAATTACTATACAAAAAATTGGTTTGCTGAGACCTCATCTTCGGCTGCCAATGAGACATCTAAATTTAAAAAAAAAAGCGAAATACTTTTACGCAGCTCTTCGCTTATTTTCATAATAATTATCCAGAAAACTTGCTTCCTGAATGAAAATAACCCAGAAATCATCCCATGGAGGTGGCTGCAAGTCGAGTTCACCACACATCCACCCTATTAGTCAGTTTCTTTATATTCAGTTGTCTTTAAAAACTTGGTGATACTGATCTTTTGTCTCGAATTTCGGTAGAGATATTCTGGAGGAAGTTCTAGTTCTAATAAATCCGTCTCTTGCTTCTTAGCCAGATACTGCCGCTGATGCTTCTGTAACTAATTTAATTCTGCGCTCCACGGCTTGGGAATGACACAGAAGTTTTAAAATATCAATTTCAGTAGGAATATTATAGATCATTTCCTGGAGATCATTGTTCAACATTTTACTCTCAGATGCGGCTCTGTAAGTGTTATTGACTGCCAGTCAACTAGTTCAAAGTAGTCATCTGCATTAAAATTAAAATGGGGAATATCAAATTGACGAGCTTGGTTTTCACTAGGTTTTGCTTGTCTGCATTTTAATATCCTCGGAAGACCTACTTCTCTAATATGCTTCCTTTCGTCAGCTTGCATTGTGAATATCAAATTTTCAGGGTGACCGTAGTAACCATTTCTTTGCAGTACTTGATCTGCTACCTTCTTAGGCTCTTCAGGCGAAAATCGACTTTTTTTTATAATGCCAAAAATGTCATGGCGGTCGGACCTTAAGTGCAAATCAGGTGGGTGCAATTATATTTAAATTGTATGAAGGATTTTCGGTAGAAACATACAATCTCAAGATTCTGTTGGCAGTTGTTAACCATCTTGAGTATGCCATTTTGTCTGTTCTCGTTGTGTTAGACTTGGAGAAATTGTTCCCATGGAAATTGCAATGCAGATCTTATAGATATTTTTTTATCTGTACTTAGCTCGGTAAGATCAATATCACGAAAATTAACATCTATTTTTTTTAATTTCACAAGCTGTTGTTTTTCGCAGTTTTCTAATTTTTTTCTAATTTCTCCGCAATAACCCTTTGGTCCAGTAGTTTTTCCATCTAAATACTGCAATAGATAGCAGTACATTAGCGTGCACTAAGCACACAAACTACTGCAGAGGACGTACCAAGAATTTTCAAGTTGCCATATTATTCCACTTTTATAACCTGTATTTACCGCTGTCCCGTCGCATCCAAGTGCTTGCACCTCGGGAATATCTATGTTTTTTTCCAGAAATTCCAATCAGCTTCTTTTAATATTTTCAGCACTTACAGATGACTGAGTTATGTGACCGAGATAAACCGAACCCGATTCTGAAACTAATACTATATATCTCCTTCCTTTACTTGAATCAAAGTTTTATCATTCCTTCCATCAAAATATATTCCATAGACACAGGTTATTTCTTTTTCATGCTTCTTTTTTAAATTCTTATGAGTCTTAACTTTTTCTTTCCTAATTTTACTCCGGTCTATTATTTTGGTTGATTCTTCCGCTGTTATTAGTTACATGTTTTTTTGGGGCAGCATTGAAAAATTGCAGATCTGTCTGAGAATCCTGTTCGATCACAAGCCTGTGCTAACGAAGGGAGTTTTGTTCTCATCTGAGAAGTAAAGGGCGGGTTTAAGATTTCAACATTTTTTGGAACTTTAAAGTCGATGCGCAATCTTTCCAGGAATTCGATGTTACTTGACAAATATTATCGTCCTCTTTGGATTTATGCTTCGTTCTATGGTCAGCATTCTTTTTACGCTCTAATCTTTTTTCAAGGATCTAATTTGTCTTTATATCAACTTTGCCAATAACCATTTTCCTTAAAGTTCTCTGGTTTGTTAAAAAGCTCCCTTCATTTATAGCTACTTTAATTTTACAAGAACACTTCGAAAAGTCTTTACATTTACACAATGAAATATCAAATAATTGTTTTTCTCTAAAACGAATAGTTTTGTGACATATTTAACTTGTCATCCTTTTTTTATAGGCTTTTTAATATCGTGATATTTCTTGTGATACTCTTTTATATTGTGTAAAATTTCTTGGCCAGATACTACAAAAATTGAAATTTTTTCCTAACTCGGCTCTTGTTTATTTAAATTTAAAAGTTCTTGTCTTAAAAATAAATAATATCTAATAATGTCGGCTTTGGTTGGAAACATATTATTGTCTTTAAACGTTTTTGGATAACCAAACATCGGACAGAACGAGTCTAAACGCGTTTGAGGCTTTTTTTCCTGTAGATATAATATAACAATAAACTTATTCACGAAAGAACGACAATGCTACCCAAACAACTGCACTGCTGCTGTTACTGCTAAATTGAAGCACCTTGCCCTGCATCAAGCCCATCCGCTTGTTGCCAAGGCATGGCTCTATACGATTATTTCCGAAGAATATGGTCAATTTAAAAATTAAAGTTAAAATAGTAAGAGCTCGAATCGTCCTAAATATTATGTGCATTTACTTAAAAAACTATGCAAGTTTTTTGGCTATTTATAGTACAAAGCTAAAAAAACAAGGTTGTTTTGGCAGCCAAAGGACAAATACGACTTAAGTGATATTTTGCGCAATAATTACATTTAACCAAAGGCATTATTCCGCATATAGGCTACATGAAATTCAAAAATGTTGTTTTCACTCCACCCTAATGGACAACTTAGCTGTTCTTCTACCTCTTCAAAAGTAGTTGGCACCTTTGAGGCAAAAACCTGATAAGCTACACCTCGAAGTCTGGTGGGGAATATTTTTGGAAAGCTGTTAGCTCATCCACCGAAATGCAGTGGATTACCTGCCTGCAGCATCCTAGGAAGGTTTGGAGCTAGAGACTAAATTTTGAGTGCTGCCGAGAATAAAGAAATTAGCTGGACGGTTAGCTTGGCGATTTTAGCGTAATCTACCATGTTTAAATTGGGGATTTTGAAACTTGAATTTGGAACTATGGGGGAGCAACAAGACTTCAAGCGCGGTGGAATCACTGGCACTGTCGATGGCACTTTCCCTTAGATCTAACTGTTTTGATTTGTTTCTAATTGGAAAGAGTGCGAAAATTCTCCAAACTCCTTTAGGGTCATTTTGAACTTCTCTGTGTAATTACCGGTAGCCCTTCCTTTCGGCACTTTTCGATTTGTTTTTCTACTGAGTCGCACTGAATCACAGACAGGTCGGAGGAGTTTCGCATTTTCTCTTCCAAATTTTTAAATATGATTCTAAATATAAATTATAACTTACTTGGTGGGGCCCTGGAGGATTGTTCGGCCCCTAAGGGTGACATCGCTTGTTGAATTTCTTGGTGTTCGATTAGCACCCTCTATTGCGGATGTTGCTCCCGCGTTGCCTCCTTCCTACCGGGGCGAAGCTTCCTGTGCGGCGCACGGCGAGGGAGATTCCTGTGGAGTTGATGTGTTGGTATTCGGTGTTCCTTGGTAGGATCATACCTCGCTCATTTACCACCGGATTGAGGTTTTGCAGCTAGGGAGGCTCCTACCGTCTTACTTCCCTTAGTTGTATTTGAGAGGGGAGCTTTTACCTTTTACGAAGTCGCTCTCAAATCAGCTTCGTTGCTTCGGTTGCTGTTGGAAATTTACAGGCTGTCGGGGCCCTTGGCCTTCTTAAATTCCATTGGATAAAGGCTGAAAAGAAGGCTCGTTGCCTAATTCGAGGTCCCTTTCAGCTCCGGGTCACAGATTGAAGTTTGTTTTCGTGCTTCCTTCCTTGGCTTTGCGAACAGGGTTGGACTTCCGAGGTGGTCTTCTATGCTTTTCCTGAGCTAGGATGAAGCCCGCTATTGTCCCACGTAGGGACTTGTGTTCTAAGGAGTTGGCTGTGTGTTTTTTTTTCAACAGAAGCAGTTAAAGCTGTCCGACACCGAGCGTTGGGAGTCGACAAGACCGAAATACTCCTGAAGCCAGACTCAACTTAAGGCGAAGGGTACGGTGTCTTGCCCCGTTTACGATCCCGTCTTCAATTCCTTTTTATTCGTTGGTGGATGGAAGATTTCAAGCCCTTATACTTGTTTATTAGTGTAAAGTAGGCCTCCTCTATCCTACTTGCTGTGCCAATTATTAGGTATATTTTCGGGACTGGCAGGAGTGGTATCCAAAACACTATTTTGCTTTTTACACTTTCCGTTTATTTCTTATAAAGTTTCCTTTTTGAAAGTACGCTCTACCTTACAGACACCTGATTTACAATTTTGCTTTGTTTTCTTTGGCCTTCAAACTTTGGGCTTCAAATCTCTTAAATAAGCTTCCATTGTACGCACTTCCGATTTATATGTATATACTTTCATTCATCGCGACCCACATTTTTTACCAAAACGCTTTTACCTTTTCTTGTGTTATGCTCACACATATTCTTTTTATTCAACTCTTTTTTTCTATCCGATTAGCCCGTCGAACCGAGCGTTGTCAAGTTCTGAAAATCAACACCCTAGTTAAAAAGCTACTGAACTCTTCCAAGTTTTTAACACAAGTCGCTGCTTGATTACTTTAATGGTGATCAAGAGCCGTCGTTCAGGGTAGAAAATGCTTAATTGTAGAAAATTTATTCTGGACATGATTAAACTTGTCCAGAATATTTTTCGATAGACGGTGGCTTGAAAAAATGTAATTTTATGTCTTTATAAACATCAGCCACCGTTCCGTCGTTGAAATCGCGGCGCGCATATACATGCAATGCATTTATGCGGCGCGAATTTGTTATCGCTAAAGCACTTTTCGTTATATGTATGTTTGTATGTACATACGTATTGCACTTTTCGCGACAAATCGTACTGAAGGCACGATTTGTCTTTTGATTTATTTCTTAACATAATGATTTCGTGGGATGAAAACTGACTGGGATGAAAACTGAAACTTTTGTTTTTCCCAAGTTGTTTTTTTAGAAAACTTGCCTAATGTTTTAAAGAGTAATCTCTAATTTAGTTTATTTTGTTAATGGAAGGAATGTGAAGAAATTGGTGATGCAATTTGTTCATTTCTTTAAATGATAAGCTAGTCATATTTTTAAGCATGATTAGCTTATGTTAAAATTGATATTGTATTTATTTTACCATTTTTAGGATTTGCGGTATATTTGGGTATACAACACAACTTTGCTTAAAGTATTATTAAGTACTTCCTTCATAACTATATCTGCTAATATAGGTGGTAGAAGGCTTCCCATGGGTAAACCACAAAGTCCAGTGGGAGCCTTACTATGGACGTTTGACCCACCGCGGACATGAACGAAATTGGTAGGCTGGATTGCTATATGAGTTATTAGTGATATAGGTCGCATCATTTTAAGACACGGGAATCCCAAAAAATCATTAATATATATAAATGTATAAAAAATACTTAGAAATGCATAAAAATCCATAAAGATTCGGAATCTATGAAACCGTTTTTATTTTAGTTTCTAATTATGATATTCCTGCGACTCTTCTAATCCCAATAGAAATATTTATGTAAGTATTCACTTTCATCTAAATAACTGGTGACAAAATAAACCAATTATTTTTATAATTCTTTATTCAGCGTGATCAAAATCAATTATTACATGATCTAGGAAAGCACCCGGCGCGCGCACCTCTCGACAGCTTGTCGTCCATGTAGCGTTGGCTTTACTTGAATACATGTATAAAATTGTCGCATTCTGATATGCCGTGACTGTATTCGGCCTCTTATTAATATTTTATTATTTATTAAGTTTTGGTGTCTTGGCACGAGCCCAAGATAGAAAGAACTAGATCCTCATATGTCAGCTGTTGGTAATCTGCCAAATCTGGCCTCTTTCCATCTAGAGGTACAAATGACAGTCTTTGTCTATTAAAATTGTTTCTTATCACGTATTGTGCTAATTGGTTTTCTCTGTTAATTTGCTAATTTATGATTTCATTAAACTGCTCTACGTTTGCGTTATCTTCGTATGGCTGCCGAGTTGTATTAATTATAGCTGCAGTTATTTAAAAGTCGGTCATCATATTTGCAATTACTCCATAAAAATATGTGTGTCGAAAGATTTTAAAATTTTTTGAAAACGTCCGTTCATGGTTTCAACGCCCATCTACACATCGTTATTAATCTTGACTTATTAGCTTCTATGGTAGTAAGTTGTTCTCCTCTTTTTCTCGTCGGTGGCAATTGAGTATTGTACCCACGTACCTTAATTGCAGGAACTGCATCACGGAAGCCGCCGTCCAATATAAAAAGTCATTGGTTCTTAAGTACCACAGCCAAGCAGAATTTTCTTGCATGAGAGCGCTCAAAATTGTGGCATCAGAAGTTGTTGCCGCATATGGTCCTACAACATCTGTTATGTAGCCATCTGTATACACAATTAAAAAAGGTATAACTTAAGTCCTAAACTTGCGGCGGCTGTACGTTCTTCCTTGGAAAAGAAAATTGGAATTTTTTGTAAATTAATATCTGTTCCATAAATTACAAAAATGGCAATTAAGGATACTCAGAATTCTTTCTACCTCTTCATGAGTTATATGGTCCAAACCGAGGTGACGCGGTACAAATCATCAGGTAAGCATTTTTTTGCTTTTTTTAACTTTCTTTCCAATGTCCTTCTGGACATTTTGAATTGTGTTGCTAGACGCTCATCAGATTCCCCTGTTCTTATTTTTGTCAAAAATATTTCTAAAATGGTGGCAGGGTGGTGAGAAATTGTGTTACTTAGAGACTGGGTCTGTTCTAAAATAGTCGCAAACTGACTTTTCGCTACAACTGTCCAAAAATGTAGTTCGTTATCTTTGTAACGAGTGGCGCTCATTTGGCATCTCATAACCCCGATACAATAAAAAAGCTCTCGGCATATAACGTTTTCAAATAATTACTCCACAAGCTTTCAATCAGAAGTCAATATCACAGATAACTAAATACAGATAAAGAATGGCCTAACTAAAAATTGACCCCACTTACAATCAGCAGCCAACTACTCATAGCCAAGTAAAGCTTTTGTCAACAGCCAAGTACCTAAAGCTTTGTAGTACAGACAACAACACTTTGCTTTTTGTAGCATAGTTTTCCAAGCAGGCTTTTATTAACTTATATAAAAGGCACTCGTATACGGCGTATGTTTTGCATACACACTGTTATTAAGAATTTACTGGATATTTTTTCGTTGGAATATGTATAGGGTACACTATTGACTATCGAGGGGCAGCTCTGTGGAAAAATGTCTTTCGGTGTTTTATTTTTGGACTTGTTTTTTCTGGTCATTCGTATTTGAATTTGGTAGGTGTTTATACCAGTGTTAAAAGTGTAAAATTTGTGGTTAATTTGAAATTTAATTTTATTAGGTGGTGTTTTTATAGGTAATTACAATACTTTTTAAAAATGGCCGAAAGATCCACCGAGTGGAATATAAAGTGCAGCATATTATCTTGCCAAGGTACTGCGAAAAATTTTCCAAGCCGTAAGTTTTTCAAATTTCCCAAAGTAGGGTCCGATAAATATAATGAATGGCTTCAAGTATGTTCCAGCTCTGCTGGTGAAATACAAGCTAAGAAAAAGCCTTACATTTGTGGCATTCATTTTCAGAACAAATATTTTGGAAAGCGATTTTTAAAAAAAATGCAGTTCCATCTTTAAATCTAGAATTTCCTTCTGTTGATATTTCTCGATCACCATCTCCATACTTCGATAAGTCGAGAGCTACAAAAACATATGAGAGGAAATTTATAGAATCGGACTTCACCATAGAAGAATTAAATCAAGCGTCAGCTGCTTTCAATAAAAGACCGAATTTTTCTTCTTCACCAATACCATGGGAGCAATGTCCAAAGCATTACAAAGAAATAAAATTACTGAAACACCAAATAAGAACACTAAAAACGGAAAATAAATCTTTCAAAAATGAAAAAAAATTATTGCGAAGAAAGGTCAAAGTTTTAAATAAGAGGGTGAAAAGGACCAAGAATAAAAACAAGAAAGTGAAGCATTATAAAGAAATATTAACTGAAAATATAGAAAGATTAGAAAATATAAATGAAAATACTAAAGTTTTCTCCAAAATGATATTATTACTGCCAAGAACATATTCAGAGGCTGAAAAGAGAATAGCGCAATGTATTTATTTTCGGTCCTCTGCCGGTTATACTTTACTTCGTGATGTGCTTGGACTCCATATGCCCCATATAGCTTCTATGCATAATTGGACAAAAATTAAAAGTTTATCCCCAGGTGTCAATAAAAATATATTGCATGAAGTAAAAACACAAGTTGATAACCTTCCGGAAAAAGATAAAGAAGTTATTATTATGTTTGATGAAATGTCTATTCAAGAAAATCTTGTATATAATATAAGTCGAGACAGGATTGATGGATACGAAGTATATGGAGATGGAGCGAGACATAAAAATTTGGCAAAACATGTGCTTCTGTTTATGGTAAGAAGTATCTGCGGAAATTTTAAACATGTCCTTCACTATATAGCCTGCTCATCTTCTTTGACTGGAAATATTTTAAAAGATGAATTAATTAGATGCTTGGAGTTTTGTATCCAACTTGGGCTTAACATTCGGGCAATTACGTGTGATCAGGGTCCCATAAATAGGAAGTTGTTCCGTGAATTGCAAATATCTAAATATAAGCCCTTTTTTCAACACAATACTAAAGCCATATACGCCTTTTATGACATTCCACATTTATTCAAAACTTTTAGGAACAGATTGCTCATGGGTGAGATTAGTACTTCCGATGGAATAATATGCTGGAGGGTCATTGCATTTATATATAATTCCGAAAAGGGAAAAAGCACAAAAGTGTGCCCAAAACTAGCTTATTCTCACATCAGTCCCACCGACTTTCAAAAAATTAGTGTTCGACTTGCTGTGCAGGTCATCAGTCACAGCGTTGAAGCAGGTATTCAAAGTTTTCTAATTCTAAAAAAATTTCCTAAAGAATTGGAAGGAAAAGCCAAAGCTACCGCCAAATGTTTCAAGAAAATGAATCGATTATTCGATATTTTAAACGGCAATCCCCCATTGATGAGGGATTCGCAAGACTTTGAATTTCTTTTAAAAATGAAAGATTACATATCTAACATGAAACCCCTTACCTCTAAAAGAAGTGTTTTTTGTTTCAGTGGTTTGTTAATATCAATTGAGTCTACAATAAAAGTATCATTATCAATTTTTGAGTTACATACAAATATTTTTTACATCTACGGTCGGAAATTTAACCAAGATCCATTGGAAAATTTGTTTGCACATATAAGAGCAAGAAATGGTAATAAAACTAATCCCAGCCTTTATGAATTCAATCAGTTATTGGCAAAAATTATAACAATTAATTACTTTTTACTTCAACTTTTTCAAATTGCGAGGATGACAGTGATGAATATTTTAGTTTGGATTGGGATGCAGTCCTTCAAAATCAGGAAAATAGCTTAACTCCGATTAATTCAATAAACATTTTACAGAACATAAATGTAAACGATGAAGAGGACTTAGACAGATCTTCCTTGATAGAAGTGCCGCCCGAACTACAGCACGCAGAAATTCCTTTAGACACGAGTGATGCTGCTGTGAAATACTTTGCCGGATATTGCTTTTTTAAATTAATGAAAAATCTGGGCGTCCCTTGTATAAAATGCACAAATGAAATGACCAAAGCAAATACATCTTGTACTGCTGTTCTTTCAGACATATTAATACAAACAAAACAGTATGAAAATTGCAAAGAAGATAAGTTCTTAATAACACCATCAGAGAAATTTTATGAAATATGTAAATTGCAAACGAATATTTTCCGATCCATTTTTGAAGTGGAATCACATATTCAAAATATAAAATCAGTAATTTCTAAAAAATGTGTTGATGATACAAACAAAAGTTTCGAAGGATGGTTTGATCACAGTGATAATTGCTACGATCATCGGATGAAAATTCTCAACTTTATGATCTTAGTTTTAATTAGAAAAAATTGTGCATGGGTTATAGATGTACATCACTCGAATAAAAAAAATCGTGCACAAAATAGAAAAAGAAAAATTATATCCATATTAAATGAATAAAAATTCCAATAAAAGTTTAATGCATAACTGAAATCATATCAAATGTTAAATAACTTAAATTTGAAAAATTATTTTTTATATAATGAAGTTTTACTCTGAAGTTTAAATTAAATTGAACCTAGTCTTATAATTTTCAAAAATTAACGTCAAATTTTTCAATTTAAAAAAATGAATTTATTCTCTTCACTCCAGGATTTCACAGTAGTTACGGCTTCTGTTTCTATGGTTCTGCCCTACGAGGTTTTTGATTTCCAGATGCACCAGCTTGCTTAACGATACCAATCCAGAGATTAATTGGCAATATTTCCTTCCCGTCAAATCTAGCGCTCCTCTACAAGTCCTATATCAGAATACAATTCACACATCTGGGTGTACAATCTGCGAAAGTCCAAGAGTGATATACATCAGCACCTCCGCCACTATCCTCATGTCTCCTAATCCTTTCCTTATCTCCTTCCTGCTATGCTGTGCTTTGCATAATAAGGTATCTCCTGAGCTTGGCTTAATAATATAAAAAAAAAAAATTTTGTAGAGTGCGGTAAAGCCAATTCCACCTTATTCTTTCGATTTCTTCATCGAACTTCTCCAAACATATTCACTAGGCACTCGACATGTCTCTGCTAGTTTTTAGGATGCTGGGTATATGTTGTGTTGTCTAGGATAGGTGAGAAAATGCGCCTCTAGATTTGGTTATACGGAAACTGACATCTTATTTTATAGCATCAGTTTCGATAATTTGTTACGTCTCTCGACCAATTGGGATAAGCTCAACAATCACATATATGTATTTTTGCTGCTTGTAATTAATTAATTCATGACTTTTAAAATTATTTCATGTATAACTAAATTTGTAAGAGCATTATGGGGTTAAGCAGTATCTGTTGGAATAACTCTGTCAGTATTATAACCTTCTTCATCAGCTCTATACCGATCCTCTAAATTCTTTCCAAACATAATTAACTTCTGTTATGCAAAAAGGTCAAAAGGAATGAAGATGGTAGCTCGCCAATCTGTTGTTAGAAGTGTTCGTGCGCGCTGTCTGAATTGGGAAACTCTATAATATAAAGGCCCCTTTCGTTAATTCAAAGCTTGACGAATGCCGAATAAACTTCGATCAGTTTTGGACAGCCTTGCGATCTATGAGCCGGAAGAGGCAGACGCGGCAATTTTTTGAGAGCGCCCTTCGTTTTTCAATTTTTAGACCAGAGCACAACGGCAGTAGATAGTTTTTTAGAGAAGTCATAGTTTGGTCGGACTTTATTTTTATTAATAAACGACATCGAGTAATAAAAATAGTTTCGGTTGCTCTGGCTTGTTCTACCATCGCGGAACAGATCAAAAGTTAACATATAATAAAATCAGGTGATTTAGTTAAACTCGTGGTTCCATGAAATGTATTCAAATTTGAATGTTATTGACAGTATTGCTTCCTCCCAAGTGTTCGCTCATTTCTGTAATGTTTTTTTGCAAGATATTGTTGGTTGTCGGGTGTAATTATTTTTATTTAAATAAAACTGTGGTTGGATTGCTTATGTAATTATTGAGCCTCCCAATTGGAAAAAAACATGTGGCGCTCATACTAAAATCAATAAAAAAAGTAACCCTCCCTTCTCCGCCGAACTACCTAACACTAACAGGCCTGTTACGTCTTTAAGGCAACGTAGCACATTACGCCACCAAGAAACAGAAAAAAATATCTTTGTCTAGCTCCAGTATTCACATTATCTACCTAACGAAAAAGAAATGCCTGTCTACATTCATAAGCATTGATTTAGCGCCCCACGTACCCAAATAATCTAAAATTCCAATTCTTTAGACCGTTGCCAGCCACAACAACGATTAACGCATATAAATTCTAAAGCAAAATGCTCAATTTAATTCCCTAGAAAAAAATTTAGGTTTGTCTGAGGCTCGTTATATTTTAAATGGCCCAGGCGCGCGGCTCGAGTCAAATCACTCGTCTAGAGCTTACACCGGCACCGTTGCCTAATGTCGGCCACCAATTCCCACATGTCGTCTTGTTATTCCTCCTCTGTTCTATTGCTTGCAACGTTGCAACTAAAAATCCTCTTGAACAAAATTTTATGCAAAGGCCATAGCACAGGCCATAGTTACTTGTTCTACCACAGATTTCTCGACTATTGGTATTGTATATGTATGAATTACAGTATTGCTTTTTTGCTAACAGTGTGCATACAAAACACGCCACATACGAGTGCCTTTTATATAAGTTATAAAAGCCTGTTTGGAAAACTATGCTACAAAAAGCAAAGTGTTGTTGTCTGTACTACAAAGCTTTAGGTACTTGGCTGTTGACAAAAGCTTTACTTGGCTATGAGTAGTTGGCTGCTGATTGAAAGTGGGGTCAATTTTTAGTTAGGCCATTCTTTATCTGTATTTAGTTATCTGTGTCAATATATTCTTTAAATTTATTGCCGACTCAACTTTCTATGCAGTACGCGCATTGCACATAGAACTAAACATTCAGCACGAGACCAAAAATGTAGTTCGTTATCTTTGTAACGAGTGGCGCTCATTTGGCATCTCATAACCCCGATACAATAAAAAAGCTTTCGGCATATAACGTTTTCAAATAATTACTCCACAAGCTTTCAATCAGAAGTCAATATATTCTTTAAATTTATTGCCGACTCAACTTTCTATGCAGTACGCGCATTGCCCATAGAACTAAACTTTCAGCACGAGACCAATTCACATAGGCCGTGTATGACCTACCTTACAGCCAGTGCGGGCTGCTTACATGAATTATGTACCTACCTACATACATGAAATACTATGCGCAAAGCACTTAATAAGAGACCCATATATCGAGCACCGCATGTTTCTCCTCGTTTCTAATATGTACATACATATAATTTACTGTCAATGCACTATGCTCGCTTTGTGCAATTTGTTTGGTACCTGACCCATATATTTAGCACTGCATGTTGTTTGTAATTGTCATATACATATAACATACATATAACATAAGCCAATAGCCTGCGTTTAATTTCTTTAAGCACAGGGGAAAATATGTAATAATGGCATGTATATAAATAAATAAATATATAAAAATGTTTAATATCGCTTACATAGCGATATTGATTATTCCCAATATATAAAATCAATATATGTATGGAGGCGTGCCCAATTTTGTTTGTTAAATTATTAACATTAATTTCTCAATTTTTCACCGCTCTACCAAATTCTGCCCGATTAGCAATTATCGAGGAAAATCAATGAATCCTCCTGAATAAAAATCGGGTGCGTCGCTAAGAACAGGGAGTTATTTTTTGGTAATGATCAGCAGACCCCCGACACACGGTAAGGTTTCTAGATCCTAAGGAATCTTAAAACAAAATTAAAAGTTATAAAGTTACATATATGCAAGTATCTAGAATCTAAAAGTTATAAAGTTATATGCAAGTGTCTAGAATCTAAAAGTTATAAAGTTATATGCAAGTGTCTAGAATCTAAAAAATAAATAAAAATTGCGAATAACTCAGACACGGAGTCTCAATTACAAATAAATAATAATACTAAAGAGCTGGTGAACTTCTCTTTAAAGCACTCCCAGTCCTTGTTGTGAGAAAGAACACCGTTCACAACAAAAATTTGGTGGCAGCGGTTCCGCTCAATAAATCAATTGCTACCCCGTATAAAAAAGTTAACCGAAGCCAGGCGCTTAAAAAGGTGTATCCAACGTTGTGTTCACAAAACCCGATCTCAGCCAGGTGCTCAGAGATCGTGCGAATTATATATATTACAAGTAACAATGGATCAAAATGGCCCCAGAAGAGATAACAAATACAACGAGATTAAGAAACAGATCATCCGATACACACAGCCAGTGGACTCCGACGACGATACAATGGACTCGAAGAGTACTAGAAAATAATCGCAAGACTACAGCGCATCGGTAGCCTTCGCAAGTAAGAATTGTATTGTCATTATTATTAGTATACATATATACATACTATACATTTTTTGTCATTATATTTCGATGAATTAGACTTATATTTTATATATACGCTTTTCTTGCACCTATAATATTTTTTTTTATTATGAATTAGACTTATATTTTATATATACGTATATTTTAGGCTTTTTTTCTTCGGCTCTGATAATTACCCCTATTACTCTGGTTTATTCTTCTACATTGGTGAAATTTTTCTTTTCGGTTGCCTATTTTTAGTTACGTTAAAACGTGAGGTTTTAGAGTGCAAAGTTTTTTTTTGCGTAGTCCTCTTGTCTAGTTTGTCTCTAGACGATCAAAAAATTGTTCAGTCCGAGCTACCAGTAGCCGGCTAACAACTCCACGTATAGCGTATAACCCTTTACGCTACCTTTGTTTGACTTCTCTACGTTTGTAGAGAAACCCCATGATTTCCCAGAGTTTCCCGGGGAAAAAAGAAAATTTAGCTATTTCCGAGAAGTAGCCCCATGCTACTTCTCCATATGAAAAAATTCCTGAAAAGTTAAAATTTATTTATTTTCAAGAAGTAGCCCTATGCTACTTCTTCATATTAGAAAATTCCTGAAAAGATAAAATTTATTTATTTTCAAGAAGTAGCACTATGCTACTTCTTCATATTAGAAAATTCCTGAAAAGATAAAATTTATATATTTTCAAGAAGTAGCCCTATGCTACTTCTTCATATTAGAAAAAAAAAACAAAAAAAAATCCTGGAAAGATAAAGCCATATTTATACACACCCGCATACAAGTACAGATCTAAAAGAAATAACAACAGCTGCAGAATAATTTCAGTCGAAAAATTCTAAAATGCCCAAAATGAGCACAAAATACAATTTTTCGGTTGAATCTTACCACTAGTCAACCACATCAAAGCGACGAAAACGGCAATTCGCCTAGCTGTAACAGATCGCGTGATGCCATCATGCAATGTGTTGCAGCAGGTTTGAAAAAAGAACAAAAAAATTCTGAGAAGAAAAAAGGCGCTCGCTTGCCGGTGGCTGAGTGAAGAACGATGGAATGTAGGGAGACTGCTGGTAGTCTAGGAGTTGATTTTGGCTTTGAACGAGAACGGTCGCAGAAAAATTGAGTCGCGATTCCTCTTTATTTAAAATCAGTCTTAGCGTTTTTTTTTGCTTTCCCTTCTTGGGGATTTTCTCTTTTCGTGGTTTTTTCTTATTTCTTTTTTTCTTTCGCGGGAACTTCTGGCGTCCGCGCATTGTCCATCGGTTCGCGACCAATCTGCAGTGGAATATTTCAGATTTTCTTTGAAAGAAAATTTTGTGAATTGAAGGGAAATTTTGTGAACTGAATGAAAAATTGTAGTTTATTCATTCTGCTAGAAATTTTATTAATTGGATTATTTACCTGTTCGCCAGTGATTTTTTTATATAGATCTTTCTAACAGTGAACTGCAAGAAAATGGTGTTATTATTGTTGCGCACTCATGAATTGTGTTAATTAGAATATTTACCTGTGCAACAGTGATTTTTCCTGAAGACCTTTCTCATAGTGGACTGAAAGAAAAAAAATTGTTATTAATGTTGCGCATTAATAGATTGTATTAATTAGATTATTTACCTGTGTGCCAGTGATTTTTTCATATAGATCTTCCTAACAGTGAACTGGAAGAAAATGTTGTTGTTAATGTTGCGCATTCAAGAAATTTTAGTTCTAGTATTTGAGATATTTACCTGTGTGCCAGTGATTTTTTACATAGATCTTTCTAATAGCGAACTGAAAGAAAATTTTAGTATTAATGCTGCGCATTTATAAGTTTTAGTATTTGAATTATTTACCTGTGCGCCAGTGCTTTTTTAATATAGATCTTTCTAACAGTGATCTGAAAGAAAATGTTGTTATTAAGGTTGCGCATTCAAGAAATTTTATTAATTGAATTATTTACCTGTGCGCCAGTGATTTTTTTCATATAGACCTTTCTAAAAGGAAAGGAAATTTTAGAATTAATGTTGCGCAGTCGTAAATTGTATTAATTAGAATATTTACCTGTGACAGTGATTTTTTTTTATGTAGATCTTCTTATTAGTGAACTGAAAGGAAAATTTTGGTTGATTCATTCTGTGCAGTCGTAATTTGTATTAATTAGAATATTTACCTGCGACAGTGATTTTCATATATTGGTAAACTGTAGAGCAAATTTCGGTTTAACCATTCTGTGCACACATAATTTGCATTATTTGAAATACTTACCTGTGCGTCGGTGAGTCTTATATACCATAGTAGTGGCGAACCTGAGAGAAAAATTTGAGGAAAAGTTTCCTTGCACGTAACAAAGATCATTTTGAAAATTTTTCCTGCGTGACGGCAAGTTGGATTTATACTGGCAAGGGAGTACCCCTGTGGCAGAAGACACGGCAAGACATTTTGCTCTTACATATCCGAAGGAGCAGGGAAGCGAGAAGGTAAACTCAGACTTCAACGTAGTTCTGAAGCAGCTAGTGGATAGTTGGAAAAAACCAGTGTCCAACCCTTTTGGTACAGGAGGAGACCCCGAATATGATTGAATCAGGTGTTATGTAAGTCATGTAAGTCCATAGCGGACCACAAGGTTAGTTCAAATTTTCTCTAAGTATTCTTATTTGCTTTGTGTTCTTTTGTTCCTAATTTTACAGTGTTAAAATCAATTAGTGTACATCTAAGTTGAGGTGTCGATCACAGGGTTCGATAAGTCACATAATAGGAAAGCGCTTATTAGGGTTAGTCATAAGGATTCAGATCTAGATTAATCTTAACCGGAGACTAGTTTTTTTTTGTATATATACCATGTTGGTCTTTTTGTGATCGGGTTTCCTCCCTCGTAAGTGATTCATATGCTTGAACAACCGCAATAAATAAATTATTTTGATTTGGACTTGATGAAATTTTGAGTTTCTTGATACGCCTTCCTTCTTCTTTTGGGTGATTTATTTTGGTCAGCTCTGGCCGCCCTTCTCCAAGTTGCTTTCTTCTTTTATTTACAGGTTTGTAACGGATTCAGCGCGATGGAGTGAGTAGTTCCATAAAGGGGATGGTCGCGGACAGGAGGGAGGTCGTTTCCTCACACACACGGCAATAGATGTAAAACACGTACACATGGGGCTGAGCATTTCGAGACGGCTTTGGAAGCTTAGCCAGGGTGGATGGGGGCGATTGGGCCCAACATTAACCAAACCCGGGGTCTCAACAACGTCAGAGACCCCTCTCAGCTCTCTCACTCTCTCTCAATCGTCCATTTGCCAGCGTTGTAAGCTCTCCGGGTGAATTAGCACTTGTTCGGCGTTGCTGAGGTCTTCTATTCTCCTTCTTTTTGCAGCATATAAATAAAATCAATTTTCTTCTTTTTAGGCTTTCAGGTTCCACAATGTGAAGGAAGCCTGCATTAGATCTTTTTTTCTGTCCGTTCGTCTGTCTGTGTTACAAATGGCGTCCAAGCTTTGGTTTTTTTTCTTCACATTTAGTCAAGCTTCTCTTGACTAGAATGCAATTGCTATTTCAATGTACTTTTCTCAATTTTTTTTTGTGTTATTATCACTATTATTTTCTTTGTTTTGTAAGACCTCAGTATTATGTTTTAAGCTGATGCAAGTGATTTGCCTGGCGGATACAAGGTGCTGGGTCTACGCAGAGCTCTTATTGCTTCTGTGGAGTGCGTTACTTCCATGATAACTCCTTTTTGGCTCTCGTTAGGCCCGACCTTTGTATCGCGACTGGGTCACTCGACCATGGTTCTGGCTATATGTGCGATCGTAAACTGCCTTCGGTCAAGTCTAAGTCAACTTCTACCTTAAATTTAACAGTTTCCTGGTTTAAGTGCTCATCTCCTCGGCAACAAGCGAGTCTTGTGCCCGAGGCGTACCACTATTGAAGCCAAGCTTCGGCTCGTGGACGCCGAGATGACGACCACTTGTCAGTTTTACTTGCATGACGAGCTGGTCAGCTGACCCAAACCTGGCAAGTTGTTGAACGATGTTCTTCTTTTGATTCTGTCCTTGTCTGGGCATTGGCGTCAGCTTACCGGTTTTAGTGTGCAACTTCGCACCAGATTTTTTTTTCGTTCAAACCCTTCTTCCCTTATTATTAAATTCAGTAATCCCTCTGGAGGCTCCTTGATGGAAGTGTGAGCTGTTCAGTTTGCAGTGGTCAGTTAGCGTTGTATGCGATGCGTACGCTTTTGAAATTAATTCCGCTTACATCTGATGGTTCCAGGGAGATGCCAGTATATTCTTAAATTTCTATGGTGTTTCGGGCTGTGAGCCATTTTAGTTTTGGGTTTTTTTTAAAGAAAAAAAAAAGCTGCTTTGAGGTTTGCATTGTCACCTTTGGCATATATAAGCATTCATGTTTTTTTCTTCTGCCTGTTAATTATTTTGATCATACTAATATATACAATCAGCTACTGCTTCTCTCCTGAGTGCTGGAAGCCACTGAGTTACTGACAACTCACATTCGCCTTTCATCTCAACCTCATTCCCCATTAACCTTCCCTAACTTCTAGTGATGGGAGGCTAAATCGATTAGTGATGAACGCTGTATGCGATGCATACTGTTATGGATCTTATTTCAGTTCACTTCTGGTGGTTCCGAGAAGAAGCCCGTATTATCTCTCGTTTTTAGTTTTAGTTTGGTTGTCCCGTTCAGATATTTAGTTTTAGTTGGGTTGTCCCGCACAGATATTTAGTTTTGTTTGGGTTGTCCCGTATAGATTCATAGTTTTAGTTGGGTTGTCCCGTATAGATTTTTAGTTATAGTTGGGTTGTCCCGTATAGATTTTTAGTTTTAGTTGGGTTGTCCCGTATAGATTCTTAGTTTTATTTGGGTTGTCCCGTATACATATTTAGTTTTAGTTGGGTTGTCCCGCATAGATATTTAGTTTTAGTTGGGTTGTCCCGCACAGATATTTAGTTTTAGTTGGGTTGTCCCGCACAGATATTTAGTTTTAGTTGGGTTGTCCCGCACAGATATTTAGTATTTGTTGGGTTGTCCCGTTCAGATTTATCTCCTTATATAAATCACCGCTACGGATTCTTACTCGAGTACCAGCAGCCATTTAATCACCGACCTCTCACCTTTCCTTGATTTGTTGACCTCAGTCCCTTGTCAAGTTGATGAACGATGTTCATCTCTCTTGATTTTTGTCCTTGACTAAGGGAGTGCTTGTCACGATCATGCATTGTGAGACGGCAACTTCAAGTTCCGATCTTTGACATTGCACCAACCTTCCCCTCCCCCATGTACACGTTTCTTGTTAGAGCTCGTCGTAGTATAGAGTGACCGAAGGCTTAGCGACTAGCCTGATTCTGAGCGAACGCCTTGGAGAGTGATCGAGAGGAGAGAGAGAGAGAGAGAGAATTTTGTTTTTACGCTTTCAGCAATGGCTGAATATGTGGTAGCTTTTTTTTTATTTTTTTTTCAGCAGTGGCTGAAGCTTATTGATGTTCTTTTTATGTTCTTGTGTGTGTCGGAACAAGTGTGTCTCACCTCTCGTCGTGCCGTCATGCCGACGCCCTTCATGAAGAGAAAATATCGACGCTTAATTTTATTATTGACGCTATATATATTTGTTTCGTAAGTTTTATTCATTGACTCAATCTTAACTATTAGTAGAGTAATACACTTTGTAACGGGTTTTCCTTGTGAGCCCTGGTTAGGGGTTCCGGGTGCTCGTGAGTTACGCCAGGGTCAATAAACAACAAGGCCCATTTACATAAACAAATAATCAAAATATATTCTGGCTTATCATTTACCCTAATATAAAATTTCAATGTATGCTACTTATTCTAATCTTTTCTACAAATATATACATTTATAGGAACAGTATACTTGTTCACAAATATCTCTGTATCTGTCCTTTAATTAATTACAATGATATTTTAAGGAATGCATGCAAGTAGAAACCATTTCCTAACCAATACTATATTACTTTCTACGGTTCTACCTTACGGGAAAGAACGGGACAGAAACACTCACAGAAATACATCACCAGAGTGACAGGAAAGGAAACACTCATAGAAATACATCACGAGAGTGCACGGAACGGAATACACCTACAGAAATACGTCACGAAGGTGTTCGGAGGAGGGAGCAGTAAACACTCACAGAAATACATCACGAGAGTGTGCGCGGAAAGGAATACAGGTCACTCACAGAAATACATCACGAGAGTGACAGGAAAGGAAACACTCACAGAAATACATCACGAGAGTATACGGAACGGAATACAAGTCACTCACAGAAATACATCACGAGAGTGACAGGAAAGGAAGCACTCACAGAAATACATCACGAGAGTGTACGGAACGGAATACACCTACAGAAATACATCACGAAGGTGTTCGGAGCAGGGAACAGTAAACACTCACAGAAATACATCACGAGAGTGTGTGCGGAAAGGAATACAAGTCACTCACAGAAATACATCACGAAAGTGACAGGAAAGGAAACACTCACAGATATACATCACGAGAGTGCACGGAACGGAATACACCTACAGAACTACATCACGAAGGTGTTCGGAGGAGGGAACAGTAAACACTCACAGAAATACATCACGAGAGTTTGTGCGGAAAGGAATACAAGTCACTCACAGAAATACATCACGAGAGTGGCAGGAAAGGAAACACCCACAGAAATACATCACGAGAGTGACAGGAAAGGAAACACTCACAGAAATACATCACGAGAGTGTACGGAACGGAATACACCTACAGAAATACATCACGAAGGTGTTCGGAGGAGGGAACAGTAAAGACTCACAGAAATACATCACGAAGGTGTTCGGAGGAGGGAACAGTAAACACTCACAGAAATACATCACGAGAGTGTGCGGAAAGGAGAGGACTGGAGCGAGCTGCAGCCAATGAGCCGGTGTCCAACAAGAAAGAAGTCCCCAGAAATACATCACCGGAGCTCCCATCCTGTCGGCAGCCAGCCACCAACTGAGCTCTCGAATGAATGGTGTGCATGCATTTACGGCAACGGAATACACCTACAGAAATACATCACGAAGGTGTTCGGAGGAGGGAACAGTAAACACTCACAGAAATACATCACGAGAGTGTGTGCGGAAAGGAATACAAGTCACTCACAGAAATACATCACGAAAGTGACAGGAAAGGAAACACTCACAGATATACATCACGAGAGTGCACGGAACGGAATACACCTACAGAACTACATCACGAAGGTGTTCGGAGGAGGGAACAGTAAACACTCACAGAAATACATCACGAGAGTTTGTGCGGAAAGGAATACAAGTCACTCACAGAAATACATCACGAGAGTGGCAGGAAAGGAAACACCCACAGAAATACATCACGAGAGTGACAGGAAAGGAAACACTCACAGAAATACATCACGAGAGTGTACGGAACGGAATACACCTACAGAAATACATCACGAAGGTGTTCGGAGGAGGGAACAGTAAAGACTCACAGAAATACATCACGAAGGTGTTCGGAGGAGGGAACAGTAAACACTCACAGAAATACATCACGAGAGTGTGCGGAAAGGAGAGGACTGGAGCGAGCTGCAGCCAATGAGCCGGTGTCCAACAAGAAAGAAGTCCCCAGAAATACATCACCGGAGCTCCCATCCTGTCGGCAGCCAGCCACCAACTGAGCTCTCGAATGAATGGTGTGCATGCATTTACGGCAACGGAATACACCTACAGAAATACATCACGAAGGTGTTCGGAGGAGGGAACAGTAAACACTCACAGAAATACATCACGAGAGTGTGTGCGGAAAGGAATACAAGTCACTCACAGAAATACATCACGAGAGTGACAGGAAAGGAAACACTCACAGATATACATCACGAGAGTGCACGGAACGGAATACACCTACAGAACTACATCACGAAGGTGTTCGGAGGAGGGAACAGTAAACACTCACAGAAATACATCACGAGAGTTTGTGCGGAAAGGAATACAAGTCACTCACAGAAATACATCACGAGAGTGGCAGGAAAGGAAACACCCACAGAAATACATCACGAGAGTGACAGGAAAGGAAACACTCACAGAAATACATCACGAGAGTGTACGGAATGGAATACACCTACAGAAATACATCACGAAGGTGTTCGGAGGAGGGAACAGTAAAGACTCACAGAAATACATCACGAAGGTGTTCGGAGGAGGGAACAGTAAACACTCACAGAAATACATCACGAGAGTGTGCGGAAAGGAGAGGACTGGAGCGAGCTACAGCCAATGAGCCGGTGTCCAACAAGAAAGAAGTCCCCAGAAATACATCACCGGAGCTCCCATCCTGTCGGCAGCCAGCCACCAACTGAGCTCTCGAATGAATGGTGTGCATGCATTTATACTTTTCTGACGGCAGATGCTAGAACATTTCGGTAATTTCTACTTGGTATTAGAGTAGGGATAGAAATGAGAAGATTACTGTCGGTTACGAAATTATGAGTAACTAATCTCGACTACAGTGGGATCTAAAATTATACTTTTATGTTACTTTGGTCAAGAAAAGAGGATACTTGGAAATGGTTCGTTACAACTTTAGTGTTATTGATTATTCTAACGTACACGTATCTTGTTACCAATATCACCGTCGTGTTTTTTTTTGCGTTTATTTTTAAAATTTATTTATATTGTTATCGTGATGATTGTTCAGTTCCAGGTGATCCACTTCGATGCAACCCAAGTAGTGCGTGTAGTGAGCGAGATCTTATTTTTTTTGTCTAGGCATTGTACATATAAATGTTTTTTCTTCTTCGACACTGCGAATAATCTAATGATCACGATAAGTATAACCAACCTTGTTTTCTTTACGAGCGATGGAATCACTGTCGCGTTTGTTAGGTTTGTATGTTATCGGTACTACCATAGAAGCCATTTTCCAACTCGGATTGTCAGTCGGACTAGATCGGTTTTATCTTATGAATGGCAATTATAAGCTAAGGTTTATTTTCTTTATCAGGCACGCAGTAATGCTATTCCTTTCGCATTCTTTCAAGAAGCCTTTAGTAAGTTCCCTTCTTTGGAATTTTTTTTTGTTTCTCTTTTTCCCTGCTCAGGATATAAAGTCTTGATCAAAGTTGAGTAGATCTCGGTAGCCCTAAGAAGGCATCCGGCAAGCTCCACTTGTGAACTACAGGTTATCGCAAACCCTCCTACTACTTCCTCAGTGGTGGGTGATAAAACTCTTTCACTTTGTTACTAACCCCTTCTGGGTTAGCTTTCACCTGAAGGATTTTAAGTTTCTGTCTTTCTCAGTTTTCTTCCAATTAAAAGGTCTCCGAGCGGTGGTTGGCGTGGCTAAAGCCTCAGTGGAGTGTAGTTTTTTTTATATATTGTGTATTATCTCTAAACTAACAAGTTTAGATGGTCCCAGTCTTTGTTACTAACCCCTTCTGGGTTAGCCTGATCTGAAGGATTTTTCTTTCCTGTCCTTTCTTCAATTTCCTTAGAGCTTGAACCCGCTTGCTGCATCACGCGGGATATTCGTCATCCTGAGTGAGTTGATAGATGAATTCTATCTGTTACGAAGCGATTTCCTCACTTAGGATTGGGTGTTGCGACTAGATTCAGCAGAACCCTGAACGATAAGTAGCGGCATTTCACCGAAGAAATCGTAATCTCGAGCCGAACATTCCCGTACCCAATAATTCAATCGCTGTTCCTCTTCCTGGTCAGTTCATTGGGCGAGGCGAGTTGGTAGACGACGTCTATCGGTAGATCAGTCCTCCCTCGTCCAAGAAGAACTGGGATCAGGGCCGCAGATGGGTTCCGAGTTCTCAATAATTCAGGGTATAGTGTGTGCCCGGCTGGAGACTCTTGTGGGTCGTCCCCAAGTTGGGCGCGTTGTGGGTGGATCTATTCCCTTTTAGTGCATATCCTGACATATGTCTCGTGTCAAAGCCCGGCTTGAGACTCTTGTGGGTCGTCCCCACGTTGGGCGCGGCAGCAAAAATATTATTCATAGTTCACCTCCCGAGTCGACCTTCTTGTTTTTTTTCTTTTCTCTCTATTCTCTCCCTTCCTCGTTTTGCCCGGCATGTGACTCTGAGATCTGAGATCGTGCGAATTATATATATTACAAGTAACAATGGATCAAAATGGCCCCAGAAGAGATAACAAATACAACGAGATTAAGAAACAGATCATCCGATACACACAGCCAGTGGACTCCGACGACGATACAATGGACTCGAAGAGTACTAGAAAATAATCGCAAGACTACAGCGCATCGGTAGCCTTCGCAAGTAAGAATTGTATTGTCATTATTATTAGTATACATATATACATACTATACATTTTTGTCATTATATTTCGATGAATTAGACTTATATTTTATATATACGCTTTTCTTGCACCTATAATATTTTTTTTTATTATGAATTAGACTTATATTTTATATATACGTATATTTTAGGCTTTTTTTCTTCGGCTCTGATAATTACCCCTATTACTCTGGTTATTCTTCTACATTGGTGAAATTTTCTTTTCGGTTGCCTATTTTTAGTTACGTTAAAACGTGAGGTTTTAGAGTGCAAAGTTTTTTTTTGCGTAGTCCTCTTGTCTAGTTTGTCTCTAGACGATCAAAAAATTGTTCAGTCCGAGCTACCAGTAGCCGGCTAACAACTCCACGTATAGCGTATAACCCTTTACGCTACCTTTGTTTGACTTCTCTACGTTTGTAGAGAAACCCCATGATTTCCCAGAGTTTCCCGGGGAAAAAAGAAAATTTAGCTATTTCCGAGAAGTAGCCCCATGCTACTTCTCCATATGAAAAAATTCCTGAAAAGTTAAAATTTATTTATTTTCAAGAAGTAGCCCTATGCTACTTCTTCATATTAGAAAATTCCTGAAAAGATAAAATTTATTTATTTTCAAGAAGTAGCACTATGCTACTTCTTCATATTAGAAAATTCCTGAAAAGATAAAATTTATATATTTTCAAGAAGTAGCCCTATGCTACTTCTTCATATTAGAAAAAAAAAACAAAAAAAAATCCTGGAAAGATAAAGCCATATTTATACACACCCGCATACAAGTACAGATCTAAAAGAAATAACAACAGCTGCAGAATAGTTTCAGTCGAAAAATTCTAAAATGCCCAAAATGAGCACAAAATACAATTTTTCGGTTGAATCTTACCACTAGTCAACCACATCAAAGCGACGAAAACGGCAATTCGCCTAGCTGTAACAGATCGCGTGATGCCATCATGCAATGTGTTGCAGCAGGTTTGAAAAAAGAACAAAAAAATTCTGAGAAGAAAAAAAGGCGCTCGCTTGCCGGTGGCTGAGTGAAGAACGATGGAATGTAGGGAGACTGCTGGTAGTCTAGGAGTTGATTTTGGCTTTGAACGAGAACGGTCGCAGAAAAATTGAGTCGCGATTCCTCTTTATTTAAAATCAGTCTTAGCGTTTTTTTTTGCTTTCCCTTCTTGGGGATTTTCTCTTTTCGTGGTTTTTTCTTATTTCTTTTTTTCTTTCGCGGGAACTTCTGGCGTCCGCGCATTGTCCATCGGTTCGCGACCAATCTGCAGTGGAATATTTCAGATTTTCTTTGAAAGAAAATTTTGTGAATTGAAGGGAAATTTTGTGAACTGAATGAAAAATTGTAGTTTATTCATTCTGCTAGAAATTTTATTAATTGGATTATTTACCTGTTCGCCAGTGATTTTTTTATATAGATCTTTCTAACAGTGAACTGCAAGAAAATGGTGTTATTATTGTTGCGCACTCATGAATTGTGTTAATTAGAATATTTACCTGTGCAACAGTGATTTTTCCTGAAGACCTTTCTCATAGTGGACTGAAAGAAAAAAAATTGTTATTAATGTTGCGCATTAATAGATTGTATTAATTAGATTATTTACCTGTGTGCCAGTGATTTTTTCATATAGATCTTCCTAACAGTGAACTGGAAGAAAATGTTGTTGTTAATGTTGCGCATTCAAGAAATTTTAGTTCTAGTATTTGAGATATTTACCTGTGAGCCAGTGATTTTTTACATAGATCTTTCTAATAGCGAACTGAAAGAAAATTTTAGTATTAATGCTGCGCATTTATAAGTTTTAGTATTTGAATTATTTACCTGTGCGCCAGTGCTTTTTTAATATAGATCTTTCTAACAGTGATCTGAAAGAAAATGTTGTTATTAAGGTTGCGCATTCAAGAAATTTTATTAATTGAATTATTTACCTGTGCGCCAGTGATTTTTTTCATATAGACCTTTCTAAAAGGAAAGGAAATTTTAGAATTAATGTTGCGCAGTCGTAAATTGTATTAATTAGAATATTTACCTGTGACAGTGATTTTTTTTTATGTAGATCTTCTTATTAGTGAACTGAAAGGAAAATTTTGGTTGATTAATTCTGTGCAGTCGTAATTTGTATTAATTAGAATATTTACCTGCGACAGTGATTTTCATATATTGGTAAACTGTAGAGCAAATTTCGGTTTAACCATTCTGTGCACACATAATTTGCATTATTTGAAATACTTACCTGTGCGTCGGTGAGTCTTATATACCATAGTAGTGGCGAACCTGAGAGAAAAATTTGAGGAAAAGTTTCCTTGCACGTAACAAAGATCATTTTGAAAATTTTTCCTGCGTGACGGCAAGTTGGATTTATACTGGCAAGGGAGTACCCCTGTGGCAGAAGACACGGCAAGACATTTTGCTCTTACATATCCGAAGGAGCAGGGAAGCGAGAAGGTAAACTCAGACTTCAACGTAGTTCTGAAGCAGCTAGTGGATAGTTGGAAAAAACCAGTGTCCAACCCTTTTGGTACAGGAGGAGACCCCGAATATGATTGAATCAGGTGTTATGTAAGTCATGTAAGTCCATAGCGGACCACAAGGTTAGTTCAAATTTTCTCTAAGTATTCTTATTTGCTTTGTGTTCTTTTGTTCCTAATTTTACAGTGTTAAAATCAATTAGTGTACATCTAAGTTGAGGTGTCGATCACAGGGTTCGATAAGTCACATAATAGGAAAGCGCTTATTAGGGTTAGTCATAAGGATTCAGATCTAGATTAATCTTAACCGGAGACTAGTTTTTTTTGTATATATACCATGTTGGTCTTTTTGTGATCGGGTTTCCTCCCTCGTAAGTGATTCATATGCTTGAACAACCGCAATAAATAAATTATTTTGATTTGGACTTGATGAAATTTTGAGTTTCTTGATACGCCTTCCTTCTTCTTTTGGGTGATTTATTTTGGTCAGCTCTGGCCGCCCTTCTCCAAGTTGCTTTCTTCTTTTATTTACAGGTTTGTAACGGATTCAGCGCGATGGAGTGAGTAGTTCCATAAAGGGGATGGTCGCGGACAGGAGGGAGGTCGTTTCCTCACACACACGGCAATAGATGTAAAACACGTACACATGGGGCTGAGCATTTCGAGACGGCTTTGGAAGCTTAGCCAGGGTGGATGGGGGCGATTGGGCCCAACATTAACCAAACCCGGGGTCTCAACAACGTCAGAGACCCCTCTCAGCTCTCTCACTCTCTCTCAATCGTCCATTTGCCAGCGTTGTAAGCTCTCCGGGTGAATTAGCACTTGTTCGGCGTTGCTGAGGTCTTCTATTCTCCTTCTTTTTGCAGCATATAAATAAAATCAATTTTCTTCTTTTTAGGCTTTCAGGTTCCACAATGTGAAGGAAGCCTGCATTAGATCTTTTTTTCTGTCCGTTCGTCTGTCTGTGTTACAAATGGCGTCCAAGCTTTGGTTTTTTTTCTTCACATTTAGTCAAGCTTCTCTTGACTAGAATGCAATTGCTATTTCAATGTACTTTTCTCAATTTTTTTTTGTGTTATTATCACTATTAGAACTTTTCTTTGTTTTGTAAGACCTCAGTATTATGTTTTAAGCTGATGCAAGTGATTTGCCTGGCGGATACAAGGTGCTGGGTCTACGCAGAGCTCTTCTTGCTTCTGTGGAGTGCGTTACTTCCATGATAACTCCTTTTTGGCTCTCGTTAGGCCCGACCTTTGTATCGCGACTGGGTCACTCGACCATGGTTCTGGCTATATGTGCGATCGTAAACTGCCTTCGGTCAAGTCTAAGTCAACTTCTACCTTAAATTTAACAGTTTCCTGGTTTAAGTGCTCATCTACTCGGCAACAAGCGAGTCTTGTGCCCGAGGCGTACCACTATTGAAGCCAAGCTTCGGCTCGTGGACGCCGAGATGACGACCACTTGTCAGTTTTACTTGCATGACGAGCTGGTCAGCTGACCCAAACCTGGCAAGTTGTTGAACGATGTTCTTCTTTTGATTCTGTCCTTGTCTGGGCATTGGCGTCAGCTTACCGGTTTTAGTGTGCAACTTCGCACCAGATTTTTTTTTCGTTCAAACCCTTCTTCCCTTATTATTAAATTCAGTAATCCCTCTGGAGGCTCCTTGATGGAAGTGTGAGCTGTTCAGTTTGCAGTGGTCAGTTAGCGTTGTATGCGATGCGTACGCTTTTGAAATTAATTCCGCTTACATCTGATGGTTCCAGGGAGATGCCAGTATATTCTTAAATTTCTATGGTGTTTCGGGCTGTGAGCCATTTTAGTTTTGGATTTTTTTTAAAGAAAAAAAAAAGCTGCTTTGAGGTTTGCATTGTCACCTTTGGCATATATAAGCATTCATGTTTTTTTCTTCTGCCTGTTAATTATTTTGATCATACTAATATATACAATCAGCTACTGCTTCTCTCCTGAGTGCTGGAAGCCACTGAGTTACTGACAACTCACATTCGCCTTTCATCTCAACCTCATTCCCCATTAACCTTCCCTAACTTCTAGTGATGGGAGGCTAAATCGATTAGTGATGAACGCTGTATGCGATGCATACTGTTATGGATCTTATTTCAGTTCACTTCTGGTGGTTCCGAGAAGAAGCTCGTATTATCTCTCGTTTTTAGTTTTAGTTTGGTTGTCCCGTTCAGATATTTAGTTTTAGTTGGGTTGTCCCGCACAGATATTTAGTTTTGTTTGGGTTGTCCCGTATAGATTCATAGTTTTAGTTGGGTTGTCCCGTATAGATTTTTAGTTATAGTTGGGTTGTCCCGTATAGATTTTTAGTTTTAGTTGGGTTGTCCCGTATAGATTCTTAGTTTTATTTGGGTTGTCCCGTATACATATTTAGTTTTAGTTGGGTTGTCCCGCATAGATATTTAGTTTTAGTTGGGTTGTCCCGCACAGGTATTTAGTTTTAGTTGGGTTGTCCCGCACAGATATTTAGTTTTAGTTGGGTTGTCCCGCACAGATATTTAGTATTTGTTGGGTTGTCCCGTTCAGATTTATCTCCTTATATAAATCACCGCTACGGATTCTTACTCGAGTACCAGCAGCCATTTAATCACCGACCTCTCACCTTTCCTTGATTTGTTGACCTCAGTCCCTTGTCAAGTTGATGAACGATGTTCATCTCTCTTGATTTTTGTCCTTGACTAAGGGAGTGCTTGTCACGATCATGCATTGTGAGACGGCAACTTCAAGTTCCGATCTTTGACATTGCACCAACCTTCCCCTCCCCCATGTACACGTTTCTTGTTAGAGCTCGTCGTAGTATAGAGTGACCGAAGGCTTAGCGACTAGCCTGATTCTGAGCGAACGCCTTGGAGAGTGATCGAGAGGAGAGAGAGAGAGAGAGAGAATTTTGTTTTTACGCTTTCAGCAATGGCTGAATATGTGGTAGCTTTTTTTTTATTTTTTTTTTCAGCAGTGGCTGAAGCTTATTGATGTTCTTTTTATGTTCTTGTGTGTGTCGGAACAAGTGTGTCTCACCTCTCGTCGTGCCGTCATGCCGACGCCCTTCATGAAGAGAAAATATCGACGCTTAATTTTATTATTGACGCTATATATATTTGTTTCGTAAGTTTTATTCATTGACTCAATCTTAACTATTAGTAGAGTAATACACTTTGTAACGGGTTTTCCTTGTGAGCCCTGGTTAGGGGTTCCGGGTGCTCGTGAGTTACGCCAGGGTCAATAAACAACAAGGCCCATTTACATAAACAAATAATCAAAATATATTCTGGCTTATCATTTACCCTAATATAAAATTTCAATGTATGCTACTTATTCTAATCTTTTCTACAAATATATACATTTATAGGAACAGTATACTTGTTCACAAATATCTCTGTATCTGTCCTTTAATTAATTACAATGATATTTTAAGGAATGCATGCAAGTAGAAACCATTTCCTAACCAATACTATATTACTTTCTACGGTTCTACCTTACGGGAAAGAACGGGACAGAAACACTCACACAAATACATCACCAGAGTGACAGGAAAGGAAACACTCATAGAAATACATCACGAGAGTGCACGGAACGGAATACACCTACAGAAATACGTCACGAAGGTGTTCGGAGGAGGGAGCAGTAAACACTCACAGAAATACATCACGAGAGTGTGCGCGGAAAGGAATACAGGTCACTCACAGAAATACATCACGAGAGTGACAGGAAAGGAAACACTCACAGAAATACATCACGAGAGTATACGGAACGGAATACAAGTCACTCACAGAAATACATCACGAGAGTGACAGGAAAGGAAGCACTCACAGAAATACATCACGAGAGTGTACGGAACGGAATACACCTACAGAAATACATCACGAAGGTGTTCGGAGGAGGGAACAGTAAACACTCACAGAAATACATCACGAGAGTGTGTGCGGAAAGGAATACAAGTCACTCACAGAAATACATCACGAAAGTGACAGGAAAGGAAACACTCACAGATATACATCACGAGAGTGCACGGAACGGAATACACCTACAGAACTACATCACGAAGGTGTTCGGAGGAGGGAACAGTAAACACTCACAGAAATACATCACGAGAGTTTGTGCGGAAAGGAATACAAGTCACTCACAGAAATACATCACGAGAGTGGCAGGAAAGGAAACACCCACAGAAATACATCACGAGAGTGACAGGAAAGGAAACACTCACAGAAATACATCACGAGAGTGTACGGAACGGAATACACCTACAGAAATACATCACGAAGGTGTTCGGAGGAGGGAACAGTAAAGACTCACAGAAATACATCACGAAGGTGTTCGGAGGAGGGAACAGTAAACACTCACAGAAATACATCACGAGAGTGTGCGGAAAGGAGAGGACTGGAGCGAGCTGCAGCCAATGAGCCGGTGTCCAACAAGAAAGAAGTCCCCAGAAATACATCACCGGAGCTCCCATCCTGTCGGCAGCCAGCCACCAACTGAGCTCTCGAATGAATGGTGTGCATGCATTTACGGCAACGGAATACACCTACAGAAATACATCACGAAGGTGTTCGGAGGAGGGAACAGTAAACACTCACAGAAATACATCACGAGAGTGTGTGCGGAAAGGAATACAAGTCACTCACAGAAATACATCACGAAAGTGACAGGAAAGGAAACACTCACAGATATACATCACGAGAGTGCACGGAACGGAATACACCTACAGAACTACATCACGAAGGTGTTCGGAGGAGGGAACAGTAAACACTCACAGAAATACATCACGAGAGTTTGTGCGGAAAGGAATACAAGTCACTCACAGAAATACATCACGAGAGTGGCAGGAAAGGAAACACCCACAGAAATACATCACGAGAGTGACAGGAAAGGAAACACTCACAGAAATACATCACGAGAGTGTACGGAACGGAATACACCTACAGAAATACATCACGAAGGTGTTCGGAGGAGGGAACAGTAAAGACTCACAGAAATACATCACGAAGGTGTTCGGAGGAGGGAACAGTAAACACTCACAGAAATACATCACGAGAGTGTGCGGAAAGGAGAGGACTGGAGCGAGCTGCAGCCAATGAGCCGGTGTCCAACAAGAAAGAAGTCCCCAGAAATACATCACCGGAGCTCCCATCCTGTCGGCAGCCAGCCACCAACTGAGCTCTCGAATGAATGGTGTGCATGCATTTACGGCAACGGAATACACCTACAGAAATACATCACGAAGGTGTTCGGAGGAGGGAACAGTAAACACTCACAGAAATACATCACGAGAGTGTGTGCGGAAAGGAATACAAGTCACTCACAGAAATACATCACGAGAGTGACAGGAAAGGAAACACTCACAGATATACATCACGAGAGTGCACGGAACGGAATACACCTACAGAACTACATCACGAAGGTGTTCGGAGGAGGGAACAGTAAACACTCACAGAAATACATCACGAGAGTTTGTGCGGAAAGGAATACAAGTCACTCACAGAAATACATCACGAGAGTGGCAGGAAAGGAAACACCCACAGAAATACATCACGAGAGTGACAGGAAAGGAAACACTCACAGAAATACATCACGAGAGTGTACGGAATGGAATACACCTACAGAAATACATCACGAAGGTGTTCGGAGGAGGGAACAGTAAAGACTCACAGAAATACATCACGAAGGTGTTCGGAGGAGGGAACAGTAAACACTCACAGAAATACATCACGAGAGTGTGCGGAAAGGAGAGGACTGGAGCGAGCTACAGCCAATGAGCCGGTGTCCAACAAGAAAGAAGTCCCCAGAAATACATCACCGGAGCTCCCATCCTATCGGCAGCCAGCCACCAACTGAGCTCTCGAATGAATGGTGTGCATGCATTTATACTTTTCTGACGGCAGATGCTAGAACATTTCGGTAATTTCTACTTGGTATTAGAGTAGGGATAGAAATGAGAAGATTACTGTCGGTTACGAAATTATGAGTAACTAATCTCGACTACAGTGGGATCTAAAATTATACTTTTATGTTACTTTGGTCAAGAAAAGAGGATACTTGGAAATGGTTCGTTACAACTTTAGTGTTATTGATTATTCTAACGTACACGTATCTTGTTACCAATATCACCGTCGTGTTTTTTTTTGCGTTTATTTTTAAAATTTATTTATATTGTTATCGTGATGATTGTTCAGTTCCAGGTGATCCACTTCGATGCAACCCAAGTAGTGCGTGTAGTGAGCGAGATCTTATTTTTTTTGTCTAGGCATTGTACATATAAATGTTTTTTCTTCTTCGACACTGCGAATAATCTAATGATCACGATAAGTATAACCAACCTTGTTTTCTTTACGAGCGATGGAATCACTGTCGCGTTTGTTAGGTTTGTATGTTATCGGTACTACCATAGAAGCCATTTTCCTACTCGGATTGTCAGTCGGACTAGATCGGTTTTATCTTATGAATGGCAATTATAAGCTAAGGTTTATTTTCTTTATCAGGCACGCAGTAATGCTATTCCTTTCGCATTCTTTCAAGAAGCCTTTAGTAAGTTCCCTTCTTTGGAATTTTTTTTTGTTTCTCTTTTTCCCTGCTCAGGATATAAAGTCTTGATCAAAGTTGAGTAGATCTCGGTAGCCCTAAGAAGGCATCCGGCAAGCTCCACTTGTGAACTACAGGTTATCGCAAACCCTCCTACTACTTCCTCAGTGGTGGGTGATAAAACTCTTTCACTTTGTTACTAACCCCTTCTGCGTTAGCCTTCACCTGAAGGATTTTAAGTTTCTGTCTTTCTCAGTTTTCTTCCAATTAAAAGGTCTCCGAGCGGTGGTTGGCGTGGCTAAAGCCTCAGTGGAGTGTAGTTTTTTTTATATATTGTGTATTATCTCTAAACTAACAAGTTTAGATGGTCCCAGTCTTTGTTACTAACCCCTTCTGGGTTAGCCTGATCTGAAGGATTTTTCTTTCCTGTCCTTTCTTCAATTTCCTTAGAGCTTGAACCCGCTTGCTGCATCACGCGGGATATTCGTCATCCTGAGTGAGTTGATAGATGAATTCTATCTGTTACGAAGCGATTTCCTCACTTAGGATTGGGTGTTGCGACTAGATTCAGCAGAACCCTGAACGATAAGTAGCGGCATTTCACCGAAGAAATCGTAATCTCGAGCCGAACATTCCCGTACCCAATAATTCAATCGCTGTTCCTCTTCCTGGTCAGTTCATTGGGCGAGGCGAGTTGGTAGACGACGTCTATCGGTAGATCAGTCCTCCCTCGTCCAAGAAGAACTGGGATCAGGGCCGCAGATGGGTTCCGAGTTCTCAATAATTCAGGGTATAGTGTGTGCCCGGCTGGAGACTCTTGTGGGTCGTCCCCAAGTTGGGCGCGTTGTGGGTGGATCTATTCCCTTTTAGTGCATATCCTGACATATGTCTCGTGTCAAAGCCCGGCTTGAGACTCTTGTGGGTCGTCCCCACGTTGGGCGCGGCAGCAAAAATATTATTCATAGTTCACCTCCCGAGTCGACCTTCTTGTTTTTTTTTCTTTTCTCTCTATTCTCTCCCTTCCTCGTTTTGCCCGGCATGTGACTCTATTCTCGGTGGCTCGTCCCCACGCTGTAGCGTATACCCCCTTACGCTACTTTTGTTTGGCTTCTCTACGTTTGTAGAGAAACCCCATGATTTCCCAGAGTTTCCGGGGAAAAAAATAAAATTTAGCTATTTCCGAGAAGTAGCCCTATGCTAATTCTCCATATGAAAAAATTCCTGAAAAGTTAAAATTTATTTATTTTCAAGAAGTAGCCCTGAAATGAAATTTTAGAATTAATGTTGTGCAGTCGTAAATAGTATTAATTAGAATATTTACCTGTGACAGTGATTTTGTTTTATGTAGTGAACTGAAAGGAAAATTTTGGTTGTTTCATTCTGTGCAGTCGTAATTTGAATTAATTAGAATATTTACCTGCGACAGTGATTTTCATATATCATCATATTGGTAAACTGTAGAGCAAATTTCGGTTTAACCATTCTGTGCACACATAATTTGCATTATTTGAAATACTTACCTGTGCGTCGGTGAGTCTTATATACCATAGTAGTGGCGAACCTGAGAGAAAAATTTGAGGAAAAGTTTCCTTGCACGTAACAAAGATCATTTTGAAAATTTTTCCTGCGTGACGGCAAGTTGGATTTATACTGGCAAGGGAGTACCCCTGTGGCAGAAGACACGGCAAGACATTTTGCTCTTACATATCCGAAGGAGCAGGGAAGCGAGAAGGTAAACTCAGACTTCAACGTAGTTCTGAAGCAGCTAGTGGATAGTTGGAAAAAACCAGTGTCCAACCCTTTTGGTACAGGAGGAGACCCCGAATATGATTGAATCAGGTGTTATGTAAGTCATGTAAGTCCATAGCGGACCACAAGGTTAGTTCAAATTTTCTCTAAGTATTCTTATTTGCTTTGTGTTCTTTTGTTCCTAATTTTACAGTGTTAAAATCAATTAGTGTACATCTAAGTTTAGGCGTCGATCACAGGGTTCGATAAGTCACATAATAGGAAAGCGCTTATTAGGGTTAGTCATAAGGATTCAGATCTAGATTAATCTTAACCGGAGACTTTGTTTGCTTTAGTTTTTTTTTGTATATATACCATGTTGGTCATTTTGTGGTCGGGTTTCCTCCCTCGTAAGTGATTCATATGCTTGAACAACCGGAATAAATAAATTATTTTGATTTGGACTTGATGAAATTTTGAGTTTCTTGATACGCCTTCCTTCTTCTTTTGGGTGATTTATTTTGGTCAGCTTTGGCCGCCCTTCTCCAAGTTGCTTTCTTCTTTTATTTACAGGTTGGTTACGGATTCAGCGCGATGGAGTGAGTAGTTCCATAAAGGGGATGGTCGCGGACAGGAGGGAGGTCGTTTCCTCACACACACGGCAATAGATGTAAAACACGTACACATGGGGCTGAGCATTTCGAGACGGCTTTGGAAGCTTAGCCAGGGTGGATGGGGGCTATTGGGCCCAACATTACCCAAAGCCGGGGTCTCAACAACATCAGAGACCCCTCTCAGCTCTCTCACTCTCTCTCAATCGTCCATTTGCCAGCGTTGTAAGCTCTCCGGGTGAATTAGCACTTGTTCGGCGTTGCTGAGGTCTTCTATTCTCCTTCTTTTTGCAGCATATAAATAAAATCAATTTTCTTCTTTGTATGCTTTCAGGTGCCACAATGTGAAGAAAGCCTGCATTAGATCATTTTTTTTCTGTCCGTCCGTCTGTCTGATCAGTTATGTTGACGATTTTGCACAGCTTAACAAGCATCAAGGGATGTAGGTGGCAAGAACCACCCCAAGCCGTCTGATTGCTAGCGGCATAATTGCTGTGCAGCCACCCACGCTAATCCCGCCATGATTTTGTAACAAAGAGGTGTCGGATGCAGTATGTATCTACATTCAGGTACAAGTGAATGTAGGTAGATCTGTCGGCTGACAAGCTCTTCGTTACACGCGTTTGGCCCGTGTTACCCGATATATCCGTCAAACCCACAAAAAACCAACCATCCTGGCACTGGGAACTCCGCAGATAATTCTTCTTTAAAGGCAAATGTCATTGACCGATGCTCGTAATATGATTCCCGAGTATGATGGTAACCCTGAAGGTTTACACAGATTCATAGCATCTTGTGATGTATTATTCGAACAAGGCAAATGTGACGCAGATCGAAATATGTTCCTGAGTATTTTAAAAACTATGTTGACCGGCCCCGCGTATGATCTCTTAAATTATCGAGACTATTCTTTTTGGGATCTTTTAAAAAAAGAACTTAACACCCATTTTAAAAACGATAGGCCAAGAATAGCCATACACGGTGAACTTCTACGGCTCAAACAAGGCACTCGCGAAAGTATTCAAGATTTTGCAAGAAGGGTTTCAAAAAAAAATTTACTGATTTAAATGACGCCACTGTCCATGAAGCAGCTGGTAGCGCTTCACAGAAATATTTGCTCATAGAAAACGAGCAGAATGCTAAACGAGCTTTCGAAGATGGGCTCAGAAATGATCAATTAAAATTGATAACTAAAGCTCGCTCTGAAACTTCCCTAAGAGAACTAATCAGTTTCACAAATGAACATTCACAAGGCATTGAGGGGGCACAGCGAAGCGTGGCCCGTTCACAACATAATCTGCTTGTTTGTAATTACTGTGGCAAAAAAGGCCATACCAAAGATAGTTGTTTCAAGCGTAAACAACTACCTCCGTTTCATGTAACATATCCAAACATAAAAAGAGAAGTGAATAAAATCACATGTGAATACTGCAATAAACCCAATCACCGCGCTTACGAATGTCGAAAGAAACGTTATGATGAACAACTTTCTCGTTCACAGCCGAACAACGATATGTGTTCGACAAACCTAAAATTAAAAGAAAAATTAGACTAAAAGTTAAGAGAAACGGCTTACCAGCATCTGGGAAGACACAGATGCTAAGGGTCCCACGACGACCTGAAATAAAAAAAAAAAAGAATTAAAAGATGAACTCAAAAGATAAATACTAAGGTAATAAATGAATTTTCACACAACAAATTGTGTTTACATACATAGTACCTCACAGTGCATGCAAACAATAACAAAAAAAAATGCACTAAACTTTATGTTCAGCAACATAGAGCATAAAGGTATCTCAAGTACCCACATACGGGCACAGAATAAACCCCTTTTCAATGCATTTGTGAATACCTGAGATGAGACTTTTGCAAACAAAAACTCACCTTGACAGGTAAACATGGTATTAGAAAATGTTGGGATTTTCACATGAAAATACACATAAAAGAAAGAAAATTAAAATTCCCTCGCTGAATAATTGTTCACCACACAAAACACTATTTTTTTACATAAAAATTAACAAAAAATAACTCGCGCGCGACTGACACTTCGCATATAAACACCGACGTGTACTTCATATTTTCGCGACGTTCAAAATGTTATCCCGGGGTAAAACGAGACGACGAATCCGATGGGCGCGTTCGCGTCGCGATATTTTTCACGTGTTACGAGTAATTCGCGATTTAATAAATTTCCCTTTACACCAATGAGTGCGAAAGAGACAGAAAGGTGTGAAAGGGACAAGGATGAAGATGAACAAAATGAATTCTGAGAGCAATTTGGTAAATTGAACTAAAAGATGGCGTATCGATAAGTTATGGCACAGATTCGGAAAACTTATCATAATTACTTGAAATTAAAAAGAATTCCTATGGGAAAGATGTCAAAAAATGCAATTTGTAATTTGACATCAAATGACTACAACAAATTCACATATTGTAGTCAAATTAAGCCTAAAAATTGCATAATTCATTTTTATGGATATGAAATCGGAACAAAATTCTCTATAAAAAGGGGGTTCATTCTTCATTCTGCCTTCTTATCTTTCAAGTTGTCAAAGTGCGAGCAGATGTAGTAGCATTCCTCCCACAATTTGCAAGTTTTTCATAAAGTGTCATCAATAAAGGAAATAGAAATTTCAGCAACCTTAGTATATTCTTCAACAAAAGAAGCATTAAATTTTTCAAAGGCAATTCGCAACAGCAACAAATTTTCAAGTAAATTTATTGATTGAATTTTTAATAGCAACAAATTTAAATTAAATTCAAGGTAACTTCGTGAATTAATCATTTATCTTCAATTTGGGTTAAATTTCATTGTGTTTGCATGCCAGGTGTTGGTTATACACACATGTATGAATTTAACAAGAACGATTGAATTTTTTATTCTTAATTTCTTCCTTTCAGCCATTTAACTAATTCACTCAAGTAAATCGACATTTCTAACAATTATTTATCGTGTGAAAAATATGCCATTAGGTCCATTTTACACAACATAATAATTGGAAATTAGATTTACCTTGAGTTCTAATTATTATTTACTTTTAGCCATTAGTAAATATATTAGTTAAGAAACAGAAAGGAAAAATTGTTTTACCTTATATATATATGAAATTGTAACGTAGCATAATTTTCTAATTTGTTATTACTGTAAAGAAAGAGATAAATTCGAGTAAAATATAGTTCCTTTTTGTACATTTAAATTTCTTTTAGTTATTAAATACATATAACAACACAGTGAATCAGTGAATTGCAAGTGAAGTTTCTAAGCTTTTACGTGTAAGTTGAGGGATGTAAATTTTGCATATTGATAGAATTTGTTCAAGTAATTAATTTTCTCATAAGATTAATATTTGTTTAGTCAATAGTATTATTCGTTTGCAATAAATAATTGAGTGAACAATAGAGTGACAAATTTCTTTTTTTTATTTAACCGCTACACTCCCCGAGAATATTTTATTTCAGCATACGTGGATTCTCGTTCGTAATTGCAGTTTTCTTTCGAAAGTCAATTATAGGAATTGACAGATTTCATTAAGCTGTACGTTGCGAGCGCAGTCTATTCGTATTTGTCAATTAGTGGAATTGACTTATCAGCTGCGGTAAAACAATATGACAAAATTTGACCATAGACCGGCTTCTAGTAACCAATCTCAACCAATGAGACAGGTTAGGTGGTACATTCCTCATGAGTCATATCCGGGAAACCAATTTCCGAGAAACCACATTTAGCGTCCCAAAAATATTGACACAGAAAATTCGAGTGCCTATGAGCACATCACAAAATTCACTAACAGTGCAATTCCCATTTAATATTTCAAAATATATATAACTACACGAAATAAGTCTGCATAAAGCAGAAGCTACAATAGACACAGCCCTAGTTTATGAAAATCAGCGTTGCACAATAACCACCCTAGCTGGTGATGCAATTCCTTCTGTAGGTGTGTCATATGGCTCACTCATTCTCAATTCAGAACTGTCAATTAAACATCCATTCCACATAATTCCGGAAAACAATAAATTACCAAGTGACGGCTTGTTAGGAAGCGATTTCTAAACAAAGTACAAATGCAGTCTCAATTATTCAGATGGCTATTTGGAAATGGAGTTTCATATTCCCCAAGTAAACAAAGTTAATATCCAACCCCATAAAATGTACGGAAAGCTTCCCAGAAATAATAAAAACTCAGTGAAATCGAGTCTCAGAAAGACGAAACAATAGGTCAAATTCGAAACACATGCAGGAAAAGTTGTAGAACAGTGCAGAAGTAATAAAAAAAACGGATCGGTGATGAATACATTCAGGAAAATAACGCCATAAAAGCTAAGCAAAGTAGCACGGCAAATGAGGAACCCTCAAATAAAAAAGATTTGGGAAGAGAAGGATCTTGTAATGACAGGAAAACGACTCCAGTGTTAATGGTCTTCCAAATTTTATACTATCTAGTTAAGATAGCTTTGTTTAAAAAGCTTTTCTAATACTAATTCTAGATCTACGAATTGTCTGGTATGTGAGAGCTCATTTATGCCAGCTCAGGCGACCTCTACTGCCTATGTAGATATTGCTCAAGAAAATTAGAAAAAAAAACCATTAGAAGCTTCAAATAAATATAATAGCGATGTTGTAATAACTTCTAGGGAAATCGATTTCACTTCAAATATGGATAATAGTGATATGGTAAATAAGAACCAACTAGAGCTGCAAAAGGAAGTATATGATAACCTACCTGCAAAAAATAAAAATCTCAATAATATAATCAAGTTACTTCCAAGAATTGAAAATGTGGTAACGTTACCCACTTCAGAAACTAAAGAATTGATGTGCGAACACAAAGAAATTCAATCTGGGGTGATTTTAGGGAATACAGTGTCAAGACCGAAGAACCATACAATTAAAGTTCTCGTATTAAACTCAAACGATAACGAAGTAGATATACCGTATGAAAACATACAGACTATCTGGTCTCGATTAGATGACTACGACATAATCGAAGCCAACTACGAAAAAGACCCAGTTATAAATCACCTAAGGAATCTAGAAGAGATAGTGAAATTACAGCATTGCAATAAGGAAGAAAAAGAGACTATAATGGACATTTGTCGTCAATGTAACGACCTATTTTATCTGGAAAGTGACACATTAACGTACACTGACGCAGCTACACACCCTATCCAAGTTAAATCAGACATGGTCCCATAGGCAGGTCAACGAGATGTTAGATCAAGGCATTATAAGCCCAAGCAAAAGTCCGTGGAATTCTCCCTTGCTTTTGGTTCCCATAAAACCGGACGATACAGGTAAGAAACGTTGGCGTGTAGTTGTCTATTTTGACGCTTAAACGTAGCCACTTTAGGAGACGCCTATCCGTTGCCTAACATTTCTGACATTCTCGACCAATTGGGTCATTCCAAGTACTTCACTACATTGGATTTGGCTAATGGTTCCCACCAAATACCATAGAATGAAAGGGATAGGGAAAAAACAGCATTCAGCACCCCCTTTGGGCATTATCATTATAACAGGTTGCCCCTCGGACTGAAAGGGGCACCAGCAACCTTTAAGCGTCTTATTAACACAGCCTTTACAGGTCTACAGGGATTGCGTTGTTTTATATACCTGGATGATATTGTCATCTACGGTTACAATTTAAGAGATCACAATGTGAAACTCGTTCAGGTGTTTGAACGACTATGAATCCACAATCTCAAGTTGCAGCCTGAGAAGTGTCATTTCCTGCAGAAGGAAATAATTTACCTGGGACATGTAGTAGGTGAACATGGTGTTCAGCCAGATCAGAGCAAGTTTGAAGCAGTTAAAACCTACCCCACACCAAAAAAGGCGAAAGATATCAAAGTATTTCTTGGTTTTGTGAGATATTATAGACCTTTCATACCGAATTTTTCCAAGATAGCTAAACCTCTGACTAACCTACTGGTGTTTAAATGGGACAGTTTTTGCGACGAATCGTTTAAGATCCTAAAAAATAAGCTTATTTCCGCGCCTATACTAGCATATCCTGAGTTTGATAGAGAATTCAATATAACAACTGATGCCAGTGACTTCGCCGTGGGCGCCGTGCTATCTTAAGGGGAGATCGGAAAAGACCGCTCAATATGATATACCCGCCGAGTCCTGAACTCTGCAGAGACCAGATACGCGACTATCGAGAAAGAACTACTAGCGATCGTCTATGCTGTCGCGCAAATCCGCCCATACATATATGGCAGAAAGTTCACGATAGTCACGGATCACAATCCACTGGTCTGGCTGATGAAATTGAAGGACCCTACATCTGGGTTGATGAGGTGGCGAATCAAAAGAGTATGATTATAACATTATTCATAAGCCCGGTTCATTGAACGCCAATGCGGATGCCCTAAGCAGGATAGTACCTGACGAAACCAGCAAACTTAATGAGAGTAAGGCAATCAATGTAATCACTCGTAGGCAAGCCCAAATTTCAAATTACCCATTGACTCATGCATCAATTTATAGTTTATACAATGACTATATATCAACCCCACTTGTGTATAATAGTTCCCTGTCCGAGGAAAGAGGCCACCTTCTTAACGAAAAAGGCGTAAAATACAAGTTTTTTATGTTACCCAAAACTGAGGATCAAATTGAGATTTACTTACAAGGGATCTTTCCAGAGTTGATAGACAACTTAGAAGTTAGCAAAATAAACGAATACAAAAAGAAGAATCAAGCATATGTCGTAAAAAAGACTAATATACCAATGCGAAGGGAAACGACAACAAACAAGTGCTAACAAATTTTTATGACTATAAGGAATATTGCAAGCAACGCAAACTCACGGAGCTATATATATCGTTACCTAACGTCGATCTATTAACTCTTTCGAAAATAAAAAATAAGATAAACTTCGTATTCCAGGATCCGGATTACAAAATTAAATTGTTTATTACAAGAATTACAATAATTAAAAACTTAGACGCACAGAGGAGAATAATAGAACAGCTACATGAATCACCCTTACGTGGTCATCAAGGGATCACAAGGACAATTAAAAGAACCAAACAGTGTATAACTGGCCAGGAATGAACTTGGACATAGAAACATATGTCAAAAGGTGTCGATCCTGTCAAACTAATAAATTGCCTAGAAACCCAAAGATGTCAATGAAAATTACATCGGCGAGCACTAGACCATTTGAAATGTTAGCTTTGGACATAGTGGGACCTTTGCCTATAAGCCATCGATACCTCTTAACATTCCAGGATGACCTGACAAAATACACGGAAGCCATTTCTCTTCGCAATGCTGAAACGCGAACAGACGCTGAAGCATTTGTAACAAATATCATATGCAAACACGGAATTTCGGACTCCCTACTAATAGATCAATGAACCAATTTCATGAGCGAAATGTTCACGCAAATGTGTAAGTTACTGCAAATTAAGAAACTTCAGACGGCACTCTACCACCCACAAACCAATGGTGCCTTGGATCGCAGTCATAGGACACTAGCCGAACTACTGTACGGATTTCCACCCAATCTTCCCTCCATAGTCAAAACAAATCCAGTTGTTAACTATAATTACGACAATTACAGTAATGAGCTAAAAGCCAGGTTACAACACAGCTACCAAATAGCACGAGAGAATCTCCTTAATACTAAGGATAAATCTAAACGTCTGTACGACAAAAATTCCCAAGCCAAAACAGTCAATCTCGGAGACAAAATCCTCCTAAAAAATCACGGAAGAAAAAATAAACTTTCGCCCCTATCGACCGGACCATACGAGGTAATAAAGATCAATACGACTGAAAATTCGACAATCAAAATGTGGAATAAATCTAAAGTAGCACACAATAACAATTTAAAATCATTCGTCGAATAAAACACTAATTCTCAACTTACCATATAGGTACATATGGATTCCCATTATTATGCATGTTGGGATGGGCGCCGCTATAACTAATAGATCAGAAGCCTTGAAAATAACATACCTGAAGGACAACCCTGGGATTTATTTCGAGGAAGTAGGCAGAGTAGGCCTTTACAGTAATGAATGGCAAGTAGTTATATACTATGATCTTGAAGATTTCAATTTCGAACTTGAAAAATTAAGTAATTGTACGGAAACGTCCAAGAAACTTTATAATATAATTAAAGTTTTTAATAATAAGCTTCCGTTATGCGACGATATAACTGACCAATTATATTCCATCAATAGAATACTTAGACAAAACTCGGTGTTACTAAAACCAGAGACTTCACGTTACAAAAGAGGGTTATTTAACGTAGTAGGGACCCTGAGCAAAACTTTGTTCGGTACCTTGGACGCTGAAGATGCAGCCAACTTCGACGTACAGATAGAAAAACTTAAGACTGATGCGTTTGAAAAATCAAACTACAATTATTGAAACCACTGTAAATATTTTCAAAAAGTCCCGTATGGACATTAAAGTTCAGTTTATCCACATCGATAAAAAAATCGATACCATCAATTCCGCGATTAATAAATATAGGTTAGACTCCCTACAACAAAACATAACTACAGATTTAGAAACCCTAGTATCGCTCACTGCCCTAATGATGCTCAGATACGAAACCATTCAAAACCTGTTAATCGACTTAGTAACGGATGTGCGACAGGGAAAGCCACACCGTCAATTATAACACCAACTCAAATAAAACATACCCTGGAAACAATTCAGAAGGATTACCCAACTCACTCACGTTGCCTATAAACAAAGATTCGAATAACCTACTACAAGTATATAAACTGAGCAGTGTTCGTACTGCTACGACAGGTAACAAAATAATTTTTCAAGTTAAACTCCCATTACCATAGACAACTATCAACTTCTAAAAACCTACCCTCTCCCAACTACACATGGAAATGAACTAGCGTACATAGAGCCCTCGCTAGAATATCTGGTAATAGATTATAGTCGAGAGCACTATTACCCACTAAATAAACTCGACATTCAAAACTGCTTAACATTGACTTGGTCCAATATCTGTGTCGAACCGTCCATCCGATAAGCAACATTTTTCCCCGTAAATAATCTGTGCGATATAGATCTTCTCAAACATAGTAATTCCATTCCTCCGAACACAAGCTTTCAATCAGAAGTCAATAAATTCTTCAATTTATTGCCGACTCAACTTTTTATGCAGTACGCGCATTGCCCATAGAACTAAACTTTCAGCACGAGACCAATTCACATAGGCCGTGCCTGACCTATAGTTACATATAATTTACTGTCAATGCACTATGCTCGCTTTGTGCAATTTGTTTGGTACCTGACCCATATATTTAGCACTGCATGTTGTTTGTAATTGTCATATACATATAACATAAGCCAATAGCCTGCGTTTAATTTCTTTAAGGACATGGGAAAATATGTAATAATGGCATGTATATAATGCACGTCAATAGCCTGCACTGGGGAAAATGTTTAATATCGCCTACATAGCGATATTGATTATTCCCAATATATAAAATCAATATATGTATGGAGGCGTGCCCAATTTGATTGTTAAATTATTAACATTAATTTCGCAATTTTTCACCCCTCTACCAAATTCTGCCCGATTAGCAATTATCGAGGAAAATCAATGAATCCTCCCTGAATAAAAATCCGGTGCGTCGCTAAGAACAGGGAGTTATTTTTTTGGTAATGATCAAGAGACCCCCGACACACGGTAAGGTCTCTAGATCCTAAGGAATCTTAAAAACTAAATTAAAAGTTATAAAGTTACATATATGCAAGTGTCTAGAATCTAAAAGTTATAAAGTTTATATGCAGGTGTCCAGAATTTAAAAGTTATAAAGTTATATGCAAGTGTCTAGAATCTACAAAATAAATAAAAATTGCGAATAACTCAGACACGGAGTCTCAATTACAAATAAATAATAATACTAAAGGGCTGGTGAACTTCTCTTTAAAGCACTTCCAGTGCTTGTTGTGAGAAATAACCCCGTTCACAACATCTTCAATTCTTATCTATTTTCAAATTCCATATCAGACCTCCGTTCTACTCTCCATTACTCTCCATTTGTTGATAATATCACGTAATTGAATATTGTTTTTTTCATGTGTTGTTACGTTATCAACAAGATCGTCCCAATCGTTTCTCATTAAATGATGATGGGAAATATGAGCAAGTTCCGGTATATATAAATTCCTACTAAGAAAAATATGGAAGCCATAATTTCTGCAGCCATATTTCTGCAGTTTTGAAATATATAGTATCTTGCTGTATTTGGTGCACGTCGGTATCCAGGAAGGGTCATAAAACCATGAAACCTTTGGTGTATTTCTTGATTCGCCTCTTCTCGTGCAGGCTGCGGGGTAGAATTTGGTATGGGCTGCGGCTGAGGGCAATGATCTGTATAGCCTGAAGTGGCATATCGTGTAAGTCCTGGGAACGCACAGCACGGTCAAATCTTTGCCAGTAAAGATGACATATGGATCTGGGGCCGTCGGAAGGGATATAAAAAAAAACATACTGTTGACATGTGATTTCTTATTCATAACCTAAAAAGATTTACAATAACTATTATTAGTTGTAAGCAATATTCATTGGCAGTACACATAAAATAACTAAGATGGCGATGCCGCGGATGTCAGCAGGTGATCAGTCCACCTGTTGAATTGAACTATTTCATCAGAATCCACAGAGGTGTCAACCTCTGGAGATTACGATCGGTGTTCCATTCCGAGTCAGGGCCCCAGCGCATCATCTGTTTAAATTCCCCCTGAAATAACCCAGCAAACCAACAATACGCATAGAGCCAGCTATAATTTAGTCAATCTATTCACAACGGCAATATATCTTATTCATTATTGCATTTCATTAACATGTGACTCTTTAAAAAACCACTTTTTTTTTTTTTTTTTTTTTTTTTTATATATTATTAAGCCAAGCTCAGGGGATACCCTATGATGCAAAGCACAGCATGGCAGGAAGGAGATAGGGAAAGGATTAGGGGATATGAGGAAAGTGGCGGAGGTGCCGATGTATGTCGCCCTTAAACTTCCGCAGATTGTATGCCGGAGGAAAAACAGAAGATGGTAAGCTGTTTCCACATTCGCACTGTTCGGGATAAAAAAGCATCTCTGAATTTTACTGTACGGCCGAAAGTAATTTGAAGGGTTAAAGGATGTGCGCGGTTTGCAGCGCGAGTATTGCGTGCAGGAATCATTCTACAAGGGATTAGACTAGATATTTCATCAGAACATTGACCATTGCATATAGCGATAAAGGAGCGAAAAGGCATCCAACATTGCGGCGGTGCTCGAGTGAGTCGATATGACAAGTTATTGCCAAATCGCCAATGAGCTTGAAGGCTCTCTTTTGGACAATATCCAATGAAGCTAAGGCTGTGCGACCAGCCCCGGCCCATATATGGGAGTTGTATTCCATTCTAGGTCTAATGTAGGACTTGTAGAGGAGCGCTAGATTTGACGGGCTGAAATATTTCTTACACCTTTTCAGAAATCCAAGACATTTCGATGCTTCTTTGGCAACAGAGAAGATGTGATCTGTCCAGTTTAACTTACTGGAAATATTAATGCCAAGAATGCTTAGTGACGGTGAATCAGAAATGAATGCTCCATCAAAAGAAACGGGTGTGGTTAAGTTATGATCTTGTTTTAATGAGATAAGACAGCTTTGGGACTTTGATGCATTGAATTCGACGCGATTCGCTTTGCCCCAAGCGAGGATATTGGCAAGATCGTTATTCAATGATCTAGTCATGCAATCTCGTTTAAACACATGCAGCATTCCCCCTGGATTCTGCAAGAGTGTCAAAGGAGTAAGCGAAATCAAGAGTACTGTCATCTGCGAAACTATGGATGGATTGAAAGTAAGGGAAAGCAGATCATTAATGAAAATTAAAAAGAGAGTTGGAGAGACTAACAGAGCCTTGAGGTTACACCGGCATTTATGGGATGCGGTTCAGACGTAACGCCATCTAATACAACAAGTATTTGGCGACTAGATAGGAAACTTTCAATCCATAATACAAGAGGAGGGGAGAGACCAAGTGCATTGAGTTTGGCTAAAAGGGCTGGATGCCAGACTCTATCAAAGGCTTTTGAAATATCTAGGGCAACGATTTTAGACTCACCAAAATTGTGAGACTACGATTCCAACGTTCCGTAAGAAAGGTCAGCAAGTCTCCAGATGAGCGTCCAGCTCGGAAGCCATATTGGCGATCGTTGATGAGATGATTAGTTTCTAGATACTTCATTAATTTTGAGTTAATGATAGATTCAAAAACCTTTGAAAGAATCGAAGTGATGGCAATTGGTCGATAATTTGAGGGATCGCTACCCTCTCCTTTCTTAGGAATAGGCTGAACGTGAGCTAGCTTCCAGCAGTTGGAAATTTTCCTGTCGAATAAGACAAGTAGAAGAGTTTTGCGCAGAGGTTTAGCCAAGGATGAGGCGCAGCTTTTAATTAACAGGGGCGAAAAACCATCAGGACCTGCGGCTTTGGAGACGTTGAGTCCCTTAAGGACCCTGACCACATCCCTCGTACGAAGGTGTATTGGCTCTTGTACACATTCACACGGGCGATGCAAAACAGGTGTTTGTGAAGGTTGGTGGAAGACGAGAATTTGAAGCGAATCTAGCAGCTAAAATATTAGCTTTATCCAGGGAGTCAACAATCACTTCACCATTATTAAGTAGTGAAGGTATAGAGGAACTGGTGAAATTGTTCCTGATGGTTTTGACCAGGGGACCAGAAACCTTTGCTACCTTTGCGGCTTGTCAAGATTCTTGTCTAATATTCTGGTCAAAAAGAAATTTTTCTCTCTGGATAATGGACTTGCAGGTGTTCCGTGCAGTCTTGTAGACTTGTTTCATTTCCGGACATGGATGCAATTGATAGGTCGCGAAAAGCAGACTCTTCGCTTTTATAGCTTGGTTGCACTTATCGTTAAACCAGGAGGCGATCATGCTGTTGTTGAGACCTGCTGTAAGAATACGGAATGTATTCACGCATGCCAAGATTTAGTATGTTACTAAATTGTAATGTGCATTCATCAACATCCCTCGAAGCAAAACAGACCGACCAATCAATTTCTTTAAGATACTTATTGAGACTTTCCCAATCAGCATTCTTATAGTGCCAAAGAAGCCTACTTGTAGGTGGAGCAGTTGGTCGGCACAGGTTTGAGGTGGTAAATTGAGCCTTGATTAAACAATGGTCTGAATTTCCAAGAGGGAACCGACTGAAATGGAATATTTGTCAGGATGAGATGTTAGAAACAAGTCGAGTAAATTAGCTTATCTCC
>OZ005744.1:59892632-59900132 GCA_963930735.1 Dioctria linearis
CCAAAAATTTTAATATCCACCATGCCGTATGCGCATACTTCATTGTATGACATACCGATATATCAGTGGATGGCAATGCTTGCGCATACATCAGTTACTTGTAAAAAGTGCGTGCGTTCATATCAAAATGTCAGCGATTATTGGTGGAACAAAGCAATTTTAGAGTGAATTTATTGATATTGTTACGCGCCACAAAGTGATACAAGCGACATCTAATGGAAATGGAAACAACTTTAGGTTAGTGACATCCTAGTAAACTGGTTTTGGAGAATGGAATATTCAGGAAGGTTCTAGGATAATTCGTAGAGTATAAATACGGCGCTGCTCACATCCAGGAGGCGAGTATTATTTCAGACAGCGAAGTGAGAAGTGAACGAAGTAAACTATTTGGATTGCGATAATTAGAAGTACAGTACTAGCGATAAATAAAGAGTTGATTTGATAATTATTTGTGAATTTGCGAGAGTAAACAGTAAAGTTAAATAAAGAAAGAACTTTTGAACTATATCTGAAATATTGTGTTTTAAATAACGAATTAAGGCCACGCTCATAACAACTGGTGTCAGAAGTAAAATAAAATCGCGAAATAAAGTGGTGGCATTTGACTTTGAAATTCAAAGAGTGATTAATTTTGTGAAATCGCGCAAGAATGGGACGCAAACTAGAGGAGCTTCGCATACAGGAATTGAAAGTGGAGTTGGGGAAGCGGTCATTGCAAACGACAGGTCTAAAGAATGTTCTAGTCGAGCGACTTAGACAAGCGTTGATAGAGGAAGAAAAGAATCCTGATACATACGTTTTCGAGGAAGAACCAGAAACTGAAGAAGAGTCTGCGATGAACATAGAACAGCTTTTGGGTACTTTAATGACCAAAATGGAGCTTTCAACCCTGCAAGTGAAAAATGCTCTTGAGGAACAAAAGAATTCTCTGGAATCCCGTCTAGATGCACAAAAGAATTCTCTAGAAGCCCGTTTGGACGATCAAAAGAATGCCCTTGAGGAACAAAAGAATGCTTTTGAGGAACAAAAGAAAGCTTTTGGGGAACAAAAGAATTCTCTAGAAGCGCGTTTGGATGAACAAAAGAATTCTCTGGAATCCCGTCTAGATGAACAAAAGAATGCTTTTGAGGAACAAAAGAATTCTCTAGAAGCGCGTTGGGATGAACAAAAGTGTTCTTTGCAGAATTGTCTAGAAACCTGTTTGGAGGAACAGAAGACTTTTCTTAAAAATTCATTAGACGAGCAAAATGTAAAAATTGAAGGAATCCAGCAGGAAGTGCTGGAAGTTCAACAGCAAGTGTCGGAAGTGCAACAAAATGTTACGGAGAAGCTTGACAACTTTAAAGCAGATTTGGACAAAATGAAGTATCGACAACCTCGGCACGAAGGAACTGAAATATCCGGTGCAGGCAGAATGAAACCTCCAATATTTGATGGACAAAATTCGTGGCATATTTTCAAGAGACGGTTTGAGGCAGCTTCCGAAGTAAATGGATGGAATGACGCAGACAAAGCTACAGCTCTGGTATTAGCACTTCGAGGTCCTGCGTCAGAGTTATTACAAGCTATTCAGATTGAAAAGCAACGTGATTACATTTCACTAGTACAGGCGATAGAATTACGTTATGGAGATGAACACATGCAGCAAGTATATCGCCTGCAGTTACGCAACAGGACTCAAAAGCATGGCGAGTCACTACAACAACTGCAGGCTGATGTGAAAAGATTAGCTTATCTTTCGTACTCTAGCGTAAATGCAGATTTCCTTAATGAAGTGGCAACAGAAGCATTTGTGAACGCCATTGCAGATCAAAATTTACAACAAGCGTTAAGGCTAGCAGGAAAGAAATCAACAGCAGAAGCACTAGCGTATGCATTAGCGTATGAATCTGCCAGGCAAGCTTCTTGAAGTGCAGTACGAGTGAGAGAAATTTCGGTGGAGGAATGTACTTGTAATAGAATGCAGCCATCACAGAGCAATTCTTCACGCGGTATTCCGCGATGCTGGATTTGTAATAGACCAGGACACCTCCAAAGGGACTGCAGAAAACGCCGTCGAACAGAATCACCAGAAGAGGAGGACAGAACAGAATTCCAAAGATGTCGAGCCAGGGAGCAAGTTATTCGGGGAGGGCCCAGAAATCAAACAGCGAGCAGTCGCATCAGCTCCCCTGTTCAGCAGTCGGAAAACATGTAAAAGCCAACTTCGGGGGGCAGAAGTTGGTTGGTAGAGTCGACAGCCCCGAAGTCATCATTCAGATAGCCCAGTTGCAGAGAAATAATAGCAGTCTTGTTATATATGGTAGTGTAGGAAAAAATGACTGCGTTGTCACTCTCGACACTGGAGCTTCGAGATCAATTATTAGAGCGGATCTTGTCAAGAACAAATGGCTTCACAATACCACCAAATATTTACTAAGAACAGCAACTGGAGCCGCAGCACAAGTTTTTGGAGAAATATCTTTGGATATTCAACTAGGTGAACTACTATTTCCTCACAATTTCCTAGTTTCAGACATAATGGATGAATGCATCCTTGGAGTAGACTTTATGACCACATATAAAATAAATTTAGATGTCGGAGAACGAATACTCAAATATGGCAACATAGAAATTCCGATGAGACTAGGAGGAGGAACAGATTATCCTGCAAAAATAAGGACGATGGTCTGTGAGAATATGACCCTCTCCGCATTCTCGGAGGCGCTAGTATGGACAAAGCTTACTGATAACATCGGGACCTGCCGATTCTATCTGGTGGAGCCTAACCCTACAAAAGTAACATCGAACATCATCGTTGGTAAGACTTTAGTGAAGGCAGAAGGCGGAACATTAATTCCAGTCAGAGTGCTCAACACATCCGAAAATGAGGTACAACTAAAAGAAGGTGCTATAATTGGAAATTGTGAGCCTGTTTATCAGATCGTTAATTTGGAAAATGGTAGTAATATTAAGGAGGCGATACGTATACCAGCTACTACTCAACAGGTTCAGAAACTTCTTTCATCTAGTGCCTTAAGTGAACAGCAATACAACGATGCCAAAGAGATGATCGATGAATTTTCGGAATTATTTGCAATGAATGATGATGATTTCGGCAAAACAAATCTTGTCCAGCATCGGATCAATACAGGAGATTCTAGGCCCATTCGGCAACCACCACGAAGACTACCATTAGCCAAACAACCAGAAGTTGCAGATATGATAAATTCCATGAAAGAACAAGGCATAATTGAGGAATCTAACAGCCCTTGGACATCGCCAGTTGTTTTGGTCAGGAAAAAGGATGGCAGCACACGATTCTGTGTGGACTACCGCCAATTAAATAATGTAACAAGAAAGGATAGCTATCCGTTACCAAGGATTGATGACACATTGGACACCCTTTCCGGAGCGCAATGGTTTTCCACATTGGATTTGAAGAGCGGTTACTGGCAAGTGGAAATACATCCCGAGGACCGAGACAAAACTGCTTTCTCAGTTGGAAGTGGCTTATGGCAATTCAAAGTTATGCCATTTGGATTATGTAATGCTCCAGCCACATTCGAACGACTCATGGAATGTGTTTTATGAGGATTAACCTGGAAAACATGTCTTGTCTACTTAGATGACATAATTGTGATCGGAAGGACATTCGAGGAACATAAGAACAACTTGCGGGACGTACTTCAAAGACTGAGAGATGCGAAACTGAAGCTCAGCACGAATAAATGTGCTCTATTCAAGAATGAAGTAAAATATTTGGGGCATATAGTTTCATCACAAGGAGTAAGAACTGATCCAGAGAAGATAAGAGCTGTGAAAAATTGGCCTGTTCCAAAGGACAAACATCAATTAAGGAGTTTTCTTGGATTGGCTACCTACTACAGGCGAGTCGTATAAGGTTTTGCAGATATAGCAAGGAGCCTACATCAACTTACAGAAAAAGGAAAGCCGTTCATATGGTCAGATAAATGTAACGAGAGTTTTGCAAATTTGAAGCAACAGCTCTGTGGAACTCCAGTGCTTCACTATCCAAAGCTGGGAAAAACTTTTATATTGGACACGGATGCCAGCAATGTAGGTATTGGTGCAGTGCTTTCACAGGAGGAGGAAGGTCAAGAGGTGCCAGTAGCGTATTTTAGCAAAGCACTCTCAATATCAGAGAGAAATTATTGTGCTACAAGGAAAGAGCTACTTGCCATTGTAAACTCAACCAAGCATTTCCATAAATATCTCTACGGGCAGAAATTTGTCCTCCGCACTGACCATGCAGCGCTTAAATGGCTTTTGCAGTATAAGAACCCTGAGGGGCAAGCGGCGAGATGGACAGAGCGACTCCAAGCTTATGACTTTGAAATCCAACACCGAAGAGGACGTATCCATGGAAATGCAGACGCCCTTTCACGACGACCATGCAAAGTTGAATGCAAACATTGCGTTCGGCTGGAAGAAAAAGAAACAAAAGCAACAGTACAGCTGATGACGGTGGAACCATCGACAAGTTGGAACAACGACGGCTTGCGAACAGCACAACGGGAAGACCCAGACATATCACCTATTCTTGCTTGGAAAGAAGACATGGAAAGACCGCAATGGCAAGATATCTCGGAGAGGAGTGAGAAACTGAAGAGCTACTGGGCTCAATGGAACTCTCTTCACGTTGAATGTGGTATATTAAAGCGCAAGTGGGAATCACCTAGAATCATTCCGAATGCAGATAGTCGTGCGAGCATCCCAGATCAAAGATGTTCTAGAAGAAATGCACAGTGGATCATCTGGAGGACATTTGGGGGTGAATAAAACAATTTCCAAAACACGTGAAAGGTTTTATTGGTTACATATGCGAGAGGATGTTGAGGAATGGTGCCGCAGATGCACTATCTGTGCTTCTTGCAAAGGACCACCACACAGAAGTAGAGGAGAGATGAATAAATATAATGTAGGAGCCCCATTTGAAAGGATAGCCGTAGACATCGCTGGACCTTTTCCACAAACAGATAACGGTAACCGTTACATATTAGTTGCTATTGACTATTTCAGTAAATGGCCTGAAGCTTATGCAATCCCTAATCAAGAGTCTACCACAGTAGCGGATCAAGTAGTAATGAATTGGGTCAGTAGATTTGGTGTTCCTCATGAACTTCATTCGGACCAAGGACGGAACTTCGAATCACGGACTTTCCAAGAGATGTGTAAAATTCTGGGAATAAGAAAAACCAGAACAACTCCTCTGCATCCACAATCTGATGGCATGGTAGAGCGCATTCAACAGAACATTGGTCGAGCATCTAAAGAAAGTAGTCGACTATCACCAACGCGATTGGGATCGACATATTCCCATGTTCTTAATGGCCTATCGATCAGCTGTACACAACACGACCGGACAAACGCCAGCAAAAGTAATATTCGGAAAGGAGATGCGTTTACCTAGCGATCTCAAGTTTGGTACACCCAGAGGTGAACAAAAGTTACCAGACGATTATGTATCGGAACTTAGACAACGATTGGCTGATGTACACGAAGTCACGAGAGCAAAATTATCAATAAATACCGATCGGATGAAGACCCGCTATGACTTACGTGCTAACTCAGCAGGATTTAATGAAGGTGACCTTGTTTGGCTGTACAACCCGAAACGACGTAAGGGACGTTCTCCCATATTACAACAACACTGCGGAAGGACCGTATTCAGTAGTGACTAGAATAAATGACGTAGTATATAGGATTCAGCGGGGCACAAGAGGCAAACGGAAAATCGTTCATCTAGATTGTTTATGTCAATACTGCGAGCATCAAGACCGTGGATTACCTGTTGTTCGGGACGAACAATTTTAAGAAGGGGACAGTGTTACGCGCCACAAAGTGATACAAGCGACATCTATTGGAAATGGAAACAACTTTAGGTTAGTGACATCCTAGTAAACTGGTTTTGGAGAATGGAATATTCAGGAAGGTTCTAGGATAATTCGTAGAGTATAAATACGGCGCTGCTCATATCCAGGAGGCGAGTATTATTTCAGACAGCGAAGTGAGAAGTGAACGAAGTAAACTATTTGGATTGCGATAATTAGAAGGTACAGTACTAGCGATAAATAAAGAGTTGATTTGATAATTATTTGTGAATTTGCGAGAGTAAACAGTAAAGTTAAATAAAGAAAAGAACTTTTGAATTATATCTGAAATATTGTGTTTTAAATAACGAATTAAGGCCACGCTCGTAACAATATATATAAAAGTTTACCAGAACTTTGGGATGGCAAAAGCGACAGCTACAAAAATAAGCAACTAAAAGAGGACAATTACGATAAATTAGTTCTTAAATTAAAAGAAATATAACCACTCGTAAATAGATAAACTGTAAAAAGAAAATTAAATAAAGAAGAGCTAAAAATCTGGGGCCGGGATTGATGACATTCTACAAAACATCATTATGGTAATTTGACCAACTAGATTTTATAAGAGTGCAGGAGATTCCAGAGGGAGAATTTTCTTCAATAAATTTAGAAGAAAATATCAGTGTGGTAAGAAATAAAATTTAGTTTATTTTCTGCTTTCTTTTATACATATATTTACACAGTTTTATTAAGCTGCCACAAAATTTGTCCCTATTACTCTTAGCAGTTCTAGTAGAATTATGCGTAGGTGTTGCTGACATCTTCCACTTGTGATTAATTGTATTCACTGTTGGCACTTGGTGGAAGTATTTTATGATAGACATATTGGATTTTTGAAGAAAACACTTGTTTATCTACTCCACTGAACGTTTAATTATGTAAAAACAAAAATTAAAACTAATTACTTAAAGAGGCCGACGCGTTTCGTCTGACTAGGACATTATCAAAGGCCGAACTGATCTTACTAGTTTACATGCATATAAATATAATAAAATAAATAATAATAATAAATATATATATATCTCCAGCTTTCTTTAATAAAAATAATATAAAAAAATTTTATCTTTAACAACAAAAATAAGGCCCAAACTAGATAAATACGAAAGTAGTGGGATATATAAAATAAATTGTGGTAATTGTGATGCGATGTACATAGGTAAAACCAGAAGATCTTTTAATACGCGTTTTAGTGAGCACATAAAATCTTCTAAGTCCGCTAACCCTGCTTCGGGTCTCTCTAAGCATCTTAAAGAAACAGGACACAGTTGTTCTATAAACGACCTTGAGATTATGCACAGATTAAATTCTGATCCGACTTTGGACAAATTTGAAATCTTGGAAATTAGAAAAGCGAAAGACGATGGTTGTTTTTTGGTCAATGATCAAATAGACTTTACGGATAGAAGCCCCCTCCTTAATCCCCAATTTATATGTAGCCTCTCAGTTTAATTGTGAATTTTTCTCTCCATGCTTTTACTCTCTGTAATTTAGTTAGGTACTTCAGAACATATTTATATGCATGTAAACCAGTAAGATCAGTTCGGCCTTTGATAATGTCCTAGTCAGACGAAACGCGTCGGCCTCTTTAAGTAATTAGTTTTAATTTTTGTTTTTACATAATTAA